>LR753498.1:0-36931 GCA_902729485.2 Mus minutoides | reverse complement strand
GTACAGGGTTTGAGTTCCTAAGCTCTGTACCTCTCACAGTAGTTTCAGGGTTGGCTACTATCCTAGGCTAAGCCTTCTTTGCTGTATCTTTTAACTGCAGAATTTTATTGAGACCTACAGTGTGCAGTTAATGATTTTTTTTTAAAAAGAGAGACAATATTTTAAAGAATTCTGACCAGTGGGAGTGAGATTCTGAACTGCCATTAACTCTTTTGTTGATATCTATATAGAGAATTCAAAGCATTTGACTATTTACCTGATGCACCTAATAATACACAATTTGACAGAAGAAAGCACTGTTGATGAAAAATCTAGCTCTATTAAACACTAATGCTTCTAATTTCGAATTCCCTTCATTGTTCCATTATTACAGGGGAGAAAGTGAAGGAAGGAGGACTAATAAAGGTTTTCAATGCAATTTTGTTATTTGCCAGCAGAATGATTTACAAAAGAACTTTGTAATGTATTGACTAGTCACAGGAAAATGGGATGATCCTTTTCAATGTTGACAGGTTTGCAAATGAAGACACAGAATTGAAGTCTGTTTCAGTTGTAATGCTATGTTTCCAATTCTGTTTGAATATGAGTTTGTTATTACTGGATACTTGTATACCTTCCAGGCTTTTCACGTCTTGGAAAATTATTTTCTTTAAGCACCTTATGTTATTTCCTTTCTGCTCTGATTCTTATTTTGTTCTTTCATTTTTTAAAATCTATTTGGAATATTAAACAGGATAGAAGTAGAAAAAAATCTCATATGAAGTCCTCTATGAAAGGAAATTGTGACAAGTTCCTGATTGGACAGAAACCATTCCATCTCCAAGGTTGAATATGCACTGTAACTGTGGCTTCATAGAATGAATTAGATAGTGTTCCTTCTGTTTCTATTTTGTGGAATAGTTTGGAGAGTAGTGGTATTATGTCTCCTTTAAAGGTCTGACAGAATGGGACTCTTTAGATAGTATATCTGATGGTATTTGGTATCTGTCTAGAAAATTGTCCATTTTATCCAGATTTTTCAGTTTTGTTGAATATAGGCTTTTGTAGTAGGATCTGATGATTTTTTGAATTTCCTCAGTTTCTGTTGTTATATCTGCCTTTTCATTTCTGATTTTGTTTATTTGGATACTGTCTCTGTGCCCTCTGGTTAGTCTGGCTAAGGATTTATCTGTCTTGCTGATTATCTCAAAGAACCAGCTCCTGGTTTGGTTGATTCTTTGTATAGTTCTTTTTGTTTCTACTTGGTTGATTTCAGCCCTGTGTTTGATTATTTCCTGCCATCTACTCCTCTTGTGTATACTTGCTTCTTTTTGTTCTAGAGCTTTCAGGTGTTGCTGTTAAGTGGGTAGGGTATGCTCTCTCCAGTTTCTTTTTGGAGGCACTCAGAGCTATGAGTTTTTCTCTTAGAACTGCTTTCATTGTGTCCCATAAGTTTGGGTATGTTGTACGTCCATTTTCATTAAATTCTAAAAAGTCTTTAATTTCTTTCTTTATATCTTCCTTGACCAAGTTATCACTGAGTAGAGTGTTGTTCAGCTTCCACGTGTATGTGGGCTTTCTGTTGTTTTTGTTGCTATTGAAGACCAGGCTTAATCCGTAGTAATCTGATAGGCATGGGATTATTTCAGTCTTTTTGTATCTGCTGAGGTCTGTTTTGTAACTGATTATATGGTCAATTTTGGAGAAGGTACCATGAGATGATGAGAAGAAGGTATATTCTTTTGCTTTAGGATGAAATGTTCTATAGATATCTGTTGAATTTATTTGCTCCATAACTTCTGTTCTTTTCAATGTGTCTCTGTTTAGTTTGTGTTTCCCTGATCTGTCCGATGATGCGAGAGGGGTGTTGAAGTCTCCCACTATTATTGTGTGAGGTCCAATATGTGCTTTGAGCTGCATTAAAGTTTGTTTTATGAATGTGTATGCCCTTGCATTTTGGAGCATAGATGTTCAGAATTGAGAGTTCTTCTTGGTAGATTTTTCTTTTGATAAGTATGAAGTGTCCTTCTTTATCTTTCTTGATGACTTTTGGTTGAAAGTTGATTTTATCCAATATTAGAATGGCTACTCCAGCTTGTTTCTTGGGACCATTTGCTTGGAAAAAACTTTCCATCCCTTTACTCTAAGGTAGTGTTTGTCTTTGACACTGGAGATGTGTTTCCTGTATATAGCAAAATTTTGGGTCCTGTTTATGTAACCAGTCTGTTAGTATATGTCTTTTTATTTCGGAATTGGGTCCGTTGGTGTTAAGAGACATTAAGGAATAATGATTGTTGCTTCCTGTTATTTTGATGTTATTTTTATGTGTGTGTGTATATCTTCTTTTGGATTTGTTAAATGAAGATTACTTCCTTGCTTTTTTTAGGGTATAATATCCCTCCTTTTGTTGGGAGTTTTCCATATATTATTATTCTCTATAGGGCTGGATTTGTGGAATGATATTGTTTAAATTTGGTTTTGTCATGGAATATCTTGGTCTCTCCATCTATGGTAATTGAGAATTTTGTTGGGTATAGTGGCCTGGGCTGGCATTTGTGTTCTCTTAGGGTCTGAATGACATCTGCCCAGGATCTTCCAGCTTTCATAGTCTCTGGTGAGAAGTCAGGTGTAATTCTGATAAGTCTGCTTTTAAATGTTACTTGACCTTTTCTCTTTGTTGCTTTTAATATTCTTTTTCTTTGTTTTATGCATTTGATGTTTTGACTATTATGTGACAGGAGGAATTTCTTTTCTGGTCCAGTCTATTTGGAGTTCTCCAAGCTTCTTGTATGTTTATGTGCATTTCTTTCTTTAGGTCAGGAAAGTTTTCTTCTATAATTTTGTTGAAGATACTTACTGGCCCTTTAAGTTGGGAATCTTCACTCTCTTCTAATTATGCTTGATTTGGTCTTATTGTGTCCTAAATTTCCTGGATGTTTTGAGTTAGGATCTTTTTGCATTTTGCATTTTCTTTGACTGTTGTGCCAATGTTTTTTTATGGTATCTTCTGCACCTGAGATTCTCTCTTCTATCTCTTGCATTCTGTTGGTGATCCTTGCATCTGTGACTCCTGATCTCTCTCCTGGCTTATCTATCTCCAAGATTGTCTCCCTTTGTGATTTCTTTATTTTTTTCTATTTCAATTTTTAGATCCTGTGTTCCGGGAACTAAAAGGGGTGTAGGGAAAGGAGGGGAAGAGAGGATAGCATGTGCCTGGCCAGAGTTCCTCCTATGCTCTGGGCAGGTGGACATTGGAGGGCTGCTGGATGCTTTCCACTCAGCCCCAGGTGGGCATCTAAGCCACTGACCCCACTCGACTGGGGGGCAGGGGTGTTGGTGGACAAAGGGCAGCCCCCGACCGGGGGCCCCAGGGCGACACCCTGTAGCCCCAGGATTATTGGAGAGAGGCGAGAGTAAGTGCAGCCGGCCTTGACGAACAGAGACAGTCTATGGTTTTAGAGCTTTATTGTAGAAAGACAGGGAGAAAGAGAAAAGGTAGAAAGAGAGAGAGAGACTGGCCATGGCCAAGAGAAGAGAAAGGGGGAAAAGGAGATAGAGAAGAAAGGCTAGAGTAAAAGGGAGAGAGCAAGAGGGAGAGGATGAGGAGAGAGTAAGGGGAGTAAGAACAAGAGAGTGAGGAGGGGCCAAACAGTCCCTCTTATGGTGTGCTGTTATCTTTACTGTTGCTAGGTAACTGGGGAGGAATTTAGCCTGAAGGTCAGAAGCTTGGGACATTGCCTACGTGACTACTACCCATGCTTCTCTTGTGGGGACTGATGGGGCAGTAACTTCAACAGGAGCCAGGGTTCCAGGAGAGACATGAGAGAACTCCTTCTGTCCCATGTAAGTGAATTATCACCCTCGGGTCCTGGGGTTCAACATCTAGCCTCAACTGGAAACCAGGCTGTCTGTGCATAGCCCAATGCCCCACAATCCTGGATGATTTTGTTCAGTTCCTTCACCTGATTTGTTGTGTTTTCCTGTAATTCTTTAAGGGATTTTTGTGTTATCTCTTTAAGAGCTTCTAGCTGTTTACCTGTGTTCCCCTGTATTTCTTTTAGGGAGTTATTATGCCCTTCTTAAAGTCCTCTATCATCATCATGAGATGTGATTTTTAAATCAGTCTTGATTTTCTGGTGTGTTGGGGTATCCAGGGTTCAATGTGAAGGTAGAACTGGATTCTGATAATGCTAAGTAGCCTTGGTTTCTGTTGCTTATGTTCTTGCTCTTGCCTCATGCCTTCTAGTTATCTCTGGTTGTAGCTGGTCTTGTTGTCTCTGACTGTGGCTTATCTCTCCTGTAAACCTGTATGTCAGCACTCCTGGGAGACCAGTTCTCTCCTAGAGGAATTTGGGTATGGAAAGCTGTGGCACAGGGTCAACTATGGGTGCAGATGGAAACCAGAAGGATCCTTTTCTTGGCTGTTCCTTAGTTCCTGTGTCTTGATGGCTCTGGGCTGGTCCCTCTTGGTCCAGGAATTTGAACAGAAGTGCTGGTCCTACCTGTGCTCACTGATGTGTCAGTACTCCTGGAAGACCAGCTCTCTCCCAGCAGTATTTTGGTATGGAGTGCTGTGGCACAGGGTCAGCTCCCGGTACAGATGGGAACTGGAAGGATCCTGTCCCAGGTTGTTCCTTGGCTCCTCTGTCCTGATGGCTCCGTGTGGGTCTCTCTCTGCTCTGATTCTTTTTTGTTTGTTTGTTTTTGTTTTTTGTTTTTTGAGACAGGGTTTCTCTGTATAGCCCTGGCTGTCCTGGAACTCACTTTGTAGACCAGACTGGCCTCGGACTCAGAAATCCGCCTGCCTCTGCCTCCCGAGTGCTGGGATTAAAGGCATGTGCCACCACGCCCGGCTTCTGCTCTGATTCTTATATTCCCTTGTATCCCTGTATGTAAACAGCAGCTGTTTCACAGGTTACATGCCTGGAGCTACTTGGAAAGCAAGTAGACATAAATCACATTAACTAGGAACCATCACCAATTCAGTGATCCTGTTTCAGGCTCACTGTTTGATACTAATGTGTCCAGATTTGCCCCTTGAGCTATGACATTCAATAAAGACCTGTTGAACTTACTGAACATTTACAGTCTTGGGTTTTTTCTTTAGAAGTATTAAGTATTAATAATTAATACTTATTAACTATTTCCTTATTTTTCTTTCATCTTCTTAAAACCAATACCTCTGATGGGGCAATGGGAAGGGGAAAGAACCATAATTTTGAGGCTTACTTTACAGAAGAGGCCGACACTAGCACTCAGCACTGTGATAGAATTTCTAGCAATTCCTGAGTGCTGACCAGTGTCCTAGCTATTATCCTAAGCCCTTAACATTTCACTCTAGGCTCACAAAACTCTTAGAGAAGCTGTTAGGTCCGTTTTACAATGAAATGAACAAGGCATAGACAGGTTAAGAAACTTGCCCAGGTCACATAGTTACTTAATGTCAGCTAAAGTTTAAAGCCATGCAGTCTGGCTTCAGAGTCTTCATCATAATCAGAACACTCTACTGGCTCTACTTTCTAGGTGCTAGATACTGTGTTCTACTGTACTTTCCCAGTGTTAAACTCTCAAAACTACAAGGCAGTTTGAGTACTTCCATTTTTATAGGTGAAATAAGTCAATGGTTAAAGATGATAAACTTGTTCCAGATGCACAGCTTGTTTGTTATGATACCTGGCAGTTTACTTCAGACTCAGAAAGTCTAGTAAATGACTTGGGTGGTGAGATGCCTCAGCACATAAAGTCACCTTTTACCAAGCTTGAGGACCTGAGTGATTCCTGGAACCGACATGGTGGAAGACATCTGACTCCCCCAAGTTGTTCTCTAACTTTCACTCCAGCACCAGGACAATAACTCCTACCCCCAAACACACACACACACACACACACACACACACACACACACACACATTCCTACCCCCAAACACACATACACACACACAGGAGAGAGAGAGAGAGAGAGAGAGAGAGAGAGAGAGAGAAGAGAGGAGAGAGGGGGAGGGAGGAGGAGGGGGGAGAGGGAGAGAAATAATTTAAAAATGTTTTAGGCTTGCTGTTCTTATATTTTTGCATTTATAGCCTGAAAAGAACAATGAGTATTAAAAAGATATGGCTCTATTCCAATAAAGTTTTATGGTAATGTATTACTTACTAGTGATACAGTGTACTGCCAATCCTGTGGCATCATAAACTATATGTAGGCAAACCTAGAAGGTAGAGTCTGTTCTCAGATTTAAATTCATGTAGCATGCCATTAAATCTTCATATATGTAAACATAGAAAATATTTAGTAAAAATATTAGTCTATGGGAATTTTCAAGAATTTTTTTTAAATTTAAATTTTTCAAGAATTCCTGTCTTATATGCAGTCCATAGGTGGCTAAAATTCTGTATGTTCCATTACTAGTTACCAAAACAAACAGCTCCAAGCCTGTCCATATTAGGCTCTTGGTCACATTACTAAAAATTGTAAACCTAAGCAGGTTCATCTGAAGTAATAAAAATGGAAGAAATTCTTCAAATGTTGATTGGTTTGAGTCCTAAATGGAAAGCCATGACATATTTAAAGAATGGCTCTAAAATATGCAGTAGCATATTCTGTATTCATAGAAGGCTCAGTAGGGAATGTGCTTGCTGTGCAAGCATGAAGGCTTAAGTTTGATTACCCATTAACCACATAAACTTTGGCTGTAATGGTACTCCTCTATAACAGCAGCAGTAGGATGGGACAGGATTTGTAGGATTGTTTGGCTTCTGGCCAGTCATTCTAGCCAAAAGGTTCAAAGAGAGATTGCTACAAATTATAAGGTGGAGAGAGAGGAAGATACCCAATGTTGACTACGGCCTCTACACAAGCACATAACATGGAGAAGGGACACACATACACAACAACCTCCAAGAAATAGGCGCCAGAAAAAAAAATCCTATACAAGTTTCCCTTGTTCTTTATTTGAAAGTGAATTGAACAATGACTGTTGCCAGAATTGAATGTGAGTGTCTGTCATGGCTAGAAGTCCATCCTTAAGATTTAACCGTCTACCTGAAAATATTAAGCTATGTTAGGTGTTTACTTTATAAATTGGCCCTTGACAATTGAAAAGTTGGATAGAGTTTTGCTCTATTTGATAAATCTAGTGGCAGAGGTAAAATTGTATCAGCAACTTTTCTTGTTGGTGTGGCAAAATTAAAAACAACAACAACAACAAAAACAAAACAAGGGATACATTTGTCTCAGTTTGAGCAATCCTACCATGGCAGGCAAGCTATGCAGCAGGGGTATGAGGAGACAGCTGCTGCACTGTATCTGCCACCAGGAAGCAGACTGATGAATATTGGCACTCTCCCTTCTATTCTTCACCCATGGTGTGGTGATCCCCACACTTAGGATGGATCTTCCGACCTCATTTAACCTAATTTAGAAACTCCCTTACAGAGTTGTTGCTGAAAGATTTCTTTTCCATCAATGTGACCATTAAGAATAGCTACCATCTGTCCTCTTGAGATGCCCAACCCATTAACCACAGAAGCATACACCCACAGTCAAACAGTGGATGCAGCTTGGGGACTCTTAAGGAAGACTAGGAGGAAGGATTGCAGCCCCTAAAGGGAGAGAAACTCCACAGGAAGACCAACAGAATCAACTAACCTGGATTTGTGGGGCTCTCAAAGACTGAACTACCAATCAAAAAAACATACACGGTCTGGAACTAGGCTTCCTTGTACAGATGTGCAGCTTGATCTTTCCCAAACAACTGGAACAGGGGCTATCCCAAAAGCTAGTTCCTGTATGTGGGATATATTCTTCTGTTCTTCTAGCTGGGCTGCCTTATCTGGCCTCAGAGGGAGAGGAAGAGACTTGATGTGCCAGGGTGGGGGCCTACCTTCTCAGAGGAGAAGAGGATGGATGGGGGAAGGATAGTGGGAGGGGATGACCAGGAGAAGGGCAGTTATGTGGCCTCATTTATCCTATAGCTCACACCCCATAGAAAACAAGATGATACTGGAAATACCCTAGAGAGCATTTGTGATCACTTTTATCAGAGAATGTGCATAAAGGAGTAAGAGTTTTCTAGTTTTGTGCTAACAATTTAATTGTAACTTGTTTTAGCTAAATAAAACTGGAGTAAACCTACTCTCAACCACTACAGTTATACTCAGAAGTTACATCAAATGATAAGAAGAAACAAAATAAGATTTTTTTTGACATGTTGTCTTAGGGATCATAGGAAGAGGTTATGGTTTCCAGGTTTTAGCAATGTACCAGAAATCCCCACACTGATCAAGTTTGAAGAAAAAACATTTTTAGGGAAGGAAGATACATCAGGAGTTCTTCAGTGTTGTCCCTAGAACCTCAGTTTCAGTATGACCTGGAAGCTTGTTGGGAAATATATTTTAGGGTTCATCCTTCACCTGCTCAATCAGAAACTGGTGATAGGGCCTAGAATAGATTTTTAGTATTCTCTATAGGATTCAGAGACACACTAATGTTTGACAGTCACTAGTACAAGAACAGCAAGATGACTTAGGGTAATGGTTCTTGCCACTAAGTCTGACAACTTGAATGGTGAAGGACATACACACACACACACACACACACACACACACACACACACACACAGCACTGAGACAGAGGTATTAATGTGGAAAAGAATTGTTTGTCTTAGCTACTTTTATATTGCTGTGACAAAACACCATGATCCAGATAATATATAAAACAAAGTTTAATAGCAGCATGTATAATACTGGAGCAGTAGCAGAGAGCTTACCTTTGATCCACAGCAGAAGATATATCTGGGGAGGGGAGGGGGGAGAGGGGGGAGGAGGAGGAAGGGCAAGACTGAGAATGGCATGGGGTTTTGAAACCTTAAAACCCACTCCTAGTGACACACCTCCTCTGACAAGTCCATACCTTCTATTCCTCTCCAAACAGTTCTACCAACTGGGAACCACATATTTAAACATTGGAATCTATGGGGTTGTTTCTCATTCAAGGACTTAAGGCTCTAACATAATGTTTCCCACAAGGACTAAAGACCAGCTTAAGGTTTACAATTTAAGAGGATCCATGAAATGTCCATAGAAGCCATTATCAATTAGATAATAGTCAATTCTACAGGAAGGAGTATCTGTACTACTTGACAGAGTATGACCTTGGATAAGCCTGTTACCTTTCACTAATGTGGATATATACTTACATGAAAAGGATAGCATATTACTGATAATAGCACTATTTAGACTATATGTGTATGATTAATCCCATTATAAACTTCTAGCTGGGTGCAGGACTTTGGTGGAATACAACTCAGAGCGATGGTCTTCTATGTAGTGAGTAGGTCAGAAAATGCCCAGAGTTTTGGAGCCAGGCCCCTTGATTTCTAATATCTGTTGAAGTGAGAACACACTTAAGTAATATGGACACTGGATGAGTTTTGAAATGTCATAGGAAATGAATTTAAGATGAAAGTGGATGCTGTGTAAGTGCTATACACTTCACACTATTTTAATAAATCTTGTAGCCCCTTATGGTTTCATCTTAGTATAGAGAAAAAATTTCAAAACAACAGAAAGATGTCAATCCAAGGCTAGGTATAATGGCATACACCTGTAATCCTAGTGCTCCCGAAGCAGGCGGATCAGCACAGTCAACCAAGAATGATAAACAACAGCTTTGAAGGAGACACCCTTCATAATTTATAGCACCCCTGTTATTAGAGACCTGTCAATCCTAAATTCTGATCCAAAGTAATTTCAGTATATCTACAAAATGTTCTTCTAGTACTTCCAATTGTGTTGTTTAACCTCTCTGTTTAACACTGCTCACCCTTCTACTACTTGATTTACACATTTGCAGATCTCTATTCTACAGTCAAGTGAAGACACAGGGGAGGGAAGGGATTGACAAAAAGTCTTGCTTTAAGAAATGTTGTCCTGGATACATCAAAGTTTCCTTTGATTTAATGCAAATTATGACTTTTCCCCCAATATTAATATTCAAACTCTGAAATACTGTAGCTGTCCTCCTGCTTTCTTGTTTGTATGCTAGTAACAATCGTAACACTTTTATACACTAACACAATAATACACAGTGTGACAAGTTATAAGTCAAAGGCTACTGGAGCGCTGAAGAGGGAATAATTTATGTTGCCTATAGAGTACAGTGGACTTCAAGTACTATGGACATGTGTAAATTGGAGGTGTGTAAATTCATGACACATTCAGTAAGGAATATTAGTATGGAATGAAAAGTGGCAAAACAACCAACCAGCCAACCACAACAAGCCATCACCAGACAGAAGTCTTCTAACAAATAGTTTTAAAGCTTGCTATGAAAATTGTAGAGACAGTGAAGGCAAAGCCAAGAGGATCTTTTCATTACATATAAACCTGTCTTCCAGTGATGTGTGAGATTAATATAGGATCATGCCCTCTCCCCTTTGCCTTTATGCCCTCTTTCCACCTGACATAGATGTTAGCTAAGCTTAAGGAGATATGTAGCTTCTCCTGTGGAGACAACTTGTGAGGCCACTCCAGAAGCATTTCAGTGGCATCAGAGAGGCAGATGCAAAGGTTTTCTCTGTCTCTTCCTGGAAAAGACAAGGCAGGTGTTTTGTTCACCCAAGCTATCATACTTTCTAGTTTGTGTCCCCATTAGATGGCCTGTTTATTTTTTTGTGTTTCTGTGTTTCTTGACTCATCCAGAGGCACACAAACAATGAAAAACGGGCATTCATTCATTAAGTATAGGACTTCATGAAATTCACAGGCAAATGGATGAAACTAGACTATATCATCTTGAGTGAGGTAATCCAGTCACAAAAGAACACACATGCTATGCACTCAATGATAAGTGGATATTAGGGAAAAAGCTTGGAATATTCATGATACAACTTACAGACCATATGAAGCTCAAGAAGAAGGAAGACCAAAGTGTGGATGCTTCAGTCCTACTTAGAAGAGGGAACAAAATAATCATGGGAGGTAGAGGGTGGAAAGGACTTGGGAGGAATAAAGAAGGGGGAGAAGAAAAATGGGGGGTAGGGGCAGGTGGGAAGAGAGAGGGGAGATGTACAGAGCCAGGATCAGGGAATTGAACAGAAAGGTGTGTTGCAATGGGAGATGAAGAACAGGAGCTACCCAACAGAAAGTCCCAGACACCAGGAAAGCAAGAGGCTCCCAGGACCCAATGGGGATGGCAATACCCAACAAAGGGGAGGGAGAACCTGTAGAGACATGACTCCAAGTTGAGGGATAATGGGGCCACCCACCTTTCTCAAAAATTTTAATCCAGAATTGCACCTGTCTAAAGGAAATAGAGGGACAAAGAGTGGAGTAGAGACTGAAGGAAAGGCCATCAGAGACTGCCCTACCTGGGGATCCATCCCATATGCAGCTACCAAACCTATTGTTGATCAATACCCATACAGCCATCACTATTGCTGATGCCAAGAAGTGCTTGCTGCAAGGAACCCGATATAGCTGTCTCCTGAGAGGCTCTGCCAGAGCCTTACCTATACAGATGTGGATGCTCACAGCCAACCATTGGACTGAGCACAGGGTCCCCAATGGAGGAGTTAGGGGAAGGACTGAAGTAACTGAAGGGATTTGCAACCCCATAGGAAAAACAACCAGATTCCCCAGAGCTCCCAGGGACTAAACTACCAACCAAAGAGTTCATGTGGAGGGACCTATGCCTCCAGCTGAATATGTAGCAGAGGATGGCTTTATCTGGCATCAATGGGAGGGGAAGTCCTCTGAAGGCCTGATGCTCCAGTGTAGGAGAATGCTAGGGCGGTGAGGTGGGAGTGGGTGGGGGAGCACCCTCAAAGAAGCAGGGGGTAAGGAGTAGGATAGAGGGTTTGCGGAGCGGAAACCCAGACGGGGAATAACATTTAAAATGTAAATAAATAAAATAACCAATAAAAATTTTTAAGAAGTTCAGTTACAACTGATGAGCCACAACTCCAAATGTCTTCATTAACCTGGTGCTACTTGTGCATCAGCTTAAAAACCAACCCCGCCCTTTATCTGAGTTTCTTGAGCCACAGAAGTTAAGATCCAGAATATGGGAATTACAGATTTTCCAAATCGGAAAAACCCAATTGCACCCGGCATATCCTGAGGTCACGGAACTTGAGCTCAGTAGCCCCGACTTCCGGGGGAAGGAGGAAGCAGGAGTGCGTTAAGGCCAATCGTTTCCGTTTGACTCGCGGAGGCTTATCAGGTGTGGACCTGTCACCTGAGCCCTGAGCCCTGCGCTGAGTCTTCAAATTCGCCTGAGTCGTGTTCCGGGCCGCGCTGGGCTCGCTCTGGGAGCGGCTAACTAAGCAGGCCGCACCTTCTGCCATGATTGCGCCCGCTGTGTTGCGCGCTCTGCGTAAGAACAAGACCCTTCGCTACGGAGTTCCCATGTTGGTGAGCGGCTGTGGCGGGAGCGGAGCTGGGCTTCGAGTCCGGAAGGGGCGGGCCCTCTTTGGCTGAGTGGCGTGTTGGTGCTGTCTTCCGGATACTACTGACTAGGGGTCTGTGCAAGGGAAGGACTGGGAGCCACCGGAGCTTTGAGGTTTTTGTTTTTGTTTTTCTTAGTTCACGCTCAAAAGTGTACTTCGGGTCTCTTCCCCCAACCCCCGTTTCCTTTCCCTTCGTGAACGCGCGTGTTGTTACTTACCCCGTTTTACAGCACCTTTCCTGGGTTAGATGTTGAGATTTCGCAAGAAGACTAATCAAATGTCTTCTTTAATAATTACATTCATTTATAGTTATTATGTTCATACTTTGTTGTTTGATCATTGTTAAGTTAATTTGCTTCAGCATACTCCGATATAAAAGAAAATAAAAGCTTTTAAAAATACAAGACATTTTTCTTGGTGTGGTTCATGGCACGTGTGAAGTGCCTTTTGTATTTAAGCACTGCTAAAAGAAAGGTTGATTTTAGAAACGTAATATATATATTTTTAAGTCGTCTTTGATGTATCTGGATTTTGTTTTGATAATTAGGGAACTCTGCAATCTGCTTTAAGAGTTTTGGGTAAGCGTTCATTTTTATAAAATGACAGCAATTTATGTAGATAAGGCATGTATAATTTTTTTTTTCTGCAAGTTCCTCTGCCGTTCAAAAACACGGATATTGCTACTGACTTGCAATCACCATCAATCACTATGGGAGCCAATTTGATTTTCTTTCAAAATTATAAAAGTCAAGATGTTATGGAAAGAAAAAAAGTCTCAGGGCGAGGCTTTCTATGTAGACTTAGTACCCTGCCATATTTTCAGAGCTAACCAGCAGGAAAGGGGCTCCTGTACAGATGGAAATTCCTTTCTTGGTCAGTTTTTAAATGGTCATATCAGCCTTATGAAGGCACACTCTGGAGCTCTGTCTAGAAAAAACTCTTAAGCCTAATTTATTTTCCAGATGCCCTTACAGAAGTTAAGCAAAGAGCACTTTTTATGCCCAATTTGAGAACCTCCTCTGATTTCTGGGGTTCTCCTCTTCTGTTTTGTAACTCGTAGTATCCAGGGTGCACAGTAAGGGAGCCTCCAGTCATGGAGCAAATGCAAGTTCTTCACAGGAAGTTATTCATTATAACCTTTTTACACACACACACACACACACACACACACACACATATATATATATATATTCGTTCATTTCTGTTTGCCTTATGCACATATACATTGTGTTTATGCAAAATAGCATTCTTTTTATTTAAAATTAATATATAGATTTAATAGATAAGCACTATGTTTACATCCTTTTCATCTCTACCTCTCCCCCTCCAACTTCTCCTGTGGTTCCTTTCTCCCTTTCAATTTTATGACTTTTTCTTTCATTACTATTGTTACATGTTAATTATATCTATCTATCTATGTCTATACTTTAGCTATATATATATTCTATGTATGTATAAAAGCAGCCATTTTGATTTAGTCTTATGTATCCCAAATAGCATTTTTTAAAAGTAGCTAAGAATATTTTATATGTAAAATTGTTAAATACAAATTTTTATTGTGGCTGCTGTTTACCTAGAAATCATGGTGGTTAATGAAGGGCCCTAAAACCTAAGAGGTGAATCTCTAGATTGCAAGAGAGGAAACAAGAAGAGAGAATGTTCTTAGAAGAAAAGCATATGACCCATTTGTCTGATGCAGAAACACTTTCAGAGAGCAGAGCAGTTACTCTAATTGAGCCACTAATCTAGTGAACAGAGACTCTAAATCTACTGTTGTTTTTTGATGGTTTTTTGTTTTGTTTTGCTTTTCACCCTTCAACCTGTGTACATGTACATGCGCATGCGTCACAGATGCTCTCCCCGTTTGTTACCTTCTGAGTTGATCTAGGTTTTTGTTTTTGTTTTTCATTTTCTTTTTGTCAGAAGTTTTAAAGTTATAACAGTGAAGTTGCTTTTATGAACCCCAAATTTTAAATTTCTATTTTATGTTTTTATACTTTTTCTATTTAATTATTTAAGTAGTGATATGGATATCAAGCTTTTTGCCCCTAATTGGCTTAGCTTATTCATCTCTGATGTGAGGAGTATAGCCAGCTCACTCTTTAGTAAAATAGCAGAAGCAGTTTGGAAGCTCTCTGAAAGGGTTTCTTCATACAGAAAAATGGGGCATATGCTGTAAGACTCCTTTATAATTTGTTAAGAAAATAAAAAGCAGTGTTTACAAATGTCCAATTTTGTAAAGTGATGAAGTTGAAAGAAACTCTATACAGACAAGGCCAGAGTTTTATTCCCAGGTGTACCCTATGTAGTTATAGTATTAGAAACTCAAGGGGTGAGAGAAGTGGTTCCCTGATTAAGAGTACTTGCTGCTCTTTCAGAGGACTAGAGTTTCCCAGCAGCTGTATCTGGCTGCTCATGACTGCTTGTAACTCCAGCTCTATGGTATCTGATACCCTCTTCTGATCTTCACAGTCACCGCATGTACTGGCACATCAATAGACACATACGTGCACATGTACACATAAGCATGCATGTATGGTTGCATGCAAAAAAAAAATCTAAATCTAAAATAAAAACTTCAAGCAAAACACATTTTACTAATTCTGTGTGATCAAAGAAGACTCATGAATTAAACAGCACTCAGAACCCAAAGAGGTTTCAAGAGTTCTGTCCTGCTACATCGGCAGGAAATATTTATAGAAAAAAAGAAAAACTACAAAAATAACTTAATTGAATAGACATTTGTGGTTTTTTGACTTGGTTTGATCAGTTAGTTAACAAATGGAATTTCTGTTGGTTTACCTTCTAAGGTTACATAAATCTCTAAAGGGATTTAAGTTCAGAGACAGGTCCACTCCAAACTATTTTACAGTAGGCAGTCTTTTAGTTGGGTGTGTTTTTATTTCCTTTTGAGTTTGGAAGCAGGAGAATCAGAAGTTCAAGGCACATACAGAGTCTTCTGGGTTAATGAGACCCTGTGCCTTAGCTGGTTTCTATTGCTGTGAAGAGACACCATGACCATGGACGGCAACTCTTACAAAGGCAAACATTTAGTTGGGGCTGGCTCACAGTTTCAGAGGTTCAGTCCATTGCCTTCATGGTGAGGAGCATAGAGGTATGCAGGCAGACATGCCGCTGGAGAAACAATTGGAGAATTCTACATCTAGACCTGTAGGCAGCAGGAAGAGAGAGCTATCTAGGCTCTGACACCTCAAAGGCCACCCCCAGTGAGATACTTCTCCATCAAGGCCACACCTTCTAATCTTTTCTAAGAGTATGAATCCTTGATGACTAAGCATTCAAATATATGAGCCTGTGGGGGCCATTCTTATTCAAATCAACACACTCTGTCTCAAAAAAAAAGTAAACAAGAAAAGTCAAATACATATGTAGTATTGATTTCTTTTTTTTTCAATTTTTTATTAGATATTTTCTTAATTTACATTTCAAATGCTATCCCGAAAGTTTCCTCCCCCTTCCTGCCGCCTTGTTCCCCTGCCCACCCACTCCCACTTCTTGGCCCTGGTGTTCCCCTGTATTGGGGCATATAAAGATTACAATACCAAGGAGCCTCTCTTCTCAGTGTTGGCCGACTAGGCCATCTTCTGCTACATATGGAGCTAGAGACACGAGTTCTGGGGGTTCTGGTTAGTTCATATTGTTGTTCCTCAACTAGGGTTGCAGACCCCTTCGGCTCCTGGGGTTCTATCTCTAGCTTCTCCAATGTGGGCCCTGTGCTCCATCTTATAGATGACTGTGAGCATCCACTTCTGTACGAGACAGCTATATCAGGGTCCCTTCAGTAAACACTTGCTGTCCTATGCAATAGTGTCTGAGTTTAGTGGTAGTATTGATTTCTAACATCAGTTACAATCTTATAATTTTTCCAGGGTAGTATAGTGGCCTCTCTTACTGACATTTCACTTGCTGCATCTTGTCTGTTGTTATAAAAGAAAAAAGAGAGAGAGAAAAAAATTCCATGGATTATTTCAGATGTAAGTAATTCATAAGCTTTAAATGACATTTATTGCAATATATTACCATTGTTGTACTTTATTACTAGTTATTGTTGCTAATCTTATTGTGCCTATTTTGAAAATTAAACTTTGCTATATGTATTTAGGTATAGAAAGAAAACAGTGTATTTAGGGTTTAATATTTGTTCAGGTTTCAGGTGTCACTGGGGTGCCTTTGAAGTTAACCCCCATCACATATACTTTTTAAAAAATGAGTAATAATTTTCTGGGAAATATAATCTCTAGGTTGCTTATAGTCTGTCTAAGGCATTGTTTAACTGAATGTAGCTAGTCAGAGTTGCCCTTCTAGTTCCTGTAGCAACTCCCTTTCTTTGTTTCAGTTGCTGGTTGTTGGAGGTTCTTTTGGTCTTCGTGAATTTTCACAAATCCGGTATGATGCTGTGACAATTAAGGTAAGAACTATAATTGGTGTTTGACTTGTGTAGGAGAATTTCATGCTCATTTCACTTAGCAATTTTAATTTGTCTTGTCTTGCAAACCTTATAGCTGGTCTTTGGACCTTTTCTTGTTTAAAATATCACAAATGTGACTCCATGCAAGTGAGTCATATCAAGCATTCAGGAAAAGTTCTCTGTATGTACTTGTACTATTGTTTCTCTCCTCAAATATTCTCAGATGTAGTTGTTTTTGGATTCTTATGCAATTAAAGAACACAGTTTTCCTCTCATTATAAATTAGCTATTCTATTGTAACTGCCAGTGATGTTATAAGTATGATACCTATCTTTTTATAGCATCTGTATTATTGTAGGAGTATACTAGGACCTCCGTTTTACAGGTGTGGAAACAAAGGTCCAGAAAGCTATACTATCCTGCATATAGTCATGTGTGTATGCCTGGACAGAGCTAGGATTTTTACCCTCTGTAATTACACATTCATTCTCAAATTTTCACTGTCTGTTACATAAGATGTCTCGTTCATTAACTGAGAACTGTGTTGTAATTTGGGGAGAGGGAACACATACCTGATATTTGAAGATTTTTCTAAATAATATATAATGTACCATTATATGCTGGAACAAGCATTGTTCACTGTGGTAATGGACTCTCCATTGCTGTATCCCCACCAAGTACTATGACTAAGTATGTAGTTTAAGTACATGTGAATAGGACAGTCTTTGATTTGCCTATCTATCTTGTGCTTTGTAACAAGAGAGTACTAGTTTAATATTTATTGTAAATAATTGTGACCCTATTTTCAAGACCAGATAATGAAATTAAGAATAATCATAATAGTAGTGCTGATATGATCCAGACATCACTAGAAAAGAAAACTAAGTAATCCTGTTACTTTAATGACAGATGAAAAGGGCACATGCAACTAAATTAGGGAGTTAAATAACCAAAAAGAAATTGCAGTTGGTTATATTGGATATGGGGATGAAAACACATAAGAAGACTGAATCCCACATGTCCAGGAGGAAACAGGCAAGTATTTACAAATCAATCCTAAATTGGTTCATCTTAAAACACCAATATTTAAACTCAAATAGTAAATGCTGAGTTAGCTTGTGCATACACCCTACTTACTTATCATATTATTTTTTGACTGATCTACAAAACTTATTAAAATTCCATTTTTCCTTATGAGGTGGAACTAAATATAGTGGTGACCAACAGGGGAAGTTCTGATACTAGACATGATTTTGTCCAGCAGGAACACAGTTGGCCTTCTTCAGTCTTATCAAGGGTCTAGCTTTTTGTTATTTTATACACAGTGATTCCCTGGCCTGTTGATCAAACTGAGTGGTAGAGCACTTGCCTAACATCCAGCAAGCCCTGGGTTTGACCTCCAGCACAATGAGGGAGGAGGAGAGGGATTGATATTGAATAATGGAAGCAAGAAATGGTTTCCTGAATAACATGAACTAACTAGTACCCCCTGAGCTCATGTCTCTAGCTGCATATATAGAAGAGGATGGCCTAGTTGGCCATCATTGGGAAGAGAGGCCCCTTGGTCATGCAGACTTTATATGCCCCAGTATAGGGGAACTCCAGGGCCAAGATGTGGGAGTGGGTGGGTAGGGGAGCAGGGCTGGGAGGGGGGAGGGTATAGGGAACTTTCTGGATAACACTTGAAATGTAAATGAAGAAAATATCTAATAAAAGTTGGAAAAAAAAGAAACGTAAATTAAGAAAAGATCTAATAAAAAATTTGAAAAAAAAAAAAAAAAAAAAAAGAAATGGTTTCCTTAACTCTTAGGTACTCTAATGTGGAAAAAAATCCTGGAGTTTCAAACTGTCATTTGGATTCTTTGAGGATTTTTAAGCAAAACCATGGGATACATAAAATAAAAGATTGATGTTTTATAAAAAAGTTTTTTGTTTGTTTTTACCTCAGTTTTCTTTCTGCTTCCTACATGGGATTTTAAGATTTATAAGTGTATTGTTGAACTATGCCTAAGTTCATGAGCTATAAGAGCTGTAGAGTGTTCTATTAAACTATGTGTAAGTTCATGGCCTATATGCACTGCAGAATATACTGTTAATCTACATTTAACTCTTTTTGTGTACATGCTCATCCCTGGATTCTCTGTCTTTTGCCTTACAGAAGCTTTGCAATTTTATGAGGTCTCATTAATCAATTCTTTTTTAAAAATTTTTTATTAGATATTTTCTTCATTTACATTTCAAATGCTATCCAAAAAGTCCCATATACCCTTCCCTCGCCCTGCTTCCCTATCCACCCTCTGCCACTTCTTGGACCTGGTGTTCCCCTGTACTGGGGCATATAAAGTTTGCAAGACCAAGGGGCCTCTCTTCCCAGTGATGGCCGACTAGGCCATCTTCTGCTACATATGCAGCTAGAGACACGAGCTCTGGGGGTACTGGTTAGTTCATATTGTTGTTCCACCTATAGGGTTGCAGACCCCTTCAGCTCCTTGGATATTTTCTCTAGCTCCTCCATTGGGATCCCTGTGTTCCATCCTATAGATGAATGTGAGCATCCACTTCTGTATGTGCCAGGCACTGGCATAGCCTCACAAGAGACAGCTCTATAACTTTGTGATTTAGTACATATTTTTTACTTCTAAACTGTTCACTTAATTCTTTTATTATGTATTTCAGTACTCTAGAGAAATTTTTCATAATGCCATATTTTATCCATTTTTGGGGGGTAACTTAAATACTTTGTGAATTATAATTACTTAAAAGTCCCATCTCCCATAAGGATATAATTATCCATTTTCTTCATTTATTACTATATGATTTTATCTTTGAATATGCCTTATAATTATTTTTACCTAAATATTGATTATTGTTTATAGGTGGCTGTAAAGGTTCTAGGTGATATTGTTTTCCTTCAGAAACAGTTCATCATTTTTTTTTCTTGGCAGGCAGAGTGGGGTCTGGTGCCCTTAACACTTGGGCATGAGCTGGGTCCTGGCAGAGTGGGGTCTGGTGCCCTTAACACTTGGGCATGAGCTGGGTCCTGGCAGAGTGGGGTCTGGTGCCCTTAACACTTGGGCATGAGCTGGGTCCTGGCTTAGTTGGAGTTACAGTTAGCTTTAGTGTGTCTCTGCTTCTTCCTTATTCTTAAGACCTGACTTTATATGACTTTTAATTAGTATGCCAAGAAATTCAGCTGTACTTTTCAGAGATTTTCAGCTTAGCTCTATATTTTTATTTTATGGAGTTTAGAATTTAGGAATTTAATAATTACTAATTTAATAATTCCTTTGGGAGAGATAAACCCTGTCACATGTCATTGGCTTTCTGCTTTTGTCTTTGCAGCTCTAGGTGATGATTTTCCTAATCCCCAGTAGCAACATCTTCCTGCTTTCCAACCTTGGCTCCTCCTCTTTTTAAATTAACATATAAACTGTACAAAGTAACATTCTTCATTATGACATTTCCATACATGTATGTAACGTGCTTTGATAATATTCTTTCCACTTGTCATAGTTTGGGTTTTATCTTGTAAAGAGACATCTTGACCAAGGCAACTCTTATAAAGGACAACATTCAATTGGGGCTGGCTTATAGTTTCAGAGGTTCAGTCCATTATCATTATGGCTGGAAGCACAACAGTGTGTAGTCAGAAATGGTGCTGGAGGATCTGAGAGTTCTACATTTTGATACAAAGGCAGCCAGGAGAGGACTCTCTTTCACATTGGGTGGAGCTTGAACATAGGACCTTAAAGCCCATACCCAAAGTGACACAATTCCTCCAACAAGGCCACACCTCCTAATAGTGCCACTTCCTATGGGCCAGCCATATTCAAACCAGCACACTCCTAGTACCCTTCTTATCTCCCACTTCTTCCTTTCTTCATTCTCAGTGCACATTTCTAATAATCCTCCTTTTACTTTCTCTTCTTATTTATTTATTTACTTATTTTATAAATTTCATACATGAGCACAAACGTGAGATAGCTAGCTGGCTGTAACGCTAACCCTTGGTTCTGATTCTATACTTGTTCCAGGCTTGGCAAGTGCAGCGGAGGAAAAATGACTTACAACTCCGATTCTCAGCTCTTAGGAAACCCTAAACTGAAGACTTAATTGAGCTTTTTAATATTTATTTATTTATTTATTTATTTATTTATTTATTTATTTTGTTTTAAGTCTCACTTTGAATAAAAAATAGAAGCGTGAGAAGATAGCTCAGGGAAATGTTATACAATAGGATAGTGTCTGCTGATAAGGCAGAAATGGCACATGACCAATAGCACTGGTATAATTCTGGAAGCTCAGGTACATATGTGTTGGGATTTTGTTTTTTAAAGATTTACTTTACTTATTATATGTGAGTACACTGTAGCTATATTCAGACACACTAGAAGAGTGTGTCAGATCTCATTACAGATGGTTTTGAGCCACCATGTGATTGCTGGGATTTTAACTCAGGACCTTCAGAAGAGCAGTCAGTGCTCTCAACTGCTGAGCCATCTCTCCAGCCCCATGAGTTGGGATTTTTAGATCTACTTGTCATAATTTATCCTTTTTTGATTTGTCACATTTGTCTCTATCATACATCATTCTAGTGGAATTCTGGGATTAAACCCCTGGGTCATCACTTTGTTCATAGGCTCTGTTAAGTCACTCATACTCAGTGATTCTATGTACTGTGTCTTGTTTATTTCACCAGGTACACTTTTTTTTTTTTTTTTTGTAACACACAGGTAATAGACATGCGTTTCAGTGTGCCACTATGGAACTCTAAATGTCTAACTCTTTATTTGGTCTATGGAAAAGTTTCTTTTATTTTCAAGTGCATTATATAGTAATATTTTAAATATTTCTGTACTACAAAATCTACATTGTCGGTAGGTGAATATTGCAGCCTCTGGAGGCAGAGGGCCAATGTTTAATACCAACACACGTGTCCTTCACAAGTTATTCTACTTCCTGTGTCCTGCTTTCTATACACATAGTGATGATGAAATTTACCAAGGGCCTCCTCTCCAATTCCAGATAAGGCCATCCATCCTATGCTACAAAAGCAGCTGGAGCCATGGGTCCACTCATGTATACTCTTTGGTTGGTGGCTTAGTCCCTGGGAGCTCTGGTGGGGTTGTGGGGGTGGGGTTGGGAGAGTTCAGATAGTTGGTATTGTTCTTCCTATTGGTCTGCAAATCCCTTCTGCTCCTTAAGTCCTTCCCCTAACTCTTCTATTGATGGCCCTGGGCTCAGTCTGATGGTTACTGGGAGTATCTGCATTTATATTAGTCAGGTGCTAGCATAACCTCTCAGGAGACAGCTATACCAGGCTCCTGTCAGCAAGCACTTCTTGGCATCAACAACAGTGTCAGGGTTTGGTGTCGTAGGTAGGGCATGTCTCTGGATGGCCTTTCCTTTAGTCTCTGCTCTCCTATGACTTTTAAAAGTAAAAAATGAAAAAAAATTAAAGTGAAAAATGAATATAAAAGAATTAAATGATATATGTTCTTTTTTTTTCTTTTCTACAGATTGATCCTGAATTGGAGAAAAAATTGAAAGTGAATAAAATAACTTTAGAGTCAGAGTATGAGGTATAGTATGTTAATATTCTGTTTTGTAACATTCTCATTAGTCATGACTGGTTTTATTTCTCAAGATATATAATAGTGAAGAAAAAATAAATTTAATCTGAGTTTGCAATATTTATCTTAAATTTGGAACCAGAAGTGCTGGGGAGTTTTTCAGGTAATCTTCACCAGTACAGCACTGCATATCTGTAAGCTTTTTGTTGTTTGGTTTGGTAAAGGAGAATCTGGGAACAATCTCTGTTACTTCCTGTGCCCAGTAACTCAGTAAGCCTCATTTTTAAATGCCCCCCAACACACACACACACACACACACACACACACACACACACACACACACACAGGTGTTGCCAGGGTTTGTTTTGGGGCTGTGAGTCAAAAAGTTTTGTTCTTGAGTGTCTTAGCTGGATATCAAGGTAGTAAGAGAATTTTGACGGGAGGTGTGTGCTTGGCAGGGTTGGAGACCAGGTCTTAACACATCTCACTATGTCCTGTGCTCCTCAATAAGTCCTATAGCACTGGGTATTAGACAGTGAGGCTTGAGTCTTGCCTAATACGTATGTACAGCCTGACATGCAGCCAAACATACATTTTGTAGATTTTCTACAAGGAGTCTTTCTTGTAAATGGCCCCTAAACACAGTATGTTCTCATGACTCCATCTTGTCAATTTTGTCTCACATCTTAAGAATTATTTAAATTCTAATAAGCATGTATATCTTAACATATCTGGATAATGGTGATTTTGCCAGGAATGGTGGCACATGTTTGCTATGCCAGTATTTAGGGAGGCCAAGCTTGATGGTTTGTGTATGCTCAGCCTAGAGAGTGGCACTATTAGAATGTATAGCCTCCTAATAGTTGTTGGAGTAGGTGTGACCTTGTTGGAGTAGGTGTATCTTTGTGAATGTGGGCTTTAAGACCCTCATCCTAGCTGCCTGGAAGTCAGTCTTCTCTTAGAAGCTTTCAGATGAAGATATAGAACTTTCAGCTCTTCCTGTACCATGGACACCAGGATGCTGCCATCTTCCTGCCTTGATAATAATGGACTGAGCCTCTGAACCTGTAAGACAGTCCTGATTAAATGTTGACCTTATAAGAGTTGCCTTGGTCATGGTTCACAGCGGTAAAACCCTAACTAAGACACCGAGGCACTAGGATTGCTGGTAGTTCAAAGCCAACTTATACTACTACATAGTGAGTTCAAGGCTAGCCTTGGCTATATAGACTCTGTCTCAAAAAACAAACAAAGAAACAAACTAAAAGAGCATTTAGTTCCTTTAGATAAGTAATTCTTAAACTGTGGGTTGTGACCCCTTAAAGTCCACTGGAAATATCAGATATTTACATTACTATTCATAACAGTTCCAAAATTACAGTTAGGAAGTAGCAACAAAAATAATTTTATGATTGAGGGATCACTACAACATGAGAGATTATAATAAAGGGTTGTGGCATTTGGAATGTTAAGAACTGCTGCTTTAGATAGTTTCATAGCCATTCTTGAAAATATTTATGCTAAATTAATAGCACTTTGTACATCCATATATATTTAACTTATACTCCTACCTTTTCAAGAGAAACATTTTTCATTTCCTGCTTCCTTGTCCTTTGTTGAAGCCTTGGACTGTCTGCTTGGGGAATTAAGTGAGCACTGAACAGGCAGTCGGGGCTGTGAAGGGCTTGTCTGGGAATAGATTTTTCTGTGTAGTTCTTTTAGGAGGCATAAAGGTTAAGAGCTGAATATAGAGTGTTTCATCTTGCATTGTAGTAACCAGTTATAAGAGAGACAATGCCAAGGTGGCCTGTGCTAATTGGTAAAGATTGTATGGTTCTTCAATAAAAGGGTTAATACTTTGTATCTAAACATCAAGAAAAACATATGCCATTTTCTCCATTTTTGGATATAAATTACCCGTTGATCTCATAGCATTTTTTTTCTTCCCTCAGTTATTTCAGAATAGAAGCAGGTATATAAAAGTGACTATTGGAGAGGTTAAAGCAGCTCTTCTGTCCACCCCTTTTCTCCATCTTCCCCCCTGTGCTTGAGACATTTAAGACTAAGGGAACCTATGGTATATCAGAGTGTAGTTCTGCTTAAGATAAATTTACTCAGGTTACCAGAGGAGAATGACTTCATTCTGAAGCCTAGTGTCATTTCCCAGGTTGCAAAACAAGGTGTTTTGGTTGTTTTCTTCCTGTGAAGATGCCAGGGTCTACACCTTACGTCTTCTGTTTTCTACTGTCACTCACACCTGCCTTTCAGCTGTTGCTACACTAGTACAGCTTCACATTTACTCCTGTTTTCCCAATCTCTTTCCTTTCTTTGTGCTCTTAGAAACAGAGTGTAAACTCCTTCTGCCACTATGAGCTTATTATGGGGAAAGGTAGATGTAACGTCTCTCTGTAGCAAGGAAGTAGCTAAACTCAGGAAGTCCCTGAGGTTGGCTTGAAGTCTATTTGCTGAACTTGTTCTTGAGCCTGTTGGGTTTTCCTTGACCTGATCACCACTTAGTGATAACATCAGTCAAAGCCACTGGGCTTTTGAACTAATATGTTTAACTTTGTGGCTCTGTAGAAAATAAAGGACTCCACTTTTGAAAACTGGAAGAATATTCGAGGTCCGAGGCCTTGGGAAGATCCTCAACTCCTCCAAGGACGAAACCCAGAAACTCTTAAGCCTAAGACAACCTGACTGTGTTCAGTTTTTGTTTTGTTCTGTTCAATGAAATGTTCTCACCTCGATATGTAGGAAGAAGATTCCAGACCTGTGGAAACCTGGATGTGAATAATATGATGGCAGAAATTTTTGATTAAAAAGTCAAGTATAAGTATGTATGCTTTCAGTCTACTTGCAAATGAAAATAGTAGTGTTGAGCACACACATGCACACACACACACCCCACTACCAATCTATAAAAAAAAAAAATGTGACTACTGCTTCCATAACATGCCATGAATTCTACTTTCCTATTTCCTACCACTCATACTCTTTCTAGTCACTGGAACATTTTTGCTATCTCATTTTGGTTTCTGATGAAAATCATAGGCTTAGATCCAGATTTTCCCAATAAAATGGTGACTTTATGTTACGCCTATAAATAAGTGATCATAATCTAGTAATGGTCTTGTATTTTATTCCTAATACTTTATAAATCAGCCTCTGAAACCTGTTCATATGCAGTGCATGATGATAAGAAGATGTGACATTTTGTTGAGGTTATCAGATGGCTGTGTTGTGCATCAGCATAGTCTGGGAGTTGGTTTTAGTTTGTTTGATATCCTGTAGTCTGATCCTTAAATAAAATGATAGGAAAGGTAAGAGTTTTGTTTTTAAAACCAGTAGCTCATTTTCTTCTTTTACTTCTATTTAGGCAGTCTCAATTCTCTACCTTGTGTAATCTTAGTGCTGAATTCTATGTACCTGAAGTTTTAGCTGAAATATTCCCTCTATATCTATTCCAAATGATAAAAACAACCCACTTTCAATTTTAATTAACTTCAACACATTAGTTTTAGTAAGCTTAGAATATTACTTAATGAATAATTACAAACTGACTTCAAAGTTAGTGGCTTAGTTACTTTTTTTTTTTTTTTGCTGTGATAAAACACTGACCAAAAGCAACTTGGAAAATAAAGGGTTTACTTTGCTTACACTCTCAGTCAGCAGAGGAACTCAAGGCAGGGACTGATACAGAGGCCATGGAGGAACATGGCTTCCTTCCTGGCTTGCTTCCCATTTCTTACTCAACTTCCTTTCTTATACAACCCAGGATCACTCCGAATAGCAACATCTACAATGGGCAGTTCTCCCACATCAATCGTTGTTCAAGAAAATTACCTATAGACTTGTCTACAAAGTCATATAGATGTTTTCTGGATTATGATTCCTTCTTCTTAGATGACTCTACTTTGCATCTAGTTGATATGAAAACCAACCGTAATAATCTACCCATTGTCAATTTGACATAGCACTTCCTAAGCCACAACCCTTCTTGTTTGTCCATGGTGTCATGCTAATATCATATGACAGTATGAAACATTCCAACTTTTAAAAGTCCCATAGTTTTTAAAAATTTCAACACTTTAAGTGTCCAGTTTTTTTTTATAGTACCTAATCTCTTTCAAACTACAAAGGCTCTTTAAGTCCCAAAATTTATCTGAAATACTGAAAGTCTCTCTAACTGTGGGCTCCTGTAAGGCAAAACAAGAACAAAACTAAAGACAAAGAAGTAAAAGACTTTTTTTACCCTGAGAGGGAAGAACTAGGGCATGCATAGTCACAATCAAATCAAATCCAAATCCAAATCTGTATTCAACAGAGTACAAAGTTTGATGCTTGACATCTGGGACCCTTTCATGATCCTCCAGGCTCCAAAAGGTTGAGACAGCTAGCTTTACTTCTTTGGACTGCCAACTGCAAGCACACAAAGTTTATTTCAGGCCGAGGCCTATTCCACAGTTGCTGTCCTTGGCCGTTCTCTTGGTACTGCTATCTCTAAAATGCTATGGCCTCCTATTATACTTCTGTCAGCTACTTCTGGGCTATCTTCAAGTTCCCTGACCCTGCCACATAGTGCCAAGCCTTGATTTTTCTCCATGACCACTTCAATCCTGGGCCTTCTACTGCAACTGAATCTGCACCTTCACTAACAGACTCTTCCTGCCTCCCTTGAGGGACTAGCTCTGCTAAACAATGCCAAGCCTCATCTATGTTCTATGATCCCTTCAAACCTTTAAAAGCAGTATTAACTGGGTGATTGTTACACTACCAAGTTCACTTTCCAGCATGAGATGAAGCCTCAGCTCCTTCTGGACCATGGCTTTTATGTGTTGACTGAGAGGGAACACTTTTCAGAAGATTTTGCCCCAATATAGTTGATTTTCTATTTTCCCCCCAACATAATATTTTTATTGATTATTTAGAAATTTCACATAATGCACCTACTCAGCAAATACTTCCTAATTCTCCCTGGTCTGGCCACAACCCTTGTGACCTCCCCCCAAGTCTCCCCAAAGGAGAAAGAAGAAAAAGACTACAGGTCCAATTTGTTTGTATACTTACCAGAGGATGGTTAACATCACCTTCCACCCTCCCCCAGCCCCAATAGCCAGCTCCTTAAAAAAAAAACTAAATCTTTCACTATCATCACTCCTGCCAGAAGCTATCACTTTTGAAGAGCTACACTTCAGCATTCTTACCTAAAGTTTAAAAGAATTTTCTTTGATGGCTTTCTTTCTAGGCAGTTACTTTTTTGATTAACAGGATGGTGGTGGTGGTGGTGATGGGGTTGGGGGTTGTCACAAAAGTCTTCTATAGCTCTCTCAACTGAGAGTCTACGGTCACTAATACCACTGCAAAACTAGCTTCCTTGTATTTTACAGTTAGCTGGAACATGGATTATGGACTTCCACTTGGTTTTTGGCAACAGCTTGGACCATGGACATCAACATGGCCTCTGGTGGAAGCACAGACCCCAGACATCAACATGGACCTCTGTTCTAGTATAGGCCATTGACACTTTCATGGCCCTTGGTGGTAGCAGAAGCCTCAGATACCAACATGGCCTCTGGGCCAGAGGCCATAAACCAATATGTCCTTGGTAGCAATCCGGTCCATTAACATCACCTGTCTGACCAGGGGCACAAGTCCCTTCTGGTTGGCACCAGCACCTGGTCACCTTGGGTGTGAATCTGCGGACATCCCCACGGTCCCCAGAGGATCAGTGTAACACAACATCTGTTCCAAACCAATTGTGATTGGCCTGTGACAGCAGGAGCAAGGACACTGGAGCCCTGACTGACCAGAGGCTCAGGTTCCTTCTGATCGGTACTGGATTACCTTGGTTTCAAACAGACCAGACAGCTCCACGGTCCTCAGAGGAGACACCACTTCCAAACACTGTAACATGCCCAGGATCTTAGGATAACAGGATCCCAGGATAACACGAGCTTGGTTACACGAGGATTTCAGGGTCTCAGAGGACACTTGACAGCGAAGAACTCTGACACACCCAGAATCTCAGGTTCACAGGAGTCTGCAATCAAAGGATCACAGAGAAAGCTGGACTCTAAGGAGTCCTGAATCAACTGGGATTATAGGAAGGATAGGCTCCAATCAGATATATTGAGGATAGGAAGCACTTGAGATAATCAGATGGCAGGAGGCAAGCATAAGAAGAGAAGTGAAAGAAACCAAGGTTATTTGGCATCATCAGAACCAAACTCTCCCATCATAGCAAGTCCTGGATTCACCATCACACCAGAAAAGCAAGGCATGGCCTAAAATCACTTCTCATAATGATGATGGAGGACATTAAGAAGGAAATAAGGGAAAACACCGGTAAACAGCTAGAAGCCCTTAAAGAGGAAACACAAAAATCCATTAGAGAGTTAAAGGGAAACACTACCAAACAGGTGATGGAATTGAACAAAACCATACAGGATCTAAAAATGGAAGTAGAAACGATAAAGAAAACACAAAGGGAGACAACTAAGGAGATAAAAATCCTAGGAAAGAAAGCAGGAACCATAGATGCAAGCATCAGCAAGAGAATACAAGAAATGGAAGGGAGAATCTCAGGTGCAGAAGATGCCATAGGGAACATGGACACAACAATCAAAGAAAATGCAAAATGCAAAAAGATCCTAACTCAAAACATCCAGGAAATCCAGGATACAATGAGAAGACCAAACCTAAGAATGATAGATTTAGATGAGAATGAAGATTTTCAACCTAAAGGACCAGTAAATATCTTCAACAAAATTATAGAAGAAAACTTCCCTAAACTAAAGAAAGAGATGCCCATGAACATACAAGAAGCCTACAGAACTCCAAATAGATTGGACCAGAAAAGAAATTCCTCCTGACACATAATCAGAACAACAAATGCACTAAATAAAGACAGAATATTAAAAGCAGTAAGGGAAAAAGATCAAGTAACATATAAAGGCAGACCTATTAGACTTACACCAGACTTTTCACCAGTGACTATGAGAGCCAGAAGATCCTGGACAGATTTTATACAGACCCTAAGAGAACACAAATGCCAGCCTAGGCTACTATACCCAGCAAAACTCTCAATTACCATAGATGGAGAAACCAAAGTATTCAATGACAAAACCAAATTCACACAATATCTTTCCAGGAATCCAGCCCTTCAAAGGATAATAAAGGGAAAACAGTAACACAATGACGGAAAATATGCCCTAGAAAAAGCAAGAAAGTAATCCTTCAACAAAGCTAAAAGAAGACAGATACAAGAATCCCAATTCTAACAACAAAAATAACAGAAGCAATAATTACTTTTCCTTAATATCTCTTAATGTCAATGGACTAAATACCCCAATAAAAAGACATAGACTAACAGACTGGCTACACAAACAGGACCCAACTATTTTCTGCTTACAGGAAACCCATCTCAGGGAAAAAGACACTACCTCAGAGTAAAAGGCTGTAAAACAATTTTCCAAGCAAATGGTCCGAAGAAACAAGTTGGAGTAGCCTTTCTAATATCGAATAAAATTGACTTCCAACCCAAAGTAATCAAAAAAGACAAGGAGGGGCACTTCATACTCACCAAAGGCAAAATCTACAAGGATGAACTCTCAATCCTGAATATGATCCAAATGCAAGGGCAGCCACATTCATTAAAGAAACTTTAGTAAAACTCAAAGCACACATTGCACCTCACACAATAATAATGGGAGACTTAAACACCCCACTCTCATCAATGGACAGACCTTGGATACAGAAAATAAATAGAGACACATTGAAACTAATGGAAGTTATGAAACAAATGGATTTAATAAATACGTATAGATCATTTTATCCTAAAACAAAATGATGTACCTTCTTCTCAGCACTACATGGTACTTTCTCCAAAATTGACCATATAATTGGTCACATAGTAGGCCTCAACAGATAAAAAAATATTGAAATTATCCTACGTATCCTATCAGATCACCACGGACTAAGGCTGATCTTCAATAACAACATAAATAATAGAAAGCCAATATTCATGTGGAAGCTGAACAACACTCTACTCAATGATACCTTGGTCAAGGAAGAAATAAAGAAATTAAAACTTTTTAGAGTTTAATGAAAATGAAGCCACAACATACCTAAACTTATGGGACACAACGAAAGCATTCCTGAGAGAAAAACTCAGATCTCTGAGTGCCTCCAAAAAGAAACTAGAGAGAGCATACACCAGCAGCTTGACAGCACACCTAAAAGCTCTAGAACTAAAGGAAGCAAATTCACTAAATAGGAGTAGACAGCAGGAAATAATCAAACTCAGGGCTGAAATCAACCAAGTGGAAACAAAAAGAACTATTCAAAAATCAACCAAACTAGGAGCTGGTTTTTTGAGAAAATCAACAAGATAGATAAATCCTGAGCCAGACTAACTAGAGGGCCCAGGGACAGTAACCTAATTAACAGAATCAGAAATGAAAAGGGAGACATAACAACAGAACTCGAGGAAATCCAAAGCATCATCAGATCCTACTACAAAGGGCTATACTCAACAAACTAGAAAAAGTGGATGAAATGGACAACTTCCTAGACAGATACCAGGTACCAAAGTTAAATCAGGATCAGATTAATGATGTAAATAGTCCCATAGCCCCTAAAGAAATAGAAGTAGTCATTAATAGTCTCCCACCAAAGAAAGCCCAGGACCAGATGGGTTCAGTGCAGAGTTCTATCAGACCTTCAAAGAAGACTTAATTCCAATTCTCCTCAAACTGTCCCAAAAAATAGAAACAGAAGGTACTCTACCCAATTCATTCTATGAAGCCACAATTACTCTGATACCTAAACCACAAAAGACCCACCAAAGAAAGAACTTCAGATCAATTTCCCTATGAATATCGATGCAAAAATACTCAATAAAATTCTTGCAAACTGAATCCAAAAACATATCAAAACGATCATCCATCATGATCAAGTAGGCTTAATTCCAGGGATGCAGGGATGGATTAGTATATGGAAATCCATCAACGTAATCCTCTATATAAACAAACTCAAAGACAAAACCCACATGATCATCTCGTTAGATGCTGAGAAAGCATTTGACAAAATCCAACACCCATTCATGATAAAAGTTTTGGAAAGAGCAGGAATTCACGGCCCATACCTAAGCATAATAAAAGCAATATACAGCAAACCAGTAGCCAACATCAAAGTAAGTGGAGAGTAACTTGAAGCAATCCTACTAAAATCAGGGACTAGACTCCCACTTTCTCCCTACCTATTCAATTTAGTACTTGAAGTCCTAGCTAGAGCAATTCGACAACAAAAGGAGATCAAGGGGATACAAATTGGAAAGGAAGAAGTCAAAATATCACTGTTTGTAGATGATATGATAGTATATGTAAGTGACCCTAAAAATTCCACCAGAGAACTCCTAAACTTGATAAACAGCTTCAGTGAAGAAGCTGGATATAGAATTAACACAAACAGATCAGTGGCCTTTCTCTACAGAAAGGATAAACAGGATGAAAAAGAAATTAGGGAAACAAAGCCCTTCAAAATAGTCACAAATTATATAAAATACCTTGGTGTGACTCTAAGGAAGTGAAGGATCTGTATATTAAGAACTTCAAGTCTCTGAAGAAAGAAATTGAAGAAGATCTCAGAAGATAGATCTATGCTCATGGATTGGAAGCATTAGCACAGTCAAAATGGCTATCTTGCCAAAAGAAATCTACAGATTCAATGCAATACCCAACAAAATTCCAACTCAATTCTTCACAGAATTAGAACAAGTTGGAAATACATCTGGAATAACAAAAAACCTAGGATAGCAAAAACTTCTGAACAATAAAAGAACCTCTGGTGGAATCACCATGCCTGACCTCAAGCTCTACTACAGAGCAATTGTGGTAAAAAACTGCATGGTATTGTTACAGAGACAGACAGGCAGATCAATGGAATAGAATTGACCCAGAAATGAACCCACACACCTATGGTCACTTGATCTTTGACAAAGGAGCTAAAGCCATCCAGTGGAAAGAAGACAACATCTTCAACAAGTGGTGCTGGGTCAATTGGTGGTTATCCTGTAGAAGAAAGCGAATTGATCCATTCTCATCTCCTTGTACAAAGCTCAAGTCTAAGTGGATCAAGGAACTCCACATCAAACCAGAGACTCTGAAACTTATAGAGGAGAATGTGGGGAAAAGCCTCGAAGATATGGTCACAGGGAAAAAGATTTTGGAAAAAAATTAAAACAGCAATGGCTTGTGCTGTAAGATCAAGAATCGACAAATTGGGACCTCAAAATTGCTAAGCTTCTGTAAGGCAAAAGACACTATGAATAAGACAAGAAGGCTACCCACAGATTGGGAAGGGGTCTTTACCAATCCTACATCAGATAGGGGACTAATATCCAATGTATATATAAGGAACTCAAGAAGTTGGACTTTAGAAAATCAAATAACCCTATAAAAATGGGGTGCAGAGCTAATTAAAGAATTTTCAACTGAGGAATACCGAATGTCTGAGAATCACTTGAAAAAAAAAAGTTCAACATCCTTAATCATCAGGGAAATGTAAATCAAAAACAACCCTGAGATTCCACCTCATACCAGTCAGAATGAGTAGGAACAAAAATTCAGGTGACAGCAGATGCTGGTGAGGATGTGGAGAAAGAGGAACACTCCTCCATTGCTGGTGGAATTGCAAGCTTGTACAACCACTCTGGAAATCAGTCTGGCAGTTCCCCAGAAAATTGGACATAGTACTACCAGAAGATCCAGCAGTACCTCTCCTGGGCATATAACCAGAAGATGTTCCAACTGGTAATAAGGACACATGCTCCACTATGTTCATAGCAGCCTTATTTATAATAGCCAGAAGCTGGAAAGAACCCAGATGTCCCTCAACAGAGGAATGGATACAGACAATGTGGTACATTTACACAATGGAGTACTACTCAGCAATTAAAAACAATGGATTTATGAAAATCTTAGGCAAATAGATGTATCTGGAGGATATCATCCTGAGTAAGGTAACCCAATTACAAAAGAAAACACATGATATGCACTCACTGATTAGTGGATAGTAGCCCAGAAACTTAGACTACCCAGTATACAATTTACAAAATACATGAAACTCAAGAAGAAAGACCAAAATGTGGCTACTTCATTCCTTAGAATGAGGAACAAAATAACCATGGAAAGAGTTACAGAGACAAAGTTCAGAGCTGACACAGTAGATAGGACCATCCAGAGACTGCCCCATCTCGGGATCCATCCCATATACAACCACCAAACCCAGACACTATTTCATATGCCAGTAAGATTTTGATGACAGTACACTGATATAGCTCTCTCTCTTGTGAGGGTATGCCAGTGCCTGGCAAATACAGAAGTGGATGCTCACAGTCATCTATTGGATGGAACACAGGGCCCCTAAAGAAGGAGCTAGAGAAAGTTACCATGGAGCTAAAGGATCAATAATATGAACTAACCAGTACCCCCACAGAACTGTGTTTCTAGTTGCATATGTACCAGAGGATGACCTAGTCGACCATCAATGGGAGGAGAGGCCCTTGGTCTTGTGAAGATCATGTGTCCCAATACATGGGAATGCCAGAGCCAGGAAGCCAGAGTGGGTGGGTTGAGGAGCATGGCAGGGTGAGGGTATAAGGGACTTTGGGGATAACATTTGAAATGTAAATGAAGAAAATATCTAGTAAAAATATAATCAAAAGTAAAGCATTAGTAAAAAGTGTACGCTTACATTTTTCAAAATCAAATAAGTGTACTTAAATGTTATAACCTTTCTCATAGCCCACCACCCACCTAATAGGGCAAAGGAGGATGTGGAACTGTTTTGAAATAGTTCTTTGGAGTGAATCTAATCTTCATTATCAGAGTATCAGCACCTCAGTTCACACAAATCAGCAACAGTAGCTCAACTCATAAACACCATTTACGAATCAGCAATGGGAGTTTGATCAAGAAGAAACCATTTGGCCATCTGCCAATTGGCCTGAGGCCATGAAAGCAGTAAGAATCTGCTGGAACACCACCACCAAAAGTTCTTTGGTGCATTTCTCTCTATGAAGTCATGACAAACAATGATCAGCAAAGAGTAGCAAGGCAAACCAATACCATACAGCATTGTCAGCAAAGATCAGCATCAGCAAAGACCAGCAAAGTGTGGCAAGGTGAACCAATACCACAGAGTGTCATCCACTGTCTGTTGGGTTGGTTATATTTATACCCTTTTCAAACATCTTGTGTTCTCTCAAGTGTGTGCTCTAGCAAAACATTACATGGCTCCTTTTCAGGTAGTTTCCAGAAAAAAATACCATGTGTGTTTTCTCAGCAAAACATCTTCCCACGTGTCTGCTACGTCAAAAAACATTCTCATAAGATAGTTTCCCCACCTGCCCCCCAAAATCACATGACACAACTGAATATCCAAAGAAACCAGAAAATTTTACTTCCTATCCCCCTTTCTGTTTAAAAAGTTGCCTTTTTAAAACAATATTAATCTATACACAATAGAAACAATTATAAGAACCATAAAACTAGAACTTTACATAACACCTTAAACAGCTTATGTATTATAGTCAAATAGTCTAACAAAACAACCTTAAATTTCTATCAATATACAACAATTAAGCAGAAAAACCTTAAATTTTTATCAATATACAGTAATTCAGTAAAGCAACCTCAAATTTTTGTCAATATACAATAATTAAACAAAATAACCTACCATCCTAGATAATAATAACCATAACGCATTAAATGACCAAAACCATCCCAACTTAAGGAATCAGGACAGTGGTTCTTTTATATATTATTTCTTTTTGCTACATTGGAGTGATGAGTTTTTGTTTGGAGACAGAGGTGGTGGTGAGTGGCTAGTTTTTAAAAAGCTAGCTGTAGCATTTATTGCCCAGTTTCTGCATTATCAGTCTGTCAAGTCTCTGTGATCGATCATTTGGGCTAGCCCTTTTGAAGTTGATTTACATGCATATTTTGGAGAAATTATTAATTGCAACAGTCTGTGAGAGGGATTCACCTGGGCTATTTGCTTTGTGAAGATGTTCATGTCTCAGCTGATAAGAGGTTTTCCCTGGTCATATCTAAATTTTAAAAGTTTTGTTGGTAACCATATTTTCTCATTCCCTGTAGATGCACAAACATAACCATGTCCCCATCTTAAAACTTGCAGGTTTCCACTCTAATGTCAGCACATCTTTATAGTATACTGTCTGGCTTAGTTCCTCAGTCTTGTTGTTGTTTTGTTTTTGATAACCCAGTCTTTGGTGCATTTCTCTTTATGAAGTCATGACAAACAATGATCAGGAAAGAGTAGCAAGGCAAACCAGCTGCTTTTGCACCTTTAATGTTGCACCTTTAATTCTTTAATGTTCACCAACATTAAGAAAATTTAGAGTTAACAAAGCATCATTTGTCTGTCCTTGTGGGTTTTTCTCTCCCTTTTTGTTTAATAAGCATCTCTTAAGGTAAGATTCTTTCTATAACTGCTTGTCCTATGGTATTATGTGATATTCCAGTAATCTGGTTAATATTGTAATATGCAAAGAATTACTTCATCTTATTGGATACTTATGCAGGAGCATTGTCAGGTTTAATTTATACAGGTATCTCCATAATTGCCATTATTTCCAGTAAATGTGTAATTACACAGTCAGCATTTTTCAGAACTTAGAGCAGATGCCCATTGAAACCTTAAGTATGTGTCAATGGTACTGTATATATACCTTTCCTTTCCAAATTCTGTAAAATGGAAAATATCTATCTGCCCAATGTCATTCTTTTGGTACCCCCTAGGGTTTTATCAGCAGGCAATAGAGTTTGATTACATAGAGAACATGTAGGAAATTTTTATTATTTTTTGGCTTTTTGCCAAGTGATGGAAATTTTTTAAACCTTTTAAAAAAACTTTTAAAATTAATATGTTTTTCATGAAAATTGGAAGGCTATAACATTTTTTAAAAATTAGTAAGTGGTCATTTTTTTAGCTAAAGTACTGGGCAAACCTGTATGAGACGAAATATAAGTAATGTATAGTAGATAGTTTTTTCTTCTGATGGCTTGTGGTAATTGTATAAGTAACAAAATTATTTTTGAGTTATCAGGTACAAATTTAGTAATTATATGAAAAACAACTCTTTTTGCATATAAAGAATTAGTAATTATATTAAGAGATTCAAGATAAATTTTTTCCAATATTTATTAGATAACTTCTTCATTTACATTTCAAGTGTTATCCAGAAAGTTCCCTATACCCTCCCCCTTCCCGGCCCTGCTCACCTACCCTCCCGCTCCCACATCTTGGCCCTGGTGTTCCCCTGTACTGGGGCATATAAAGTCTGCATGACCAAGGGGCCTCTCTTTCCAATGATGGCCAACTAGGCCATCTTCTTCTATATATGCAGCTAGAGACTTGAGCTCAGGGGGTACTAGTTAGTTCATGTTATTCTTCCGCCTATAGGGTTGAAGACCCCTTCA
>LR753499.1:305822-316390 GCA_902729485.2 Mus minutoides | reverse complement strand
GCTGTTGTCTCAGGTCGCTTGAGATTGGGCTGGAACAGAAGCTGAGTTCAGCTGCTCACCAGTGGTCCTTAGATTGTTAGGAGAGTCTTGCTGGAAACCTGGGTGGGTGCATGGTACCCAGGCCTTGTGCCCTGCGCAGTGGTCCGGAGATCGCTGGGAGAGCTGGAAACCTAGGTGGGTGCGTGGTACCCCGGCCTTGTGCCCTGCTCTGGAGCTGAGTGGTGTGGGCCGGAAGGGAAGGGGTCCGCTCTCCGCCCTCCACCTGTCTATCTCCTGCTGCAGACTCAAGTCCCACGAGTTTGGACAGTGGTCCGGAGATCGCAGTGGTCCTGAGATCGCTGGGAGAGCTGGAAACCTGGGTGGGTGCACGGCACCCAGGCCTTGCGCCCTGCGCTGGAGTGGAGCGGTGTGGGCCGGAAGGGAAGGAGTCTGCTCTCCGCCCTCCGCCTGTCTATCTCCCTCTGCAGACTCAAGTCCCACGAGTTTGGAGTGGAGCAGATGTGTGTTCCTCTTACCGGTGGTCCGGATCGCTGGGAGAGCTGGAAACCTGGGTGGGTGCACGGCCCCCCAGGCCTTGCGCCCTGTGCTGGAGCGGAGCGGTGTGGGCCGGAAGGGCTGGTTTTGTTTTTTAATTAGAGCAAGGGAAGAGTAACTAATACAGTCATATACTTACAAGGACAAAATTGCACCAATGAAAGCATGTCAGCTGTTACCAGAAGGGGACATTGAAAAGAGAGTGGGCAGTCAAGTAACTTATGGAATTATGTTGGGACGAGAAAAATAGTCTATATTTTAATTGTGGTGGTTTGATTGCATTTGTATATACTTTCAATGAGTTAATATGAGTCAATTTAAATGATACATCAATAAATCTGTTAGATGAATTATGTCTCCCTAATCCTCCCACACTCTTGTGTTGAAATATAACCACCAGAGCCTCAGGACGTGACTTTATCACATCAATTAAAATGAGGTCATCAATAAGAATCAAATGCTGGAGGACTCATATTTCTTAGATATAGGGCATCTGTATATAAAGAAACTGTGGATAGAAGATGATGTTAAGATATTTAGAAAGAACATTATATGCACATTCAAAGATAATAATTTAGGACGGTATTTTTGTCTCAGTTCTCAGAAGACTAATTCTGTCAGGACTTTAATTTTGACTTCTAGACTCTACAATAATGAAGCTGTAAAGTTCTCGTGTTTCGGCCATGTAGTTATCATACCTCTAAGAAACTAGTATATTTGACCTGACAAATTACTTTAGAAAATTTTATAATCACAATTGAAAAATAAAAACAGTCCCTATTATAAACTACAGACAGTTTCTCTATTGATGGTACAGCAATTCATCTGGAACTATTCATATGAACCAAACAAAAGCTACATACTGTGTATCTTTTTTTTATATTTGTTTTTAGTTTAAATGTATTTAAATTGGTTATTACCACAATGTCCCTTAAGATAGATGCTCTATGAATAACTCTGTTTTTGTTTGTTGTATTTTGTTTTGTTTGTTTGTTTGCTTATTTTCCAACGTTTTATACTTGTGTCTTATCTTGAAACACAGGTGAATCTTCTGGGAAGAAAACTCTGTGACTCTATAGGAAGATTGTTGAGATACTTAGGGCCATATTTTACTATCTATTTCATTGAAAATTAATTTCCATAAGCAAGCAGTTCTATGCAGGAGATACGGATCTTCAGATATACAGTGTGTATAGAGTTGAAAAGATAAAATGTCATGTTAGATTCATCACTTGAAATCAACTGACTAGAGTACAAGATGATGACACTAAAAGATTTATTCCTTGATGAGATGAAATATGGAAGAGAAAATTTACTGTAAATCATACCCTATTTTACTAAAGACTTTAGGTGCACTTTAGAAAATAATTATTAAATGTTTCCAACTCTCAAAACTGACATGTTCAAACATATCAGCCATGATACTGAGTCTTGGAGTTATGCCCATAGGAGGAGATCTATGAATAGCTTAGAATAGTTTCTCATCAACATACCAAATTTAAATTAATTTCTGCAGTCATGATAATAATTATTCAATGTCTAGTGTTTATTATTATCATTCTATTGATNTTTTACAAATAACAAAATTACACTTAATACAATTCTGCAAATATGATGACTGCCCTATTCAATCTTCTGAATGGATAAATATCTAATTCTATTTCTCCTCTATTACTTTTAATTTGAACACAGCTGAAGTCATATGTTAAAATCTTTAATATCTTACCTCATTTTGAAATTAAGTAAGGCTTGGTCTTATATATTCAATCTCTATTTAATGAATAATTATGTAGAGAAATCTGGATATCTTATCAAGGATGCAACATAATATAGAGCTGTCCAGTTTCAGATAATAGTTCTAAGGCAAGAAAAAGCTGCAAAACTAGACATGCTTTTTAAAAGAATTTGATTCTAGCAAAGGAAAACTGAGACAGGAAGACCAAGTATTAAGACCAGTGTTAGCCACAAAGGAGACCTTGTGTCAAATGAAAGAAGAACTGAATGATGGGAGCAGAGAGAAAAGCAAAAGGAATGAAAGACTGCAAAGATAAAACATCCACAAAAAGTTCATGTTATAAGCAAACAATTTTATGTAAATAATTCTATGGAAATAATTAAATGGTGGAATAGAATAATGAACCCAATTTAAATACATTTATTTATAACCATCTGATTTTAAGTATTTGTGCTAAAGTAATACATTGGATAAAATATGCTGTTGTTTCAACAAATGAAAATTAAAGTCCACAAATAGAGGAAAGAAATTTGACCCCATCTTATCACCATGAACAAAAATCAACTTCAAATTGATTGAAGATCTTGGTATAAAACCCAAAAATGAAATTATCAGAGGAAAAGTTAGAGTGAATGCTTGAACACATACAGGAACTTTCTGATGTGAAATTCAATCACTCAGAAAAGAATCCCAAGAACTGGCCAAGGAGTGTGCATGAAATTACAGTGCTCTGCACACTGACGGAGCCAGTCAGGTTAGAATGCTCCTCAGATTGGAAGAAAGTACTTGCTCACTATATATGTGAAAGTAGATGGACACCTTGAATCTGCAAATAGCTCAAAAATGAAATAACAAAAGCTAAAACAACCAAGAGACTAAATGTGCTAATAATGAACAGCTCCAAAAAGATGAAACAGAAATGGCCAACAATTGTATGGATAAAATTTAACCCCACTTTCTATTAGGGGAAGAAAAATTAAAATAACAACAAAAGTTCATCTCTCCAACAGCCAATAAAAAGCAAACAATATGTACTGGTAAAGATGTGGAGAATGGAAGCCTTTTTAAGTGTTTTGCGAGGATGAAACTGTGAACAGTAGAATGGAGATTTTACAGAAAACTGAAAATATATTTAAGTTTTGAATCTCTACCTCCAAGATGGATCTGAGAGCCCCAAGTCAACATATCATATTGGCACTTGTATTCCATGTTGACTTCAGCGCTAATAAGGACTTTATGGAGAGGTAAAATAGTATGTAGAATAAATAGAATATAGAAAAGGAAAAAATAAATAAACAAAACAATAAAAACAAAGTAAAAAAAAAAAAGCTTTTCAAAATCATTGTAAAATTACCCCCAAATAATAAGATTATTTTACCTAAAATCCAAGAACAGAGGAGAAAAAAGAGTATATTTATGTACAAGGGCAATGCACAAATATTTCACATAGAATAATTTTGGTCTTTATAAATATGAGCCTATTTTCCCTTGTACAATGTTACATATATAAAAGCTGAAAGGAGGTGTATACTGTTGTCTTCCCTGTTATCTCAAGATTACTAATCACCTTGGAATACAAGATATAAATCTACAGATATTTCCACAAGCATTTCTTCTTTCAGTTTTGATAAATTGAAATTATGTATCAACCAAAAGGCATATTTTATCTCTGATTCATTTTCACTAAATTTTGTTAATGAATATTAAACATATATGGGGGGCAGTGTTGTTCTTTGTGTGTGAGCATGTAAGTGTGTACGTGTATGTGTGAATATGTAAGTGTTCACGTGTGTGTTTGTGTTTGTGTCTGTTGTCACATTCTCATCACTTGCCACCTCATCTAATTTTTCTTGTTTGTTTTCTCTTTGTTTTTGTCTTGTTTTTCTGTATTCAGACTACAGGGTTTGATCTACGTTTCTCATCCTTACAAGGCAAACCATTTACAGACCAAGTTTCTGCTCCCATCCAGAATTCTTATTGACTATGGATGACAATGGATTTACACTATAGGCCTACCTTGGTTCTCTGCATATCTTGCCTTATAGAGTCTATGGTCTAGTCAAATTAAGAGGGAACTCTTAAAGAGCTGGTTCACCAGTGTTCTCACTACAAAAGGCTGAAATAAAATGCCTAGATGTGATTCTGATTACATGGTGGCACAGAAAACTGGAGGGTGTGAAATAGTTGCTGTATGAGTATGTGAACTAGTGCAAATAATCTTATCAAATGTGAGCAGAAGAAAGGCTTTGAAGAGACACCATAGCAGACATGAATCAATATTAATAACTGGGAAATGACAGTAGGAGCCTCACTGCTCTAGTGTGAAACAATTAAGGTTGACAGGGCTCAGCTTGAACAATGTGTTGTCCTGGTCATAAAGCTAAGAGTCAGATCTGCAAACAGTGACAGGCTCCTTGTGCTTTGCCTGCTGTCACTGGTCACTGCTGCCTGAATGGTCAGGAGGATTAATTGGTGACCTAGGAATCACTAATTTGGTACTAATCTTTCAATCAGTCATGTTTGTTTATAGAAATGGCAGTAGTATATCCTGTATCTCTGTCAGATAAAGATAGAGAGGAAGAGGAAGATGGATGAAGAGGGGAGAGAGAAGAGAAGAGAGGATAAAAGGGTTGACACACAGACACAAGAAGGAAGCTCTGGCTTTTTCCCTCTAGAAGGCAGGTTTTCTTAAGTAATTGATTTACTTTTCCAGTGGACAAAGCCACAGATCCCAGAATTAGAAATATGGCTTCAAATGTCAAGGAATTTAGTAAAGTGATACTTTGCCTTAAATTGGCAGTGAGGGATGGACACGTGTGACTGATCCCTTTGCTAAGAACTGATTTAATTGACAGAGGTCAGGAAAATTCACCAAGATAGAGAGTTCCTTAAGAATGAAAAATAAAATGCTCTATGGGGAAGGAAAAGCTGCCTAAAGTAGGGTTGCTGGTGCCAATGCCAATCTTCTCCCTCACACTCTTGCCTGGGGCAGGTGCTGCCAAGACTAAAGAGATAATGACATCTGTATGGCACATTCTCAGCACTGTAGCATTTTATTTTACACCTTGGTAGAAATAAAGAAATTTTAGGCTTCTTTGTTAAAAGAAGAAATTGAAAGGGAGGAAATTATGTGATTGTTGATGTAAAATTTGTATTTCTCCACATCAGTCCTGTGTGCATCAAAATTTAATTAGCTGAAATCCATTTCAAAATATTGCTACTTGTTCTCAAATTGGAAGAATTATTTTTGTTCCAGACTCAGTAAGTAGAGCTGCAAATATTCTTATATAGAATTTGCTGTTAATGGGAGATATCTTTGGGATTTAATGAATATTTAATGAAAAAAACCTTACTCTGATTTTGAGGAGGGGTGTGCTGAGTTTATAAGTGTATTTAAACTTTTCTCATTAAGAAATAGTTTCAAGCTGCTTCTTTGAATTGTAGGCTACTTTTGTGTAACTGTTACTAGAGTGAAAACATATTGAAATAAAACATGTAAATCTGGAGAAAAAAATGAATGTTTCGAAGCTGGCTAAGCTATTATCCAAGTGAATTTAAGCATGTTGATTAATAGAGTTACAATTCTTTACATTTTTATATAATGAAGGAACCAGTTCTCTTTTTCTTCATATCTTTGTTTTTAAAAAGATAAGGTTGAGTTTCATCATAGTCATCATTTTATGTTACTTACATATACAATTATTTTTAATTGTACAAAGCAGTTTCTCATTTCAATGCATTCTCTAAATTCAAAGAATGTAAAGACACTAACATGATCCTCTATCTTCCTTTCAGACATACTGGAAGGCACTAACAATGCTATTTCCAGAGTTCTCTTCCAATTTTCTTTATGCTTTATGACATCTTGAAATAATTACTTTTCACCCTGCTTCCCTCTAAACCCTTTCCTGTACCCCTCCCTGCTCTCTTTCAAACTCTTGGCCTCTTTCTTATTAGTTGATATGGTGTGCATATATGTATATATGTTTACATATATAATCCTGAACAGTACCTGCTGACTCTGGATGATGTTACTCACATTCTTCTTTTCAGGTTTGATCATCTGGTATCTGGTAAGAAATTTGTGTGCCTTTCTTGGGGGAGACTATTTACCCTAGTTCCAGCATTTCTTGGGGGAGACAATTTACCCTAGTTCTAGCATTTCTTAGGGGAGACTATTTACCCTAGTTCTAGCATTTCTTGGGGGAGACTATTTACCCTAGTTCTAGCATTTCTTGGGGGAGACTATTTACCCTAGTTCTAGCATTTCTTGGGGGAGACTATTTACCCTAGTTCTAGCATTTCTTAGTTTCCTATTGCTCTTTGAAACCTTTAATAAACTCAGCTTTTGAACACAAAATTATACTATTTTAAGTGAATTGTTATTCATCAATGTTCTTTAATATCATACATTTTCGTAATCTCTCTATTTTCCAATTCTATATTAACTCAGTATAGCATCAAAGAATAGAATCAGACATCTACCACTGTATAACAGGTCTTCCCCTCCCCCGCCCTCAGGCTTTCATGCCTTTCATGACCAGTCTTTGGAGTCATTTACTCCAAGTATCTGTACAGTTTTTTTAAAAAGTCTTGCAGAAAACTTGTCATTTGCTGATTGTTCCAGGTTATGGCATGTTGTTGGAGTTTTGACATATACCAGGAGATAAATGAGGACTTTATTCATCTAGTTTGCCATGGTAGGTGATGACACTATTTCTCAACTTCAAAGTGGTTGTAAACTCATGTACAGGTCTTTCACAGTACACTTGCAAGGATGTCGACTAGGTGTGAAAGAAATTAAAAATTGTAGAAATTAGAGCATATGGAAATTCACCATGAGAAGGAGGTCATTGCATCCCACCCTCTTCAGAGACACCAACGCAATAGCAATGCTTTTACAATCGTTACCTTTCTACTTCTACAATGACGCAGCGTGAACAAGGTAACTAATGAAAGACAGGGTTTATTTTGGGAATAGAATTGCAGAAGGATGGGAGTCCATTCCCATCATGTCAGAGTACTGTGGCAGGACACAGGCATGGTGGCAATAAGAGCTGAGCTCACATCTCAAGCTGTGGACTGCAAACTAGAAATAATCTATAGTTTCTGAAACCACAAAGCCTACCTCTAATAAGACCACACCATCTAGACCATCTAGACCAGCCCAAGCAGTGACACCAACTGCTGAATCAAAAGCCTCATACTATGAGAAGATATCTCATCCATGCTGCCAAAGCTATCAGTTATTTGTTTCTCTAGTGAACATTCTATGTATTCTCATAATCCTCTGGTTGGTAGCTCTACAATTCTGAAATACACCACTGTTGCTGATAGTGCAATTCTTTTTCTTCTTTTTTTAAAATTCTATTAGTGTATTGGGTAACATTTATAATAATTATAATAAAAATACAAAATTAAAGAATTTAAAAACTTTTCTTTTCTTTTTCTTTTTCTTTTTATTAGATGTTTTCTTCAATTACATTTCAAATGCTATCCCCTTTCCTAGTTTCTTCACTGAAAATCCCCTATACCTTCCTCCATGGCCCTGCTCCCCTACCCACCCACTCCTACTTCCTGGCCCTGGCATTCCCCTATACTGGGGCATATAATCTTTGCAAGACCAAGGACCTCTCTTCCCATTGCTCGCTAACTAGGCCAACACATTTTTTTTCTTGTACTTCTAACTTTTTGCCTCTGTTTTACTCAACTGAAGAGCTTCAAAACTTAGCTGTTTTCAGAGGCTGCTGAGACATCACTGCTTTATAATTATTGATTAAAGAGTGCACCAATTAGTCAAGAACCAGAGATCCAACTCACTTAATAAGATGATTGTGACGCAACTATAAGAATCTGAGCTAAAATCCACCACACACATTTTCAACAGTCTGGGATGGTGGCGCTGACCTGTAAACCTTACTTGGGAAACAAAGTCAGAATGATTTCTGGAGCTTTCTCATCAGCTTATCTTGCTGTATTAGGAACCTCTAGGTTCAATGGGAGATTTTCTATCAACAACTATGGTGGAAGATACCAAACTTTGACCTCTGGGCTCCCAACACACATAACACACACATAATACACACACACACACACACACACACACACACACACACACACACAGAGAGAGAGAGAGAGAGAGAGAGAGAGAGAGAGAAAGAGAGCGCATGGTATATCAAATTAAATAGGCATCATGAACAAGACATTTCACTTCATGTTTTTTGAAATATCATAGAATAAAAAAATTAATTACAGGAAACAAAAAGTCTTAATAATAATTAAATAAAATTTAAATGAACTCATTTTAATGTAACCAAGTTGGAGGAATATTTTACCTTATCAAACTCTAAATTGATACAACGTTAAAACAACAAATATGCATCACATAAGAATGAAAGTAAATTAACACTATAATGTTTAGAAAATATGTTCAATATGTTCGTGCATGTGTTCAGTTCTGACTTTCATCTTCTGAGAAAAGTAGACACAAATAAACTCATTATTTTAATTAGATATCAGGATCAATTTTTTTCTGCATGTTTACTAGAAGAAAAGGCTATGCTACTGAAAAATAATCAGCAAGGAATCTATCATTAAAATTTAATTTGCTAGCAGGAAGTAGGATATGTTTTAATCCATAATAACTCAAGATGAGATAGCTATTTCCTATAATTAATACATATTTTAAGATCCTGTTTGACTATATAAGGCTTGACTACAACTTTGAATGCAGCACATTATTTTGTTGCTCCTCATCTGTAATTTTTGTCATCATAATTTGAAAATATACTACCTGAGTGTTAGTCCAATTATAATAAATGTTAAAGCAAGCAGTCCCATTAATATATAAATTTATATTTTCTTTTCTTTCCTCCTGATGTATTTTATAGATAGGAGTTTGAAAATAACATTTAATAAAAAGTTTAATTGCATATGTGAATATAAAGCATTTTAAGTAGTTTGTTATTTATTGTGAGCTGCCTGCTTAGATGGCAAGAGAAATAATGAGGCCAAGACAAATTTCTCTGATCAAGGCCCCCTAATCTTATTGAGAGTCTGTGCTTATAAAGAGGGTAGGCCCATCCCCCGCCAGTCCATTCTTGGTGCCTGGATCCAGCCTGAAGAGGACATGTGAACTGCAAAATGTGTTTCCAGAATGTCTCAAGGGTATCTCAGCAGGCAGCAGGATTTTGGAGAAGTACAGCCAGCAGCAGTAGACATAAGGAAAGAGTCTACTAAGTCTGAAGGCTACACCGCAGGTGATCTCATATTCAGTGGCAGCAAAGTCTGAATCAGCCTGCTTCAAGGCTTGGGGAGGCTACAATTTATCTTAGGAAATTCCATGGTTTTAATTGTGTATTTTATCAAGATCAATGCATTATTATTACATGGGGGGTTGGCAGTGATGAGATCATTAAAAGAAGATTTCTGTCACTCCCATGAGCACCTATTTTCCATATATCTGAGTTGAGAACTTATAATAAAGAATAAACATGTTATTTATTGCTTTATTCTTTATAAACATATAAATCTGCATATTTAGAAAAATACTTCTCTAGTAGATTAAATAACCTCAATAATAGATCCATTCATTACAAAAATAGTAGTCTGAACTGTTTGATGAAAAAATACATAGAAATATTGATTTAAGACAATAGGTATCGATAGGTGGCCAACAAAAACAAACTAAATGGCACTTTTTTTTGTCTTGAGTTTTTTTTTTTTTTTTTAATTTTTAAGCGTACTGGTCTATTTTTGTATGTGTTATAGCTTTTCTTCCAGTTTTATGTTTTTCTAGGATTTTTGTGTGCTCAAATGAGTGTTTCTCTGCAGCTGTGTGTGTGACTTGAACTTTCTCTCTGGTTGTTTGTCTTCGGATTGATTGTTTTGTGATTGATTTGTCCTATTCTAGTGTGGTTGCTTTTCTCTATATTAGTCCTTAACTTTATAAAATAGGCTCTTTGTTGAATGCATATCTTAATACTTCAGATAAACCAGGCAGAAGGAAAATGGCTGATCATTTTACTTCTCAGTGTAGCAAAACGAATATGAATATGTTACAGTCATTGTCATTTAATAATGTAAAAAACAAAACAAATCAAAACCTCACCTCAAAGACAAAAACAAAATGTTCTTTCTGGGGCCCGGATATAGCGGTCTCGGGGGAAAATATACCAATCCCTGGCAAACATGGAGGTGGAAGCTCACGGTCAGCTTTTAGATGGAACACAGGGTTCCCAAGGAAGAAGGAGCTAGAGAAAGTACCCAAGGAGCTAAAGGGGTCTTCAACCCTATAGGT
>LR753499.1:280013-305722 GCA_902729485.2 Mus minutoides | reverse complement strand
GGGAAGAGAGGCCCCTTGGTTATGCAGACTTTATATGCCCCAATACAGGGGAACGCCGGGGCCAGGGGGTGGGAGCGGGTGGGTAGGGTAGCAGGGCCGGGAGGGGGGAGGATATAGGGAACTTTCTGGATAACACTTGAAATGTAAATGAAGAAAATATCTAATAAAAGTTGAAAAAAAATGTTCTTTCTGAAAACAAATACGATGGACCATGACCTGAGACAACAAGAGGAAAAAGATTCAGTTGGCTACACACCACTCTATTTTCTGTGTTGTAACAGCCTCTTGAGTTTTCTATAGTAGTAACACAAAGAAAGACTTAAACAACACACTTTTAAAAATGTAAAAATGTGGGGGTTAAAGCAAAGTTGGAATACATCTGTTAAAAGTCCCAGGTGCTCTTGGAGGCATTCTTAGTCTTTGGGTTTGGAGAAGCTAGGATCCCAAACTATTTACCCAATAGTCACAAGAATTTTCGGTCATACCAAAGGTAAACCCTGGATTGCTACTCAAAAAACTAAAGAAAATACCCTAAGATGGTTTGTCTTAGGACCTGGAAATCTGCCAACTCTCCACAATCAGTGAAGTTCTAATCACTTAATCGGAATTATAGAATGTGAGTGCTATGTTCTTTTTCTCTTATTTTTGTTTTTTATGGAAACTTCAGTTAATACAATCAATATTCATTATGCAGCCTATTTTGAAAAGTGATTCATCCTAGAGAATAAGAATCAGTTTAGTCTCAGACTAGCTGTAGCTCAGGGGCAGGCTGTCAGAAAAGCAAAAGCCACTGACGCCATCTTGGTCATCAAAGAGCAAAATTCACAGATTCCAGAATGCTGACTTTGAGGATCAAGTGTTATTTATAGGATTTCAGGTGGAATGTTAGGAGAAGAAAAGCCAGAACCCCTGCAGAACATGGATGGGTCCCCAGAAATGGGACAAAGGCAAAGAAAACTCTCAGTGTTTCATATGAATGACTTACTGTAGACCTAGGGTAGCATGGATTTTGAGATGCTCTGGTCAATCTGGTTGGTCATTAGATATATGAGTGCCCTTCTGCTCTGGTTACATTATCACATGCTTTCTCTAGTCAGGGTTCTCTGGGTTCTCTTTTAAGACAAGGGAATTAACAAACACAAACTACCTTTTTACATCCCTGGCCTCTAGCAAGGACAGACTTGTCAAAAGGACCAGTGGTTTCTGGCTTCTAGCCAAGGATAAGGGTCAAAAGTCGAAACTGCTCTCCTTTTGTGTACCAGCATAAAACTAACCGCTGGGCATGGTGGCGCACACCTTTAATCCCAGCACTAGGGATGCCGAGGCAGGCAGATTTCTGAGTTCGAGGCCAGCCTGGTCTACAAAGTGAGTTCCAGGACAGCCAGGGCTATACAGAGAAACTCTGTCTCACAAAAACAAAAACAAAAACAAAACAAAAACAAAAACAAAACAAAACAAAACAAAACCCTAACCACCTTTTCAGTTTGTGTATCTGCTCTCATCATGATTCTCTACTAAGTATTTAATCTTCCTTAAGGACTATTTGTAAAGCATTTATTACTATCAAGAAGGTCCCATAAGCAAAGAAGTGCCTTATAGGTTGGTAGATGCTTTAAAGACACAAACTGCTGGGGAAAGGATTTACATCTAGCTTGTCTACGACTATTAGGACATACTGTGGAGTCTTCCTGACTTGAGATATGTAAACAGAACTCCATAGTTCAGTGTTAACAGTGGGAATGCATGAATCCTCTCTCTGACACACATTTGGGTTTTTAACCTAATTATAATAGACAACTATTTTTGAACTTCTAGAAACTATTTGTGGAGAAAGGTTCTATTTGGTATTGCAAAGCCCCAGGCAACTGCAATTCACCAGGACTGCTCTCCCTGGCATCCTGAATTCCCTGAATAAGACACTGTGTGAAATTCCAACCTCATTAAGTCTGCTGTTTAGCTGCTCTCTCTGCAGCCTCAGAGAATCTGCTCTGGGTCAGCCTCTTGCTTGTGAAACCATTTAAGGCAAACAACATGCCTGAACCATGAGGTGTAACATAATACCAAAGTCAGACAGCCACATTCTTTACTACTTAAGTAAATTTCGACATTCTTTGCTGATCAAACTAAGTGCTTGTTCTGTTTTGATTTGGTGGAATCATTTAGAAAAAATGTTTTTTCTTCAAGATTATTATAAGGTATTTGGGGATATATAGTTTAGAGTTAAAAAATACTTTGTACTTTAAAAAAATATTACTAAACTTTACAATAGGATACAAATTAGATCTTATATGATTCTACTAGGTAAAATGTTCAGTTGAATTTCTGTAAAGAAAATTGTTTGAAGACTGAACAAATTAATCAAAATTTTTTTCTACATTCTGACTTCAGAGAAGATGACTTATACTAGAAATAGACTCTAAAAGAGCCTAGGAAGAATTGAAATGTGTTTCTGAGGAGTGTGTGTGTGTGTGTGTGTGTGTGTGTGTGTGTGTGTGTGTGTGTTGGGCCATCTTAAGTTAAGAACAAGATGGAAAATATGTCTCCTGGAATTGAGACCATATTCTCATTTCATATATTTGACAGTTTTTGTATGGCAGGAATAACTGATTTTTCTCCTACCTCAGTGACAGTCTTAAGACCCTTAGTGACCTAGATGGGAAAGATTTTATGGCCCATTACCAAAGCCTTCAGTCATCCCACTAGGGCTGTAACCAAACTGATTTTTCAATACCAAAAATAGACTCTGTAGCTAAAAGGTTTGAGATATACCTAATGAAGGTAGTGATAAGGGCCAGTGTGATGTGACCTGGCGCGTTCTCTGCAAGGATCTGTGATATATGCTATAACTACATTTATGTCAATGAAGCATTCTCAAGCTCAGAGAGTAGTTAATTTAACATATATTAGCATGTGAAAGAAAATGGTGAATTCTTAGAAAATATGTCTAAAGCTATTTAAAGTTTGTGGGTTTTCATAAAAGCATTTCCAACGTTTGAGACTTTTCCTGGTGTAACTAAAGTGAAAGACATTCATGGTTTTGTTATGTATGTTAACACATAAAAATCATGGATAATGAATAAGAAATTTTAAAAAGAAGCAAATAAATCCAGTGCTTCCTTTCTCTCTCTTCTCTCGCTCTCTCTCACAGACACACACACACACACACACAGACACACACACAGACACACACACAGACACACACACAGACACACACATACAGACACACACATACACACATGCACATCCCAATATATTGGCGTGTGTCATCTAAAATCATCAAAATGTATTTCTAAAAACAGGATGTGTTTGTATATAAAATGAGAAAAAGATAATTAGATAATTCAATAAAATATAAATTATTTATAGACAATTTTCTAATATAAACACAGTTTGCCTATTTGTCTTTGTTATATTTATATTTAAAAAAATCAATTTAAGGAAACAATAATAATAGATATAAAACTCTATAGATTTTGTAAAGATAAACTTTAGTTGTTGACTTGGCTAGATGAAGTATCTAGAACCTGTTGAAACATTACCTTGGGTGTATCAGCAAGAGTGTCAGACAGTGCTGTGTGAAGAGGACCACTCAACACATACAGTCAAAATCTGGTCAGCTAGGGAACTGGGAATGGTAAAGAAATGAAGGAGTCATATACAATAATTCTTTGCTCTCATACATAATTCATAGACTTCCTCCTTTTGCTCTTGGACACTAGAGCTGTCTGCTCTCTGAAATGTGAGAATCTAGGATGTGCTTCAGAGAGCTTCTAGGTTGTCAGTCTGCAACTTTAAGCTGAGAATTGATTGGTTCTACTTACATGTTCCTCTGGCCCTTGTGGCCAGACTTCCACTAAGTTACACTTCTAGACCCCCACGTTCTGCAGCTAAGACATATATGGTAGGATTTCAGAGCCATCGCAATAATGAAAGATATTCCAACTATATTCCTTCTTGTATGTGTGTCCACTCTCTGTCAAGGGCCCATGGTCTAATATAATATTGCATGATCTCCAAACAATTTTCAATAACTGAGTTACTATAGATATTAATGGACGAAAGAATGCATAGGAGAAGAAAAACTACAAATAATAAATTTATAAAAGGTTATCAATTATTAAAACATTTTAGAAAATATTTCTAGGGGAATAATGAACGATACAAAAGTTTACATAAACACACGCACACACACATATACACAATGTAATGTATGTTCTTTAGTAAAACTATGAAGACTAGTTTCCAAATGACTAACTTTTAAAAAGACAAAGAAGAAAATATTTAGATATTTTGTACTTCCTTTCCCTTACTGTTTTTTTTTAATTAGATATTTTCTTAATTTACATTTCAACTGCTATCCCAAAAATCCCCCCTCCCCCCTCCCTGCTCCCCTGCCCACCCACTCCCACTTCTTGGCCCTGGCGTTCCCCTGTATTGGGGCATATAAAGTTTGCAGTACCAAGGGGCCTCTCCTCCCAATGATGGCCAACTAGACCATCTTCTGCTACATATGGAGCTAGAGACACGAGTTCTGGGGGGTTCTGATTAGTTCATATTGTTGTTCCTCTTCTAGGGTTGCAGACCCCTTCAGCTCCTGGGGTTTTATCTCTAGCTTCTCCAATGTGGGCCCCGTGCTCCCTCTTATGGATGACTGTGAGCATCCACTTCTGTGGGAGTCAGCTATATCAGGGTCCCTTCAGTAAACACTTGCTGTCCTATGCAATAGTGCCTGAGTTTAGTGACTGATTATGGGATGGATCTCTGAACCAGATAGACTATAACTATTGAATAATCACTGGTAATATATATATATATATATATATATATATATATATATATATATATTTACTTTTTCATGATGCTTACTTAAAACATAAGCTCATGGTTGAGTTTAGATTTAGTAAATTAAAATGATCATTTGTATGATCAATCATCATACAAAAGAGTAAGATCAGTGTAATTCCATTGTGTATAATGGCTGTAACAAAAATAAATGAACCCACTTTACATAAAAGAAATAGAACATAACAATCTCAAGGATGTTTCTAAGGAAATAAAATTAGAAATACTTAATAAAATGTTATATGGCCATGTCAGCACTTCTTGTTATAAAAAGGAAATAAGGGATGTGGTTTCTATGGTCAATGTTTATTTCTGGTGTCATGCCCATAAATATCAAGTCAACATCAGGACAAAACGGCAACTAACAGATTGGGAAAAGATCTTTACCAACCTTGCATCTGATAGATGGCTAATATCCACTATATACAAAGAACTCAAGAAGTTAGACTCGAAAGAATCAAGTAACCCTATTTAAAAATTCCACAGAGCTAAACAAAAAATTCTCAACTGAAGAATATTGAACGGCCGAGAAGCACCTAAAAAAATGTTCAACATCCTTAGTCATCAGGGAAATGGAAATAAAAACAACCTCTGAGATTCCACCACACACCAGTCAGAATGTCTTAGATCAAAAACTCAGGTGACAGCAGATGCTGGTGAGGATGTGGAGAAAGAGGAACACTCCTAGACTGCTGGTGGGATTGCAAGCTAGTACAACCACTCTGGAAATCAGTCTGGCAGTTCTTCAGAAAATGTAATATATTACTACCTGAGGACCCTGCTATACCACCCTTGCACATATACCCAAAAGATGCTCCAACATATAACAAGGGCACATGCTTCACTATGTTCATAGCAGCCTTATTTATAATAGCCAGAAGCTGGAAAGAACCCAGATGTCCCTCAACATAGGAATGGATACAGAAAATGTGCTACATTTACAGAATGGAGTACTACTTAGCTATTAAAAACAGTGACTTCATAAAATTCTTAGGCATATGGATGGAATTAGAAAATAGCATCCTGAGTAAGGTAATCCAGTCAGAAAAGAAAACACATAATATGCACTCACTGATAAGTAGATATTACCCAAAAGTTCGGACTACTCAAGAAACAATTCACAGACCACAAGAAACTCAAGAATAAGGAAGATCAAAGTGTGGATACTTCAGTCTTTCTCAGACGGTGGAACAAAATACCAATGGGAGGAAATACAGAGAAAAGGTGTGGAACATAGACTGAAGGAAAGGTCATCCATAGACTGCCCCACCTGGGGCTCCATTCAGATACAGTCACCAAACCCAGACCCTATTGTGGATGTCAAGAAGTGCCTACACACAGGAGTCTAATATAGCTATCTCCTGAGAGACTCTGGAAGAGCCGGACAAATACAAAGGTGGATGCTCAGAGCCAACCATTGGACAACTTTGGCACAGGTTTTCCAAAGTCAGAGAGAGGACTGAAGAAGCTGAACAGGTTTGCAACCTCATAGAAAGAACAACAACATCAACCAACCAGACCCTCCTGACCTCCCAGGGAATAAACCATCAACCAAAGAGTAGACATGGAGGGACCTATGGCTCCAGCCAGATATTTAACAGAGGATGGCCTTGCTGAACATCAGTGAGAGAAGAGGCCCTTGGTCCTCACATGGCTCAATGCCCCAGTGTATAGGAATGTCAGGAGTGGGTAGGTGGATGGGAGAGTACCATCATAGAAGCAGGGAAAGGGAGGGTGGGATAGGGAGTTTCTGGAGGGGAAACCAGGAAAGGAGATGTATTAGGTAGGGTTTTACTGCTGTAAACAGACACCATGACCAAGGCAAATCTTATAAAAAGCAACATTTAATTCCGGCTGGCTTACAGGTTCAGAGGTTCAATCCATTATCATCAAGGTGGGAGCATAGCAGCATCCAGGCAAGCATGGCACAGGTAGAGCTGAGAGTTCTATGTCTTCATCCAAAGGCTACTAGTAGAAGACTGACTTCTAGGCAACTAGGGTGAGGGTCTTAAGCCCATACCCACAGTGACACACCTACTCCAACCAGGTCACACCTATTCCAACAAGGCCACACCTCCAAATGGTTCCACTCCCTGGTCCAAGAATATATAAACCATCACAGGAGATAACATTTGAAATGTAAATAAATAAAATAGCCAATAAAAATACAACAGTAAAATTCGAGCTTCTAGAACAAAACAGAAAGCATGTTTATATGTATGAAAGCATATTTTCAAACCTTCATGAACATACCTGTATTTAGATTATAAAAATACAGAATCCACAGAAACAAAGAGAAGAAAAGTAGGTAACAGGGTCTGGTAGGGGAAGAAAATGAGACACTAATCAAATCTTCAATTATGAGATTAACTTATACCAGAGACTGAATGGACAGCATGGTGATTTTGATTCATAACAAGTTTGCACACTTGAAATTTGCAAAAGAAAAAAATTTAAAGTGTTACCAACAAAAAAACTTAAAGGGTACTTACTTCGTGAAAGACTCATTTGTGGATTTATTTACTATTGATAATCATTTCAGTAGGTGTGAGTATATTTTAAAAAGCTCATATATCTTAGATATGGCAGAGTTTTATATTGATCATACCTAAATAAACTAGAAAACTACTACAGTTTTCATGTACTTTTATTAGAAATCTTCATTATATTCTGCTAGTTATAACACTGGACTTGTAAAAAAGAAGGTGATTAGGCATTATTAATAGACAGATGATTAATAAATAGGAAAGATAAGTAGACTGATAGATGATGATGATAGATAAAAGTAAGTTGATCAAAAGACTCATAGATAAGACAACCATAAATAGATTATACTTCAAATCCCTATTCATACATTTTAGCAGCTTCTATAGGTTTTCATAGAAGCCTCAGTAACCACAGGTTTTGCACACAAAAATGTCCTAGAACAGACATTAGCTTTAGCTTTACAGTCTCCTATCACTGAATAATTTTCTTATGCTATATGCCTAGGCATTGTTATTATATAATTATGCATGATTTTTTTAGAATAGGATCATTACTACTCTACTTGGGACAAGTTCAACAACAATTTAAGACACTCAACAAACATGCATGTGGCGCTGGAGGAAAAATCTGCAAGCAATTTGACAACCACAGAAGAAATGTCAGAATAAAAACATTTTTTGAAAATAGGATTTTGGCTTACCATAGACTGTATAAAAACTAAAGCAAACACTGGACATTCTGAGATATTTAAAGAAAAACAAAGAGTTGATTTTTTTAAGGCACCATGCCCATAAACTGCATAGACTAATACAATAGAGAAAGTCATCCAAAATGAATTAAGGTTTTATTGAGTTTTAGCCTCAGAAAATATGAATCCTGAGATGGAAGTTTTAATAGGGGACATGTAACCCTCCAAAACAACATGAGAGTTAGCTCACCAGGCCAACAATGAGAATTTTTTGTAGAGTATTTGAAAAATAAAAACAATTTATTTGATATTATGACAACTGTCATAATATCATATCATACACTATATTATCATATAGTGTAATTATTTAATATTATTATTTATATAGTGTAACTGTATCTAGGAAATTGATATAATTATGAAGAAATTAAAATGAATGAACAGTAAGACTATTCCAAACAAAAAATATGATACTTTAAACAAGTTAGCTAATTCAGAATATTTAGTTGTTCTCTGTTATAGAACATTGTAAGAGAATCTGACAGTCCTAAAGATGAATTGGTGCATGACTAATATTTAAAAAGCAATGTATGGATAAGGCTATACTATCTTCAGCATTGCTTATCCTATTTATCAGTTTGTTTATTTGATTAAGTATTTATTTATTTATTTATTTAGTGTTGGGTGTATGCCTGCAAAGTGCACAAGTTGGGAACATAGAAGAACATATAGAGGTAGTAGGTATGACACATAGGGTCATGGGTCTTAACAATATACACCCTTATTTGATGAGCCATCTCATCTACTCTTATTTTTTTTTGATAGCTGAAAAACTTCATACGTAGTCAAGTGTACAATCTAATACCCCCAAATTTACAACATATCAGTGTATATTTATTGTAATAGAAAGGTTGAAACTACACATATTTAATTTATAGTCTTTATTATATTCAGTTTGATTCTATTTTTGTTTCTACTCTAAATCCATAATGTGATGATTGGTTCCACTATGAAAAGTCTTCAACTCCAAACATCTTTTAAGCACATGCAGCTTTGTTTACTCCTAACTGTAGACAGAGGTGTCTATAAAAGAATGGAGACAGGTGTATTCACACACTAATTAATTTCAGCATTTGGGAAGCAGACATGGACAGATAACTGTGAAATTGAGACTAGATTGTTTTACATAGTGAATACCAGGCCAGTCTGGCCTACATAGTGAGATTCTATATCAGAATAAATTTTTTCTGAGAATTTATTACCTTGCATTTTTGTAGTATTGCACTACCCCCAACTTTTCCAAAATCCAGCGTTCAATTTTTTTCCCAACCCACTCTTGTGTCCAGATTTGTAAAAACCGTTTAAGTACAGTAAGTGTTCTTTATTTCTTCTTGAGTGTGTAAAGAAACGAGGTCAATCAAACAGGGTATACACCTTACAGAAATCTTTCCTAGAAGTTATTATTAATACCTCCTCAGTTAGTAGTTAGATTTTATTACTACTTTCCATGATGGGATTTTGTTTGACTTTGGCACTGGTGTTGTACATGTCACAGTTGCTGTGAGTTCATATGTTCAACTGCACTGTTGTGGTGTGAGAAAAGAAATAATAGACCATGGAGAATTCAAGGTGGCATCTACCTGGAAGCATCATTGTTATTGGTAGACTTCCTTTGTGCTAAGAACTACTAGATAGCTAACTACATAAGGATAAAAGCAGCCCCCTGTGTTATCCAGCTATAAACACTACTTGCACTAAAATTGGAGCCAGAAACCTGCATCTAAACAGATAGATCATAGCTTTCGTGTGTTTCAGAGGTCAGGAGTGGTCATCTGCTAAATTCATTCCATGAGATGTCAAAAAAACTGTAGGAAGAAGCTCACTCAGAAATTAAAGTGAAGCCACTATTATAGAGAGAGAGAAAATGAGAAGGGAGGGGGGAGGGACAGGCAGAGTCAGAAAGATACAGAGACACAGAGAAAAAGACATACAGATAGACAGAAACACAAACACAGAGAGACAGAGAGACAGATGGAGACAGGAGACATAGAGACAGACAGACTTAGAGATACGGAGAGACAGAGACACAGGGAGATAGAGACTACTGCCAGAATAGGACAGCTAGAAGTATGAGAGGGGTGTATCAAAACAGGCAGAGACTGGCGAGAGAAAGGAGCAGAGATGATCCTGGGGCCCTGGAAAGAAACGAAGGGTTCTAGGCCCAAGTAGAGAACAGCAAAATAGAAACACTCAGAGCAAAAAGGATATCATGAGGGTCTGGGGCACAAAATAATAATTACAGATCCTGAGGAGAAATGACAGAGTGAAAGTGCCTTACAGAAGGACAGGGAAATAGAAATGCCAGACATATAAACAAACAAACCAACAAACAAATAAATAACCCGTTATTTAACTTTATTACTGACAAACAGCTACCATCAAGAGATGAGAGGACCCTTCGGAGTTAGAGTCCTCTCCTTCCTCCCTGACTAGTCCTACAGAGGTTATCTACCCTTAGTGTATGTTCCCTTTTCAGGCCATTTTGAAACAATTGCAGTATCCTGGGAGTTTAAGGGAACTTCCTGACAAAGGAACAATATTTCTTAGGGTTGCCAGTTCTGTTTTCAGATTTGACCAAGTTCTTTTGACCTTCCTAAGGACAACCCTTGGTTTGATCAGAAACCAGTTTATAGTTCCAGAAAATTGGCAATGGCAACTTTTCTGAAATTGGAGTATCACAAAGTTTCAAAAATGATGTAAGGATTGTAAAAAAATCATGTACGCATTCTCTAGTGAGCCATGGCAAGAGAAAGATGAGCCATTCTGAAAACAGAACTTTATTGCCTCATAATTCTTGGGGCCTAGAAATCTGAGATCAAGATAGACAGTGTGGAGTCTGCTGACAGGCGGGATTGCAAACCAGCATCTTGCCTCACCCTAAGTTTCTGGTGATCTGCCAGCATTCCTTGGTTAGTCATAAGGCTTCTCACCAACTTTATCTTTACTTGTTTTTCTGTGTGTTTGTCCATTTCCAACTTTCTTTCTTTTTTTTATAAGTAAATGTACCAATAATATTTGATTAGAAGCACACATTAATTAATTTTATTGTGTTATTATTTGTGTAAGAGACCTGTGTTCAAGCAGAGTCATATTTGGAGGCATAAGCAGGATACAGTTTCACCATGTGGAATTTATGAGTTCATATTTTTCCTCTGGTGTTATAAATTTATGTCCCTGCTCTTCTGCATACAACATGCATATACTGTCTTCCCTTCAACAGCAGAGGCTTATTCCATGGATAAAATAGCTACTAAGGAATCTTGGAAAGTTCTGATTACCTGGATGTCAAGATCTGGGTAAATGACTCAATTTCAATGAGGTCTCACCCTACTTTCATGGAATATGAAATTTTATGGTACTAAATATTAACCTCGTATAAAGAGAGGTCCATGGATAGATGCAAAGTGATTGTGTTAATTTAGAAAAGAAAATGTTTACTCAGATATGTACAATTCAATCATAAGTGTATCACAACCCTCCTCAGAATGATTTTCAATGAGCAATGTCATAAGATGTTTTACTTATCAAAACCACATGTTGCCATTTTCATTGATGCAAATTATTCAACTCTGGCATGTAACTCATTTTGTATCAATTATGTACTATTTCAACTATTCATGGAGTTAAAAATATATACCCCCCAAAATATATACCCAAAATAAAAGTAATAAGTACCACTATTCTATTGTTGTAGCTCATACCTGAAATCTCATAAAAGAATATTTTATGTATGCATACAGACACACAAACATACAAACATACACACACACACATGCTCAGAGACAGAGAGAGAGAAGCAGAGAGAGAGAGAGAGAGAGAGAGAGAGAGAGAGAGAGAAACACCTTCAGGAGAGTACTAGTGAATATATACTATTTAAAGATATATATATATATATATATAATATAATATATATATATTATATTATATATATAATATAATATTTTATATTATATATATATATATATATATATATATATATAATATAAAACAGGCATATATAAATATATGCCTGTTTTTCATTTGTGGTAGAAATGTCCCTTTATATTGAATTGGATTTTGGTGTGAATAATGTCTCAATATCGCACTCAGTGTTTGTGTTCCTGTTATCTGTATGGGCTATAAACAAGCCTTGGCTATTGTAGAATATGGTCTGTTCTAGGCTGGCCTCAGAGACCCACCTGCCTTTGCCTCCTGAGAGTAGGGATTAAAGATATATACCACTACTCCCTGGCTAAACTAAATATGACTTAGTACAGGGGACAAAAGATCATTTGCAAAAGAATAGAAAGCCTCCATACTGAGTCATTTATTCTGATGGTTCCTGAAACTGTTTCTTGTTCTGTCCAACTGATCTGAATTTTCTGAAAGACCCTGAAGCTGTGATGACAGTATTCAACTTCAAAGTCAGAGATATTTGGACTCTTTTTAAATTGGAAATAAATTCTTACCTCATATAATGCACCCCATCCACAGTTTCCCCACTGCACAGAAGAGACTAGAACATAAGGGTGAAGACTACTTGCAGGTACCAGCTTGATCTCTCCAAGTTCAATGAGCTGTGTGAGTGTTGTCCTCAGCAACTGGGCCCTGCTGTTGAGATGCACCCTCCGTCTTAGTATTTGTCTAGATAGCTTATGCATCTCTAAGGTGTCCCCTTGGCCAACAACAACCATTGAATACACAACTCAATCCCACTACCTGGAGCCATGCCTGACTAGAAGAGAAAGCCAGATCAGACTCCAAGACATTTTCACTGCCCTAGGATTCCACATTATTCCCCAAAAGCTTCCTAATTACAGTCATATCCCCCCAAATCCTCTTCCTTTATTCATCTCATTCTACCTGAACCCTCAAACTCATGTTCTGTCAGCCCCTACAAAATGTATTCTATTTCTCCTTCCCAGAGGGATCCATCCATTCTCCCCTTTAAGTCCTCTTTGTTACTTAGCTTCTCTGGATCTGTATTATAGCATTGTTAACCTTACTTTACAGCTAATATCCACTTATAAGTGAGTACACACCATGTTCTTTCTTTCTGAGTCTGGGTTACCTCATTCAAGATATTTTTCTAGCCCCATTCATTTGCCTTCAAATTTCATGATATGATTTTTTTTTAAAAAAACATGCTGTAAATGTACACATTTTATCTATCCATCCTTCAGTTGATGGACAATAGGTTGTTTCCCTTTTCTAGTTATTTTGAATAAAGCTGCTATGAACATAGTTGATGAAGTGTTGATGTAGTGTAATGGAATGTCCTTTGGATATATGACCAAGAGTGATATAGCTGGGTCTTGAGGTTGGTCAACTTTCAATATTCCAATGAAACTTCATAAAGATTTCCATACTAGTTGTAAATGTTTGCTTTCCCATCAGAATGGAGGATTGTTATCTTTGCTTCGCATCCTCCTGAAAATGAGCTGTCACTTCTGTTATTGATCTTAGTCATTGTAACAGGTGTAAGATGGAATCTCGATGTAGTTTTGATTTGCATTTCCCTGGTGGCTAAGCATGTTGAACACTTCTTCAAATGTTTCTTGGCCATTTGAAATTTCTATACAGACAATTCTCTGGTTAGATCTGTACCCTATTTAAATTTAATGATTTTTTTTTTTAATATTATTCTCAGTCCACTTATCATTTGTGTATAGAAAGGCTACTGACTTTTTCATTAATCTTGTATTCCTTTCATTTATGATTTCATTAATTTGAATATTCTTTTTGTGTCTTTTAATTTGTTTGAATCAGACTTGTCTATCTTGTTCATTTTTCATAAAGAATGAACTCTTTGTTTGATTGATTCTTTGTATTACTCTCTTTGAATTTTGTAGATTTCAGCCCTTTCCTTCCATCTATGTCTCATGGGAGGACTTGTGTCTTGTGCTAGAACTTTCAGGTGTTTTAAGTTGCTAGTATGAGATCTCTTTCTTTTTTAACATAAGAGCTTAATTCTATGAACTAGCTTCCCAGAACTGCTTTTATTGTATCACAAAAAATTAAATATTTGTGTATTTGTTTTCATTTAATTCTAGAAAAAATTTAATGTTTTCTTACATTTTGTGTTCATCCATTTTTTATTCAGGACAGTTGTTCAATTTCCATGAATTTATAAGCTTTCTATTATTTCTCTTGCTGATATCCAGTTTTAATCCATGATGATCTGATACGATTCAGGGATTTATTTCAATTTTCTTTTATCTGTTGAGACTGTTTTACTTTTAGTATGTGTTAAGTTTAGAGAATATTCCATGATTTGCTGAGGAAAAGGTAGATTCTTTTGTGTTTGAGGGGAATGTAGTATAAATATCTGTTAGACCAATTTGGTTTAGTTGTTTTCTGGATAATCTGACCACTAGTGAGATTTAGGTATTAAATCTCCCAATATGAATGTGTGAGAGTCAATATGTGATTTAATCTGTAATAGTCTTTCTTTTATAAAAGTGAGTTTCCTAATGTTTGGTGCATAGAATTTAAATATTAGTTTGGTGGATTTTTTTTCTTTGATGAATATGAATTGTCTTTCTTCATTTCTTTTGATTAGGTTTGTTTTGAAGTCTGTTTTGTGATATATTAAAATAGTTGGAGTAGCTTGCTTCCTAGGTCCATTTGATTGCAATATCTTTTTCTAACCTGTTACCCCAAGGCAATGTTTACACTAGGTGTTGAAGTGTGTTTATTATATGCAACAGAAAGATGATTCTATTTTTGAATCCATTCTATTAATCTGTGTCTTTTATGGGGGAAATTGAGATTGTTGATATTCAAGAATATCAATCAATGTCCAGGGATTGTTGATTTCTGTTAATTTGTTGTCGGTACAGGTGGTTGTGGTAGTCATACTGGTGGTGGTGGTAGTGTGTGTGTGTGTGTGTGTGTGTGTGTGTGTGTGTGTGTGTGTTTCATGTCTTTGGTTTTGCTGGTATGAGAATATGTATTTCATGTGTTTTCAGAAAGCCTATTAATCTCCTTGGGTTGACTTTTCTTCTAGCACCTTCTGTAGAAATGGATTTATTGACATTTAAATTTGGCTTTATCATGGAATATCTTGATTTTTCCATCTGTGCTGATTGAAATTATTGCTAGGTATATTGATTGGTCTTGGCTGGCATCCGTGGCCTCTTAGAATCTAATGTATATCTGTCCATGTATGTCTTCCTTTATGTGTTACTTGGCCCTTTTCCCTTAAAGCTTTGAATATTCTTTCTTTGTTCTGTATACTTATTGTTTAGATTACTACATTGCAAGGGGCCTTTCCTGCTCCAATTGACTGTGGGCTCTGTGTGCTTCTTGTATCTTTTTATTCATTTCATTCTTTAGATTAGAAAAAAAAAAATCTTCTATGATTTTATTGAAAGTTTTTTCTAAGCTTTTGTGCTAGAAATTAACTCCTTCATCTCTTTCTAGGATTCTTGATGTTTATAACTGGAATTTTTTTTTTTTGAAGATTTAGAATTTTCTTTAACCATTGTATACATTTTTTTCTTCTTTCATATTTCAATGCTTAAGATTCTCTCTTCCATCTCTTGTATTCTGTTGGTGAAGCTTGCCTTTGTACTTTCTGTTCAAACTCCTAAATTTTTCATTTTCAAAATTCTCTCAGTTCATGTTTTTTATTACTTCTATTTCAGGTTTTTTTTGTTGTTGTTGTTGTTCTTGAACAGTTTTGTTTCCTTCAACTGTTTTATTTTTTCCTCTTATCTTACTTTAAGAGATTTATTCATTTGTGCCAATTGTTTTAGTTTTCCTGGTTTTCTTTTAAAAATGTATTCATTTCCTGCAATTGACTGTTTGTGTGTCCCTAGCTTTTTTAAAGGAAATTAGTCTACCTGAGTTGAATGATGGAGGTCAGGAGAAAGTGGTTTGAGAGTTCTACAAAAGGTTGAAGACAGAGACAGGGGGGTGGGGGTGGGGGGGCTGCTAGTGTTCCCTTGCAGGGCTAAGGGATGAATCTGAGAAAGCAGTTCTGTGGGGGAAATGGAGAGCAATATTAGCACCTTTAAATTGTTCATTTCATGCTTGGAATTTACAATCCCATTTTTCTATATGCAAGTAATTAACATTACTAGCATTATAAAAGTTCTTTTACTTCACCCATAGAAATACATACAGAAGTCGGGTGGTACTGTGTACTATGTTGCTGTCAATTCTGCAGCAGCTCCTGCACCATGAGGAGAAGGCTTTCATTAATTTGATGTTTACTGTTTATTATTTATCAATTTTTTAACACAAGATTTCTGTTTACCTGTTCCATTTACCTTAGCCTCTATGTGTATCAATAAAAACATACATTTTGTGTTCTGAGAACTATATCCATAATAACAAGAAACTTCTATCAGTTAATAAACAATGATGATATATATTATAGTGTATCAGGCACTGTTATGAACCCTTTTACAAAATTATCTCAATTAATCCTTATACTAAGGTCTGAACACAGTATATGTAGAGTTGAACTCCAGATGTCTGATCAGCCATTGTTGTTTCCTGATTAGAACTCATTATATCTGCTTCCATGTACTGACAGAGAAACTCAGAGAAAAGCAGACACATGGTTCCTCAAAATCCATATATCTGCACAGAAATCTGCAGTTAAGATGCTGCCTACTATTGTCATGAAGGTTTGCATCAGTGTTAGAGTGAGGGAAAGTGTCCATGCCCTTACCACTGTGTGGCTCCTCTGTAATACCGTAGTCAAAAGAGCTACGTGCCTGAAACCTGGAAATGTAAAATCTGACCTTGATAATCCATTTATGTCGTATATATAGGCATAAAAAAGCCACAACATCACTTAATTGCCTCTATCTCCATCCTTACAAACGAAGATAGAACTAAAAGCTTTTGATTTATAAAAGGGATATACTCACTGTTAGAATCTTAATGAGCTGAAACTATGATAGATCCAGAGAAAAAGAAAATACTTCACAGATCTTATAATTCTTGATTGAAAATAACCTTACTGTGGTTAATCTGTTATACTCTGTGAATGTGCACAAATTGATGCATTTGAACATTTATAGTGACCAATACCAGAAAACAACACCTCAAAATTTCCTGCTTTTGAATTTTGACTAATATGAATGAATGTACCATGAGAAACAGCAGATTGAAGGACACTCCAATCTCAGATGTACTTAAAATGAAACAAACAACAACAAACCGGTGGTCTGCCATCTAGAGATGTATGCTCCAGCATTCAAAGCATGTGCTGCACTTGCAGAAGAATCAGGTTTCATTCCCATCACCCAAGGTGGTTGGTTCACAAGCTTCTTGTCACTACAGCTCCACAGGACCCAGAGCCTTCTTCAGACCTCTTAAATGACCAACACTCACATGTGCAAATCTACACAGAGACATATGATTAAAAATAAACTAAAATCAAGAAAACAGCAAACGGGATATTGCATTCTCATGTGAGAGCCATTTTCTTCAACCACGAGAAAGCACATACTCTGACCATAGAGGAAAGGCAGGTGGGCATCACTCTGTTAAACCACACTGGGTTAAAACAGATTTTATACTCATATCAGCTCTTGTTGTTATTCTTTCTTATTTGAAACAGTGCCTTGTGGCCAGAATGATCTCTAACTTGATAGATATCCAAAAATTAACCTTGATTCCAATTCTTATTGCTTCCAGAATCCAAAAACTGGGCTTACAGATATTTCAAGCAAGAACTGTCATACATGGACTAACTTTTTCTTTTATTCATGATGTTAGGGATTGAACATAAAAATTTATACAGGTTGCATCTCTCACTAACACTTATTACATCACAGTATATGATGTGTCCTAAGATTTTTTTCTAAGAAAAATATAACCCAAATTAGAGAGTCCTTCCTCAAATTACTGTGTTCCCTGTGTTCTACCACTACCACTCTTCTTTTTAACTTTAGTTTTTTGCAAGTTCTTTGGATAGCATAAATTCGTATTAATTTAACATAAACACTTTTTTCTTACTGCCTGTGCAATACTGAACAAATTTGCACAGTCTTCCAGGATCACTAAACACATGAAACTAAAGCCTCATCTGCACTATGGGATACAAGCATGGGTTCATGACTGGAAATAGCTAACAGATACACCTATGCTCCTTAGGTGTTCTCACGTTTTGTTTTGTTTTGTTTTGTTTTGTTTTGTTTTGTTTTGTTTTGGTTTGGTTTGGTTTGGTTTGGTTTTTGGTTTTTCGAGACAAGGTTTCTCTGTGTAGCCCTGGCTGTCCTGTAACTCACTTTGTAGACCAGGCTGGCCTCTAACTCAGAAATCTGCCTGCCCCAGCCTCCAGAGAGCTGAGATTAAAGGCGTGTGCCACCACGCCCGGCCGTTCTCACATATTTTTTAATGTTTGTTTCTTTTCATTGAGATGAGCAGTTCACAAAGATCTAGTATCTTACCAAAGTACTAAATACACACACACACACACACACACACACACACACACACACACACACACACGTAAATGAAGAAGAAGAAGAAGAAGAAGAAGAAGAAGAAGAAGAAGAAGAAGAAGAAGAAGAAGAAGAAGAAGAAGAAGAAGAAGAAGCAGCCACTAAATATAAACATGGTGCTATCGTACTACTTGAACAGAACTTATTTGACTTGCCCTGGGAAACGATTATGCTCTCTGAGTTTTGCCACTTTAGAAACCTCATGTAAATGGAGTCATGTAGTATTCAATCAATACAATGAATATGCAAACAATGTAGTTCCAATATGTGGATGCAGCTGGGGACATCACTCTTGTACCTGGGGACATCACTGTAATGAAATAATCCAAGTTCATAGGGTGAGTTTTAAAAAGAGTTATGACAGAGTGGGTTCTGTTTCTATGATAATTCAAAAGTGTGTATTTATCCCAGGCTAAGAAAATTACAAAATATATTTTTTCCTAAAGGAGATGAGTATAATTGGATTCTTGAAATTACTTAGGGTTTAAACATGTTATAGATGGAAAAATATTTCAGGCAAAAAAATCATTATTTTATGTGGAAAAAAACAATTGGGCTTGTTGAGGAGCCCGTGTAATCTAGAAGATTCACATTCAGAAATGTGAAAATGAGAAAAACAGATACAGAGAAAAAGAACCTGAGAATACATCAGGAAGTTCCCATGCTGTTTCAAATAACTAAAATAAGGGCCTATTTCCCAATATGTGTTCTCTGGAAATACAATTGGGAAGTAATACATAATGCATTATATATTAAATAAGAAAATGCAAATTCAATTATTACTGGCTTAAAGAATTTAGAGAAAAATGGAACTTACTCAATTTTAGCAAGTTTCCTAAATGCAATTCTCAAAGTTATTTGACCATAAAACATCCTCAAGTAAATGTTTATTGTGAAACACGAAGCATGCAAGCTAAAAATGTTCATTATTTATAGATCAGTAGAAAAGGAGAGACAAAACACAACACAGACACATATGCATAGGGAATGACTTGTTACCTAAAGATTACTTCTGTCCTGACTTGAAACATCATTTTTAAAAAAGAAGAAAAACAAAAGAATGTGATTTACAATAAATTGATTTATACTTGATTTATTATGATGGAAATACAGATCATTCATTTTGTTATGGATTGAGATCAGAGGGAGTCAATTCAGTTTTAAGACTGAATATTTCTCTTTTGATGACAACATTAGGTACCCTGGTACCAGTTTTACCTTAGCAGGTATCAGGCTGAGACATGTTGCATAGAAACAAACATACAGGAGAGCCTCTCACATAAAAAAAATACATACATATATCAAAAATATTAATTGGATTCACATATTAGATGGCTAGATGCTCTATTTTTAATTTACTTTTACTTGCTGAAGTTCTTTAATTATTAGAAAGGTCAATTCTTTGTCAGTCGTATGAATTATAAATACCATTACATATTATTGCCCATTAGGTTGCTTTGTTTTATATAAATATCCCTTTAATGTTATTTTTATGAGAAGAAATATTCACAGGAGAAATCTTACTACAGATTGAAATAAAAGTCAGAATGCATTTTTACAAGGTATATTCAATTAATACAGGATAGTTTTATAGGAAGGAGTTCTTCTTATTCTCTGAAGTAAAATATTGTGACTTTACCACCCCTGCTCTGGTTTACTCTAACTATCAGTTACTTCTTTTTGCTTTTAGTTTTAATTTATATTTGGTTGGTTTTCTTGTCCGTATGCCAATACCACCATAGCTCTTTGATGTTTGTATCAGTAACTCATAGGCGAATTAATTTTGCATTTATGAATAAATCTGACAAATCTGAAATAAGGGTGATCTTTAATTGATAAAGAAATTGAATAATTTTCGCTTATTTTCTGGGAATAAACAGCAAGATTTGACAATAAGAAAAAAATAAGTGTGTAAGTTATACAGACAAACAAAACTTCAATATCTAAGGAGCCACACTATCAAAGCTTTGTAGGTGGGGGCAAATCAGAATTAAATGAAGGTTTGGCTTAGTAACCATTTTGCCATAAGAATTACTAACATAGGTCTTTATCCTGAGAACTCGAATTCTTGCCCAGAATATGCTTGAATTAGTTTTTCGTGTACCTAGCTGCAATCACTTGTAAATAAGTGCTCTTCATTAAGAAAACTCTCCTGTAAAGTTGGCCGATGGGTAAGTCTACAAGTGGGCATTATCTTGATTAATGATTGATGAGGCATAGGCTTAGTCTTTTGTAATGGTAACACTACTGGGAAGGTAGTCCTGAAACATATAAGAAAACAAACCACTAAGAAGCATTAGTCTAAGCCTCTGCTTCATTGACTGTTTCTTGGTTTCTGCCTTGAGTTTTAGCACTGACTGGAATATCCTGTAAGAGTTATAGGATTGACCTGACTGGAGTATCACCTAATAGTTGTTGGGATGAAATAAAACCTTTCCTCTAGAAAGTTTTTGTGGTTCATGGAGTTTTATCACACCAATAGAAAATTAAATAATACACTTATAAATGACTCTTTATTTTATATATATATATATATATATATATATATATATATATATATGCACACAAAATCACACCGGCACAGCTTATCCCTGACCTCTAGTCAAGGTGTAATCTAATTTTGAGTACTACATTGTCTCTCTCTCTTTTTTTTTTTTTTTTTTTTTAAGATCTGCCCCACCTGGGGGTCCATCCGATAATCAGCAGACACTACTGCATACGCCAGCAAGATTTTGCTGAGAGGACCCTGATATAGCTGTCTCCTGTGAGGCTTTGTCAGTGCCTGGCAAATACAGAAGTGGATGCTCACAGTCATCTCTAGGAAGGAACACAGGGTCCCCAATGTAGGAGCTAGAGAGAATACCCAAGAGCCAAAGGGGTCTGCAACCCTATAGGTGGAAAAACAAAATGACCTAATCAGAACCCCCAGAGCTCATGTCTCTAGCTGCATATGTATTAGAAGATGGCCTAGTCATCCATCATTGGGAAGAGAGGACCCTTGGTCTAGCAAACTTTATATGCCCGAGTACAGGGAAATGCCAGAGCCAAGAAGTGGGTGTGGGAGTCAGTGGGTAGGGGAGCAGGGCAGGGAGAGGGGATAGGGGACTTTTGGGATAGTACTTGAAATGTAAATGAAGAAAATAACTAAAAAAACAACAAAAAAGATAAGGGGTCTCCCATAGCCCAGGGTAATCAATGGCTAAAAAGACAGCAAAAGAAGAACTCATTTCCCTAGTTCTGGGATTATAGATGTGCAGCATCAGGACTGGAAGCATGGAGAATATTTTGTAGGAAAAATGAAAGCTATACTTTAAATATCAGGACTATAAATTCATGAAAAATAATTTTAAATTTTTTGGAATACTTGGTGCATTTATCTTTATATCTGGGGTATGTTGTGTTAGATTTAATGTATGTATGTGATGAACTTCACACTCTCTTTCTAGGGTACCCATGGCCTATGCTTACACTGCCCATATAATAAGTGTGATTGTTAAACTGATTAACTGATTTGAATATGTATATTTTAGTTATTTTGAATTTTCCATATTAAAATTGTATAGTCTGTGAATAGGGTGTTGTGTCTTCTTTAACTCATTGGCATTTTTCTTTCTATTGTTTCAGAAAACTAAATAGCTCCTTAAATAAAATGTCAGAAATTAGAAGATCAGGAATTGTTATTATATTTTTTATCTCAGGGAGAAAATTTAAAATGTCATCACTGAATATAATGCTTTCAAATGAATCTTTTAAAACATTTCATCAAACTCAGGAAATTATACATTTGCACAGTTAGTTTTTTTCCAATTTTTTTATTGGATATTTTAAATTACATTTCAAATGCTATTCTGAAAGTTCCCTCCCCCCTCCCACCTCCCTGTTCCCTTGCCCACCCACTCCCACTTCTTGGCCCTGGCATTCCCCTCTATTGGGGCATATAAAGACTGCAACCAAGGGGCCTCTCCTCCCAATGATAGCCGACTAGGCCATCTTCTGCTACATATGGAGCTAGAGTCACGATTTCTGGGGGTTCTGGTTAGTTCCTATTGTTGCTCCTATTCTAGGGTTGCAAACCCCTTCAGCTCCTGGGGTTCTATCTCTAGCTTCTCCAATGTGGGCCCCGTGCTCTATCTTATAGATGACTGTGAGCATCCTCTTCTGTACGAGACAGCTTTATCAGGGTCCCTTCAATAAACACTTCCTGTCCTATGCAATAGTGTCTGAGTTTAGTGACTGATTATGGAATGGATCCCCCGGTGGGTTAGTCTCTGTATGGTCCATCCTTTCATCTTAGCTCTAAACTTTGTCTCTGTAACTCCTTTCATGGGTATTTTGTTTCCTATTCAAAAGAGGAATAAAGCATCCACGCGCTCGTCTTCCTTCTTGATTTTCTGTGTTTTGCAAATTGTATCTTAGGTATTCTAAATTTCTGGGCTAATATCCATTTATCAGTGAGTGCATATCCAATGACTTCTTTTGTGATTGGCTTACTTCACTAAGGATTATATCCTCCAGATATATCCATTTGCCCAAGAATTTCATAAATTCATTTTTTTTAAATAGCAGAATAGTACTCCATTGTGTAAATGGACCACATTTTCTGTATCCATTCCTCTGTTGAAGGATATCTGGGTTCTTTCCAGCTTCTGGCTATTATAAATAAGGATGCTATGAACATAGTGAAACATGTGTCCTTTTTACCAGTTGGAACATCTTCTGGGTATATGCCCAGGAGAGGTATTGCTGGATCCTCCGGTAGTTTTCTGAGAAAATGTCAGACTGACTTCCTGAGTGGTTGTACAAGCTTGCAATCCCACCAGCAATGGAGGAGTGTTCCTCTTTCTCCACATCCTTGCCAGCATCTGCTGTCACCTGAAATTTTGATCTTAGCCATTCTGACTGGTGTGAGGTGGAGTCTCAGTGTTGTTTTGATTTGCATTTCCCTGATGATTAAGGATGTTGAACATTTTTTCAGATGTTTCTCAGCCATTCGGAATTCCTCAGTTGAAAATTCTTTGTTTAGCTCTGTACCCCATTTTTAATGGGGTTATTCGTTTTTCTGGAGTCCAGCTTCTTTAGCTCTTGGTAGATATTGGATATTATTCCCCTATCAGATTTAGGATTGGTAAAAATCCTTTCCCAATCTGTTGGTGGACTTTTTGTCTTGCTGACTGTGTCTTTTGCCTTACAGAAGCTTTGCAATTTTATAAGGTCCCATTTGTCAATTCTAGATCTTACCACACAGGCCATTGCTGTTCTGTTTAGGAAGTTTTCCTCTGTGCCCATATCTTTGAGGGTTTTCCCCACTTTCTCCTCTATAAATTTTAGTGTCTCTGGTTTGATGTGGAGGTCTTTGATCCACTTAGACTTAAGCTTTGTACAAGGAGATAAGAATGGATCAATTTGCATTCTTCTACATGATAACAGCCAGTTGTGCCAGCACCATTTGTTGAAAATGTTGTCCTTTTTCCACTGGATGGTTTTAGCTCCCTTGTCAAAGATCAAGTCACCATAGGTATGTGGATTCATTTCTGGGTCTTCAATTCTATTCCATTGATCTATCTGTCCTTGCTGTACCAGTACCATGCAGTTTTTATCACAATTGCTTTGTAGTATAGCTTAATGTCAGGCATGGTGATTCCCCCAGAGGTTCTTTTATTGTTGAGAATAGTTTTTCCCTAAGGCGCATTTCCTGTAAGCAGCAAAAAGTTGGGTCCTGTTTGTGTAGCCAGTCTATTAGTCTATGTCTTTTTATTGGGGAATTGAGTCCATCAATGTTAAGAGAAATTTAAGAAGTAGTTGTTGCTTCCTGTTATTTTTGTTGTTAAGGTTGGGATTCTGTTCTTGTGGCTGTGTTCTTATAGGTTTGTTGAAGGATTACTTTCTTGCTTTTTCTAGGGTGTAGTTTCTGTCCTTGTTTTGGTGGTTTCCCTTTATTAACCTTTAAAGGGCTGGATTCCTGGCAAGATATTGTGTGAATTTGGTTTTATCATGGAATACTTTGATTTCTCCATCTATGTTAATTGAGAGTTTTGCTGGATATAGTATCCTGGGTTGGTATTTGTGTTCTCTTAGTGTCTGAATAACATCTGTCCAGGATCTTCTGGCTTTCATAGTCTCAGGTGAGAAGTCTGGTGTAATTCTGCCTTTATATGTTACTTGACCTTTTTCCCTTATTGCTTTTAATATTCTATCTTTATTTAGTGCATTGGTTGTTTTGATAATTATGTGTCGGGAGGAATTTCTTTTCTGGTCCAGTGTATTTGGAGTTCTGTAAGCTTCTTGTATGTTCATGGGCATCTCTTTCTTTAGGTTTGGGAAGTTTTCTTCTATTATTTTGTTGAAGATATTTGCTGGCCCTTTAAGTTGAAAACCTTCTTTTTCATCTACTCCTATTATCTGTAGGTTTGGTCTTCTCATTGTGTTCTGGATTTCCTGGATGTTTTGAGTTAGGAACTTTATGCATTTTGCATTTTCTTTGATTATTGTGCCCATGTTCTCTATGGAATCTTCTTCACCTGAGATTCTCTCTTCCATCTCTTGTATTCTGTTGCTGATGCTCACATCTATGTTTCCTGATTTCTTTCCTAGTGTTTCTATCTCCAAAGTTGTCTCACTTTGTGTTTTCTTTATTATTTCTATTTCTCTTTTTAGGTCCTGGATGGTTTTGCTCAATTCCATTACCTGTTTGGTTGTGTTTTCCTGTAGTTCTTTAAAGGATTTTTGTGTTTCCTCTTTAAGGACTTTTACCTCTTTAGCATTGTTTTCCTGCATTTCTTTAAGTGAGTTATTCATGTCCTTCTTAATGTCCTTCTTAATGTCCTTCTTTTTTTTTTTTTTTTCCTCTTTATTAGATATTTTCTTCATTTACATTTCACATGTTATCCAGAAATTTTCCCTTACCCTCCCGCGTCCCCGCCCTGCTCCCCTACCCACCCCCTCCCACGTAATGACCCTGGCATTCCCCTGTTCTGGGGCATATAGAGTATGTATGACCAAGGGGCCTCTCCTCCCAATGATGACCAACTAGGCCATCTTCTTCCATATATGCAGCTAGAGACATGAGCGCAGGGGGAACTAGTTAGTTCATGTTATTCTTCCACCTAGAGGGTTGAAGACCCCTTCCGCTCCTTGGGTACTTTCTCTAGCTCCTACCTTGGGAGTCCTGTGTTCCAACTAATAGCTGA
>LR753499.1:248879-277696 GCA_902729485.2 Mus minutoides | reverse complement strand
GCTTCTAGATGTTTAACTGTGCTTTCCTGCATTTCCTTCTTATAGTCCTCCATCATCATCATGACCAGTGATTTTATATCCATGTCCTGTTTTTCTGGTGTGCTGTTGTATCTAGGACTTGAAGTGGTGGGTGAGTTTGGATCTGGTGATGCCAAGTACCCTTGGATTCTGTTGCTTCTGTTCTTACGCTTACCTCCTGGCATCTCTGCCCAAGGAGACCTGGTGTTGGTGCAGACCAGAAGGGAGCGTCTGTCTTGTCCTGGGCTTTTCTCAATCTCCTGCTGGTGTCTCAGGTAGCTCCTATTGGGCCGGAACAGATGCTGAGTTCGGCTGCTCACCAGTGGTCCTTAGATTGCTAGGAGAGTCCCGCTGGAAACCTGGGTGTGTGCGCGGCACCCAGGCCTTGCGCCCTGCGCTGGAGCGGAGCGGTGTGGACCGGAAGAGAAGGGGTCCTCTCCCCGCCCGTCCTTAATGTCCTTCTTAATGTCCTCTACCAGCACCATGAGATATGATTTTAAATCCGAGTCTTGCTTTTCAGGTGTGTTGGGGTATCCAGGACTGGCTGAAGTGGGAGTGCTGGGTTCTGATGAAGGTGAGTGGTTTTCGTTTCTGTTATTAAGATTCTTACGTTTGCCTTTCGCCATCTGGTAATCTCTGGAATTGGTTGTTATAGTTGTCTCTGGTAAGAGCTTGTTCCTCCTGTGATTCTGTTGGCCTCTGTCAGCAGACCCAGGAGCCCAGCTCTCTCCTGAATCTTGGTGGTCAGAGTAGTCTCAGCAGGCGAGCTCTCCTTTTGTAGGAAAGTTGCACGGAGAGTTTTGGTGTTCAGACCTGCCTCTTAGGTAAAGTTGAAGACCCTATCTAGGGCCTGTCCTAGAAGATGTGTTGCCTCTGCAGTCTGCACACTCACCTGCACAGACTGGTCTCTGTGGGAGCCTTTATAGTCAGTGAGCTGACAGGAACAGACTGGTCCCTGAGCGACCTGGGACCCAATATGGCTCTCTCACAAGTTCCAGCAGGGAAAGCCTCCCAGGCTGAGAACTCTCCTCAGGGGGGGAGGGAGCCTGGATGTCTAGAGCCCAAAGTTGGGTGTGTCCCAAAAGGTGCACTGTTCAGCAGTTTTCTCACTCACCCTTTGTAGTCTGTGAGCTGACTTTCTTGGACTGGGTCTGAGAGACTGGGGACCAAATATTCCATTTGCACAGTTAGTTAAGAATCATTATTACAAGTTAAATTTTACTGATACTTACGAATTTGTGAAACAATTATATAATTTTTATTTGTTAATATTAAGATTAAAATACACAGTAATTCTTCATGTTAATCGAACTCGGTTTCTATAAAATTAAGCTTGACTGTAATAGTTTTTATACATTATTGGATTTTTTTAGTATCATAATTATGGATGAGTATTTGATTTTAGTCATTTTCAATTACTATAAAATTGCTTTCTTCTATGTTTTCTCCTAAAGTCTAATATGTTATCTATAATTCTATGGTTGTAAGGCATAAAGTTACAGAGATATACTAAATAGGACCAAAAGCTATTGGTGTAAGGAAAGGAAACTAAACCCAGAGTACCCCATCCCATCTCCCCTTTCTTTGCCTCTAAAAAGGTGATTCTGCATCAACCCACCTACTCTAGCATGCCCCTTCTCTGGGACAGCATGACTCCACAGATTTCAGCGACTCCCCTTTCATTGATGCCAGATAAGACAATCCTCTGCCACATATATAGCTGCAGTCATGGACTGGCCCACTTATACTCTTTGTTTGGTGGTTTAATTCCTAGGAAGTCTGAGAAGGGGTTCTGATTACTCAATATTGTTGCTCTTCTTCCTATGGAGTGCAATGCCCTTCAGTTTCTTCAGTCCTTCCCCTAACTCTTCTATTGGTGTCCCCAGGCTCAGTCCAATGGTTGACTGTGAGTATCTGCATCTGTGGCCTCTCAGAAGACAGCCACACTAGTCTTCTGTCTGCCAGTACTTTTTGGCATCAGCAGTAGTGTCAGTGTTTGGTGTCTATAGAGATGACGGGTCCCAAGGTGGAGTGGTCTCTGGACAGCTTTTCCTTCAGTCTCTGCTCAATTTTTTGCCCCAGCATTTCCATTAGACAGTAACAATTCTGGGTAAAGATTTTTGAGATGGGTGAGTGAACCCATCCCTCAACTAGAGACCATATATATCTACAGGAGTTTATCTTTTCAGGTTGTATTTCCCTCAGTCCCACTGGGTCCTGGGGACCTCTCACTTCCCTGGTGTCTGTGACTTTCTCGTGGTTACCCAGGTTCACCACCTCCTACTGCTACATTTTTCTATTCATTTTCTTGACCTTCTGAACTTCTCTTCTGTCTATTCTCCCTCCCCAGCTTTTTTCCTCCCCCTCCTTCTCAGGTGCCTTTCAGGTCTCTCCCTCTCCCTATCTCCCATGATTTTGTTTTTTTTTCCGCCTTCTAAGTAGGATTGAATCACCTATACGTACGTGGTTTTGTTTCTTGTTAAGTTTCATGTGGTTTGTTAGTTGTATTGTGGATATTCTAAGATTTGGGGCTAATATCCACTTATCAGTAGGTACATACCACGTATGTACTTTTGGATGAGTTATATCACTGAGAATGATATTTTCTGGTTCCATCCATTTGCTGGCAAAATTCATAAATTTATCATTTTTAAAAAGTAAGCAGTACTCTGTTGTATAAATGTACCACATTTTCTTTACCCATTCTTCCATTTAGGGACATCTGGAATATTTCCAGCTTCTGGCTATTATAAGTAAGGCTACTATGAACATAGGGAAGCACATGTTTTTCTTATATGTTGGAGCATCTTTTGGGAATATGTTCATTAGTGGTATAGCTGTGTCTTAAGTAGAACTATTTCCAATTTTCTGAGGAAAGTCCAGATTGATTTGAAAAATAATTGTACTGGCTTGCAATTCTACTAGCAATGGAGGAGTGTTCCTCTTTCTCCACATCCTTACTAGCATCTGCTCTCACCATAGTTTTTTATCTTACTCATTCTGATTTGTATAAGGTGGAATCTTGGGGGTCCTTTATGTTTCCCTGATCATTGAGCATGTTGAACACTTCTTTAGGTGCTTCTCTGATATTCAAGATTCCTCAGGTTAGAATTCTTTGTTTAACTCCATAACCCAATTTTTAAATAGGGTATTTGGTTCTCTAAAGTCTAACTGCTTGACTTTGTATATTTTGGATCTTAGCCCCCTATAGGATGTAAGGTTATTAAAGATTTTTTCCCCAAGCTCAGAGTTGCCGTTTTGTCTTATTGACAGTGTTCTCTGCCTTAGAGAAGCTTTTCAATTTTATGAGGTCCCATATGTCAATTGTTGATCTCAGAGCCTGAGTCACTGGTGTTATGTTCAGGAAAATTTCCTCTGTACCAATGTATTAGAGGCTTTTTCCCAATTTCTCTTCTATTAGAGTTAGCCTGCCTGGTTTTAAGTGGAGGTCTTTGACCCACTTGGAATTGAGCTTTGTACAATGGGATAAGAATGCATCAATTTGCATTCTTCTACATGTAGACCACCAGTTGGACCAACACCATTTGTTTAAAATGCTGTATGGTTTTGGCTTCTTTGTCAAATATCAAGTGACCATAGGTGTGTGTCTGGGTCTATTTCAATTATCTACCTGTCTCTGTGCCAATACCATGCAGAGGGTTTTGTTTGTTTGTTTGTTTGTTTGTTTGTTTGTTTTTCCATTATTGCTCTTGCATTACAGATTGAAGTCAGGGATGGTGATTCCCCCCAGAAGTTTTTTGATTTTTTTTTTTTTTTAGGTATTTTAAAAACTATTTTAACTATTCAATATGAAGTGGATTATATAGTCAATATTGGAGAAGATACCATGAGGTGCTAAGGAGAAGATATATTCTTTTAATTTAGGGTGAAATGTTCTGTAGATATCTGTTAAATTCGTTTAGTTCATAATTTCTGTTCATTTCACTATGTCTGTGTTTAGGTTCTGTTTCCATGATCTGTCCATTGGTGAGAGTGGGGTGTTGAAGTTTCCCACTATTATTAATGTTCAATGTGTTCTTTGAGGTTTAGTAGCATTTCTTTTACAAAAGAGGTAGCCATTGCATTTGGGGTATAGACGTTCAGAACTGAGAGTTCATCTTAGTGGATTTTTCCTTTGATGAGTCTGAAGTGTCCTTCCCCATCTTTTTTGGATAACTTTTGGTTGACCATCTATTTTATTGGATATTATAACTGTAATTCCAGCATGTTTCTTGGGATCATTTGCTTGGAAAAAATTTTTTTCTAGCTTTTACTCTGAGGTAAGGTCTGTCTTTGTCACTGATGTGTGTTTTGCATATGCAGCAAAATGCTGGGTCTTGTTTATGTATCCAGTGTGCTAGACTATGTCTTTTTATTGTGAAATTGAATCTATTGATGTTAAGAGATGTTAAGGACCAATGATAGTTGCTTTTGGGCATTTTTGTTTTACAGGTTGTACAAGCTAGTTTTGTGTCAACTTGCCACAGCTGGACTTATCACAGAGAAAGGAGATTCAGTTGAGGAAATGCCTCCATGAGATCCAACTATAAGGCATTTTCTCAATTAGTGATGAAGGGGGAAAGGCCCCTTGTGGGTGGGACCATCTCTGGGCTGGTAGTCTTGGGTTCTATAAGAAAGCAGGCTGAGCAAGCAAGTGGAAGCAAGCCAGTAAAGAAAAATCCTCCACGGCTTCTGCATCAGCTCCTGCTTTCTGACCTGCTTGAGTTCCAGTCCTGACTTCCTTTGGTGATGAACAGCAATGTGGAAGTGTAAGCCAAATAAACCCTTTCCTCCCCAACTTGCTTCTTTGTCATGATGTTTTGTGCGGGAATAGAAACACTGACTAAGAAAAATTGGTACCAGCAGAGTGGGGTATTCCTGTGACAACCTGACCATGTTTTGGGGAGGACTGTGGAAGGCCATTGGAATTTTGGGCCAGAAGATTCATTAGCTGTTAAGAGTTCTGTGAGATGTGTAGGAGCTTGGAAGATAATGTTGAAAAAAGTGCAGAAAATTGAGGCCTGGCTTGTGAAATTTCAGAGGGAAAAATTAAAGACTCTTTTCAGGGCTATTGCTATTTTGGATTGTGATGATTCTGTGGTTCTGGGTAGCTGGGGCTGAAGAATGAGCTGTGATTAACAAGATACCAGAACTACTAAAGCAAAACCTTTGCATTACTGGGACTATTGATGCTGGTTAGCTGGAGCTAAGAAATTAGCGGTAATTAAGAAGAGACCAGCATCGTTATGGTGACATCTTCTGGGAAGTGTTTTCTGAGAGAATAGAGGCTATGTTCCAGAGATAGCCATGGTTGTACCTTGTGCTGTGTCTGGACTTGGTAATGTGTAAGAGATACCAAGGTGGTACTGGTTTTGAAGGCATGAAGGGGTCATGCAGTGCAACTGAGGCCACAGAAGCACTGTGAGAGGCCATGGAAGGCCATTGGTGAAGGTGCAGCCTCAGTTGCAATTGATGGCCCAGGACTGAAGGGTTCATGCAAAGGAGTTGAGACTGGGCACTATGAAGAGAGTCTATGAGAGGCTAGTGTTGAAGCCAAGTTACATTGGAAGACAACAGCATTTTGGAGATGCCAGTACCATGAGATGACTACCAAGAACAGCAGCAGCAGTGGAGTACAGAAGGCAACGTGTGTGCTACAAAGGGCATGGCTGGAGAAGTGACCAAAGCCCTTGGAGGAGCCCAGAAGATCATGAGTTGGATCCCAGACATTGGATGGTTGGAGATTAATTTTTGCGTTTGATTGTGACAGTGCCCTGATATATTTCCCTCTTGAAGGATGTTTTTTAGTGAAGCCCACAGTTAAGAGACTTTGAATTTTAAAGTACTTTGAATTTTAAAAGATACTGGATATTTTAAAAGGATTGAACTTTTAATATGTAAAGACTGTGGGACTTTTAGAGTTATTTAAGACTTCCGGGTTGAATAAGAACTAAGGATTGAGGCTTACTAGTGATGTATTTGTGTGTCATTTTGACAAGGGGTCAATTGTACTGGCTAGTTTTGTGTCAACTTGACACAGGTGGAGTTATCACAGAGAAAGGAGCTTCAGTTGAGGAAATGTCTCCATAAGATCCAACTGTAAGACATTTTCTCAATCAAGGGGGAAAGGCCCCTTGTGGGTGGGACCATCTTTGGGTTCGTAGTCTTGGGTTCTATAAGAGAGCAGGCTGAGCAAGCCAGGGGAAGCAAGCCAGTAAAGAACATCCTGGCCTCTGCATCAACTCCTGCTTCCTGACCTGCTTGAGTTCCAGTCCTGACTTCCTTTGGTGATGAACAGTGATGTGGAAGTGTAAGCCAAATAAACTCTTTCCTCCCCAACTTGCTTCTTGGTCATGATGTTTGTGTAGGAATAGAAACTCTCACTAAGACAGAGGTGAAATTATGGTTGTGTGGTTCATTTCTTTTGGGTTTATTGTGAAAGGATGAATTTATTGGCTTTATTTTTTAGTGTAGTTTACTTTCTTGTATAGGATTGTACCTTCTAGTATCTTCTGTAAGCCTGGGTTAGTGGAAAGATATTATGTAATTTGGTGTTGTCATAGAATATCTTGGTTTGTCCGTCTATTAGAGTTTTGCTGGGTATAGTAGCTTGGACTGACATTTGTATTCTCTTAGGGTCTGTATGACATCTGCCCTAGATACTCTGGCTTTTAGAGTCTCTGTTGAGAAGTCTCATGTAACTCTGATAGATCTGCCTTTACATGTTACATCATCTTTTTCCCTTACTGCATTCAATATTCTTTCCTTTTCCTTGGAATTTGCTGCTTTAATTGTTATGTGATAAGAGGAATTTCCTTTCTTGTCCCATCTGTTTGGTGTTCTGTAGGTTCCTTGTATATTTATGGCCATTTCTTTATTTACGTTAGGGAAGTGTTCTATAATTTTGTTGAAGATGTTTACTGGCCCTTTAAACTGGGAATCTTCACTCTCTTCTATACCTATTATTCTGCGGTTTAGTCTTTTTTCATGGTGGCCTGAATTTCCTGGATTTTTTGGGTTAAGTGATCTTTGCACTGGGTAATTTCTTGTCTGTTGTGTCAATGTTTTCTATGGTATCTTTTATGCCTGAGATTCTCTCTTCTTTTTCTTGTATTCTGTTGCTGATGCTTGCATCTGTGACTCCTAATCTCATTCCTAGGTTTTCTATCTCCAGGGTTTTCTCCCTTTGTGATTTTTTTAAATTGTTTCTATTTCCCTTTTTAGATCCTGTATGTTTTTGTTCAATTCCTTTACCTGTTTGGTCATATTTTCCTGTAATTCTTTAAGGGATTTATGTATTTCACTTTTAAGGGCTTCTATAAGTTTACCTGTGATCTCCTGTATTTCTTTAGGAGAGCTATTTATGCCATCCTTAAGGTCCTCTATCAACTTCATGAGATGAGAGTTTAGATCAGAATCTTCCTTTTCAGGTGTGTTAGGTTATCCTGGACTTGCTGAGTTGAGAGAACTAGTTTCTGATATTGCCAAGTGGCACTGGTTTCTGTTGCTAATGTCTTAACTTGCCTTTTTGGTGTTATATCTGGTGTTAACTGGCCTTGCTGTCTAACTGGCTATGAGCCTGGTTATGTGGTATTCCTTGGATCAGGCTGTCTCTGGGTGTAGGAGGGGGTCTGAAGTGCCTAATCTGTGAGCCTGGCTGTGACATAACTACTGGAAGTCATGCTGACTCTGTGTATGGGCAGGATGGGGGTTGTTGGAGCACACAATCCAACTGGGTGCTATTGAGAACTGGAAGGAGGATATCAAATATTTAAATAGACAAAGAACCTGAAGTATCTGAATGGCAGAAGAATCTGCATATAATTCTGTTCCCCAAGAATCATATTATATATCAATTATATTCTCAAAGCTCTTAAAAGAAAATGAAAAATTTATTACAGAAATTTATGTGAAAAGCAAAGGACCAAAAAGAGAAAAAAAAATAGCTTGAAAAGTAAGACTAGAAAGAACATGTATTTCAAAAATTGAGACTTTTAATGTAATACTATGAAAAATGCTATCTGGTAATAAAATCATTTAATTTTTCAAAAAATGGAAGCTATCACTGTAAAAGGGAATATTGCTTGACCTTCACAGCATGAATAAAACTAATTCACAATTAATGATAGATATATTCGTAAAACTCTAAAGGCATAATGTAAAAGTATGTAAAATCTTCCATGGTTGCTAGAAGATATCCAATACATCATTTAAACCATAGTCAGAAAAAAAAAAGATTGGATTATAATAGATTTTAAAAACATTTGTTCCACAAAAGGAGACCTAAAAAGGATAAATATTAATCCTGTAACTAAGACATTATTTAAGAACCACATAAACACAGACCCATCTAGAACATATTCAGAACTCTTAAGACCAATAATAAAACCTGAAAGAGTACAAGTAGAAAAATGGGAAAGAAATAAAGAGATTTCACTAGATATAATAAACAAATGGTAGAGAAGACAGTCACTGTAAGTACATAAATTATAAATAAATGAAATTCAAATTGCATAGAACATAACTTGGGGAATGCATGTCATGATATTGATCTTGTTTATGATCTTGATATTGTTTATAAGATTTTACAAATCTTTCATAAATAAACAACCAAACTACCAATTGCTTTGTTGATGTGTAAAGGCACGATTGCCAAACACTGGTGATAGAAATACAGAAGTGTAGAATGGTATAGCTGTTCTTCAAAAACAGTTGCTCATTTCCATGCCAGCTTTGATTTGAAACAATAAGTCCCAGCAATAGCATACATGAAAATTTGTCCTACAGAAAAAGAAACATCCATCCATAAAAAAGTATATATAAAAGTGTTCATTGCTTCTTTACTTGTGATAATTAAAACAGTCTTCAAATATTTTTCATCAGGTGCACAGTATAAAAAATGGCAAGCTCAACCATTGAATATAAATAAAATATAATAAAACATTAAGAGCCAAATGCATAATAATTCAGATATAACCTAAGCATATTTTGTATAAGTAAAGAAAATGCAAATCTCAAAACTTACATATTTATTTTTTTTATACAATATTGTGAAAACTGTAAAACTACACATATTAAGAATATAAAATAATTGTCAAAGACTTAGGGATAATGCAGGAGAGAGGGATAAGACTGATTCAGAATAGTTACAAAACCATATTATAAGATCATCCATGATGGAAGGTTTTCATATAGTCACTAGAATTGTGGGCACTTATATTTGTACATGTGACAAGACGTGAGCTAATTACAGGAACATACAAATGTAAGCAATGCTGGAGAATCTAATGTAGATTTTATGCATGCACAATTATATACAATTAAGGTGGTGCTATAAACTTTATGTAAATCACTTCCTGTTGGAGAAAATGGGTAAAGGATACAGACTGATTTGATGTCTTCACTTTTATACCCAGGTAAGAATGGACATTGATCAGCTTGTTGTTTATTGTTTTACTTACTTATCTATATGTGTGGTACATTTTTGTGAGGGGATGTGTGTGTGTGTGTGTCTGTGTACCTGTGTGTCTGTGTATGAATGTGTGTGTAGTTCTGCTTACACTAATGGATACATATGGAAGCCAAATGCTGGTTGCTTCTCTTTCTCTAAATACCTCGCTAAACATAGAGCTGCCCATTTGGCTAGATTGTGTTGCAAAGCCTTAGAATTCACTTATCTCCCTGTTCCAGTACTGATGATTCATTATGCTCTATTATTTCCTTGTTTTAAATTAGTTCAAAGGATCCAAATTCAGAGCTTCTAGCTTTCCAGGAAGCACTCTTATCAATTACGTTACCTCTGTAGACCAAAATGAACACTTTAATTATCTTTTAAATAATTACATATACAGAATCTACCAGTTAATATGTTTAAAATCATCAGAGCAAAAGTAAAAGACTCTAGGTTACTGAGCTTGAATTTGAAAGTTTGTTATCTTACTCATTGTACTGGCTAGTTTTGTGTCAACTTGACACATGCTGAAGTTATCACAGAAAAAGGAGCTTCAATTGAGAAAATGCCTCCATGAGATCCAGCTGTAAGGCATTTTTCAAATTAGTGATCAAGGAGGAAGGGCCCCTTGTGGGTGGTACCATCTCTGGGCTGGTAGTCATTGGTTCTATAAGAAAGCAAGCTGAGCAAGCCAGGGGAAGCATGCCAATAAGGAACATCCCTCCATGGCCTCTGCATCAGCTCCTGCTTTCTGAGCTGCTTGAGTTCCAGTCCTGACTTCTTCGTGATGAGCAGCAATAGGGAAGTGTAAGCTTAATAAACCCTTTCCTCCCCAACTTGCTCCTTGGTCATGATGTTTGTGCAGGAATAGAAACCCTGACTAAGACACACATTATCTAGATGTGTCTACATGTATCATCTAAATTATGTTGAGCTTCAATTTTCAAATTTGAGTTGGATATATAATAATACATGTTTGGTTACAAAGTGTGGCATCAATATTTAAAGGTAACATGAATCTTAATTTTTGGATATTATTCATAAACTCTCAATTATTGACAAGACTTCTTATCTACATTTAATACATTTCTTATTTATTAAAACAAAATATTGAAAAATTAAATATCAATAATTTCTATTGGAGATAACATTATTTCATGCTTTTATGGCTTACAATGACCAAAAGAAATCATTTAAATTGAATTTTAAGTGACAATAATTTAATAGACTTTTAATTTGAATAAAATGGTCCCAGACACTCATACATTTAAATATTTAATCCCCAATAGGAATTGTCTAAGAAGGATTGTGATGTATGTCCTTGGATGAAGTGTATAACTAGGAAAAGGCTAGTTTCCTTCTCTGTCTCCTATTTAAGTCCAGCATGGACTATAACCCTCGGAAATTGTAACCCTAATTAAAGACTGTTTTTTTAAGTTGCTTTGGTCATATACCTTTGTCACAGTAATAGAATAGTAACTAAGAAAAATGGGAAAATGTCTATCATTTCCCTCAGCAACAGGATTGTAGGTAATGATTGCCAGTAGATACCTGATATTACAGGCATAACTTGCTATATTTTGGACATCATTTCCCAAAGGACCATATTTTAAATTCTTGGTCTTCTTGGGGGGTGTTATTAAGTGGTAATAGAACCTTAATAGTTTACAGCTTAGTGTAAGTGATTAGGTCTTTGTGGGTTTATTCATGATGTAGGTATTAGCCAGTTTCTTTTTGTTCTTTACTTCACGATTCAGGTGATAAGCTGTTTCTCTCTGCTACATTTTCCTGCTATGATGGTCTGTGGCATTAGAGAGCAAAAGTAGACAACAAAACAAAACAAACAAACAAACAAAGAAAAAAACCTCCAAAACCTGGTGTCAAATTAAGCTGTTTATTTCTATTCCCTCAGACCCGCAGATGTTTCTTTATACTTAGAAAGATCAAAGACAATTGCAATCTTTACATATAACATACTTTCCAATAAATAAATTTTGTTTAACGTACAAACATAGTACAATATTAGATTAACAAGAATAAATAATAATTAAAACACTTAAAATATTATGTAATAAAGTTGGGTGAGCAGTTTTTTACTTTCTCTCTCTCTCTCTCTCTCTCTCTCTCTCTCTCTCTCTCTCTCTCTCTAGGTAACTTATTGTACTAGAGATATTATCAACACCAACAATTGAAGAAAATGCTTTTTGAATTCTGTTTGGCATGTCAGACTAACCAGTGTCAAGAGTCATGGACTTAAGATCATGAATAAGTAAGACAAAGCGCTCCTTAATTAAAATATATAACACTTCATAAGCAAGTCAGCTAGTAAGGACCCAATGTGGGGGATATGGCACTTGGCTTTACAGCATCAGAGAATGCTTCACTGAATAAACAAAAGATTCACAAGACATGGCAGAGCACACCACACAGAACACGTGAAGGTTTAAATCATGAATTGTTTATTTCCATAACATGTGATTTAAAAATCTGATGATGGTAGATTGTAGAGAACTGGATCTATCAGAATGGAGGAAAATGTATACGCATTACAGTTAGAACATTATACATAGGAATTACAGTTAGAACATTATACATAGGAATTACAGCTAGAACATTATACATAGGAATTACAGTTAGAACATTATACATAGGAATTACAGTTAGAACATTATACATAGGAATTACAATTAGAAACATTAGTATTTTCCATACAAGAATGTAATTTGGATATCTTAAATACTCTACTCCCTAAAATAACAAACATCTGAAATTTAATTATTATTAGTTGCAATGAAAAAGAGGTAGAAGCCAGGCAGTTGCGGCACAACGCTTTAATCCCAGCACTTGGGAGGCAGAGGCAGTCAGATTTCTGAGTCCGAGGCCAGCCTGGTCTACAAAGTGAGTACCAAAACATCTAGGGCTACACAGAGAAACCCCATCAAAAAAGAAAAAGAAAAAAAAAAGGAAAAGAAAACAAATAAAAAGAGGTAGAAATAGCTGACAAATTATACACAAGCTTTCATCATTTATGATTTTTCAATCATTGACTAACTTGTTCTTTGTTCTGATAGAATACCATTTGTTTTGTGCTAATTAGGAGGTCACACAGAAGCCAGGACAAAAGCTGCTCATCATAAATTCCTGCTTCTGATGCAAACCTTTGGAATCCTTATCTCTGCTGTGACCTGTGTGTTTATGTGACAACTCAGAGTCTTTACTTACATTATAAATGAATGAAGCGTGTATGTTCACTTCAAATATTAGAAAGAAAACCTGTTGCAAATGTCTTCTAATGATACTTCATCTATATGCATGACAAATTTCCTGAAATAATTTATATTAGTAACTTTGCTTTCATTTACAACCAACCAATCCCACTTACAAAATTGAAAGTCTTCGTAAGCAAAATATATGTGTTGTCCATTATTTCCATAGATGTCCTCTTTTCAAAGCATGGACCTGAATTTAATAAATATATGAACCCCTTACAGAACTACTGTGATAAACAATGATATCAACTATAAATGAAAAAAAGGGGGAAGCCATAAATTCAAAGAAACTTAAAGGAGATTTTAATTAAAAAAAAATAAATAAATGGAACAATTAAGCTAATGATCTACAGATAATATTGGCAAAATAAACTCATAAAATAGTACATGTTAGTGGTTTCATATACATAAGTATAATTTGCAGTAATTTGCTACTAAAATAGATTAAGAAGAATTTTCAGAGGCAGGGTTCTTAGAAAAATGTTCTTGGTGACTTTCTTTTGTACCAACAGTCTTCTCATGAAACTGTTGACTAGTCATCAGCCACAGAATTCATGATCTTCTGTTTCTTTCTCTTACACTGTGTTACTGATATTTTATCCTATGATATACAAGAATTCTGATAGTTTTAAATGTGACTTAGTTTTTATATTTATTATATAAAACTGTATGTATATAGCTTGAATATCTGGTCCATTCTGGGCTGTTTTCACTTTGATATTTATGATAAAACAAATAAAAGTACCTTGATCATTTACAGTGACTTAAATAAAATATGCCAGAATTTTAAGAAACAATATAGTTGTACAAATGACGTTCAATGTGACTAAGAATTAATTATTTTTCTACCATTATAGATACCTGTATTATTCTGTTCACATGCTGTAAAGTTGGACTTTAGTTACATTTGGCTTCCCAACACTTCCAAAATATACCACAGATTTGTGATCCCTACATCTTTAAGTGCATATGTAACACAGTCTAAAATATCTTTCCCCAGGCTCAGATCACTGCCAAACACATGCCTCATTAGAACAAGCCAACAGAAATATCTCTACTCCAGTGTTACTATCCATGATTCATTTCCTTCCTCCTACCCATTTCCTTCCTTCCTCCAAATCTCATTTCATCCTCATTTTATGGCATTTACACCCTCTCATCTTTGAGAAGACACTATGACACATTTCATCAAAGGGCTAGTTACAGAGTTAGATAACAGGAGACTGAGTCAGTGTTCTAATTGCATATTTGAGCAAGGTCTTCATATTTTCCACTTTGCTCATCATTAACACATAGGGATGTATTAAACACTATTGTAGGCATTATATATGAATGAAACATTAGAAGATGAAGAAAAGTTATGCTTAGCACATAACCAATCCATCTACCTATTTTACTACCCTAATGATTATATATGTGGTCTGAATCTCTTTTCTAATATTTTTTTAAAACATAATGATATTTATCCTTTCCCAAGCTGAAATAGTCATCAGCCAAATAATTGAAGTTTGTGTACTTTTGCTTTTATTAGAATATAAAAGAGACAGTCTTGAAAATGAGACCAGATATAAATACAATATACATGGCTTAAAGATAATTTTATACAATATACTCAATTAAGCTATATTTTGTCTGTGACTCATCCATCATTTGAGGTCAAGTACAGAATTTATCATTGTGTCAACATTAAGAGAAGTTTTGTACTTTGGAGCATTTCAATTTTTGTTTATGTGAATTAGGATGCACAAACTATGTTAACAAAATCACAGTACAGTATAATTATATTACTCTGTGTACAATATATGGTCATTCACAAAAATTAAAAAATGCATGTTATTAACAAGCATATAGCACATAACTGAAAAACAGGCCACAACATTATTGTCTAGTGCAATTTTTTTTTATAAATCCAGTAGGATGGCCAAAGTACTGGACATCTAAGAGTTTATAGTCAGGAGCTTGCTGCTGATGTCCAGGAACAACTGCCTAGAAATTGTCCACTTTAACAACCATAGCTTCTATGTAAGGAGTAGTGGGATATATATGGACACATGTCTAAGGACATCTCACCTTTTTCAAAATACATATAAGTTCATTCAGGAGAAGCAACATGTAGTTTTAGATGAGCACGAATTGCCTATTATCTTAGTAGAATCACAAAATTATACCTAAATACCGTACCCTGTACTGCATAAAGGACAAATATCTATTTCTGATACCAGAATCATGGGAATATATTAGAGTACCAGGAGTAAACTCAGTGTCCGCATCTTCCTTGGTCTTAATTTATAAGGTGGAGTCTTCATCCTTCATTCTTGATTTTAGTGTCTATTGTCTACCCTTTTCTGTATAGCATCACTGGCTCTGACAGCCTTCAAGACATATATACTATTAGTCTGTTTTGGGGTCCCAATTTGTCTAAGGCTGGAGATCAGTGCAAGTGATTTGATCTCTGCTTTGGATTGGCTCAGTCACCATGCCTGCTCCCTTGTCTGCCTTCCCCCAGGATCCTTGCTGTTGGATGCTCAGATTCTAAGCTTATTTTGACACTTTCTTACACTGAATCTCAGATTTTGACCTCACACTGCTGTACTTGCTGGTGTAATAAAGACACAACTGTTAGGATGTGGTAATTTACATGTCACTTTGTATAGTAATTTGAGTTACAAGTAAAGAAGAGAATCAGAGGCTGATTAGAAAGTCTAGACTAATTTGCATCAAAGAGAAGTGAAAGAATTATAATAAGAAGCTGGGGGAGAGAAGGAGTGGGTGAAATAGTTCAGTTAGTTTTTGCATAAAGGAAAAGTGGAGACAGAGAGAGAGAGACAGAGACAGAGACAGAGAGACAGATATCAAGGACAAAACTCTTGCCATGCATTTGAAAATTATGTGCCATCACATGTAATCCGTGTCTTCCTTAGTGTAAGTTCAATAAGCGTTTTAATTGATATTCAACTTTCTCATGTTGGAATTCATTTGAATGGGAAACATTGCTTAGACCACACACTCTGCTGAGCTTCACAGTTTACAACATTGACTAACAACACTTCAGCATGGGCAAATATGCCCAAATTATCCACTGCTTTGCTTTAGAATTGACCTTATTTTGTAGCTGTTGTGTTGTCTGCCACACTGCAGGACTATCCTGGAGATGATACTGAGTCAGACTGTTAATATATCAATGACTAGCCACTTATACTACAATTAAAAATGTGTTTTATGAAAATATTCTGCATTAAATTGATAACTATTGGCCTTTTTGATATTCAGTTGAAATCTATGTAATCATGGTATGCATGGCATTATGTTATATATAACAAAGAATTTTTTCTTCCATCTAACTTTCTATACCCTGCATACATTTGTCTCTTTATTGAGAATAAAGAGCTATGTAACTCCCTATTGAGTTGTGAAATGTGTTGTCCACTCCACCAGAAGAAACAGCATGTGGTCTAAATAAAAGGAAAGGGGTGCTATATAGGACACTGAAATCCTTCTGAAATTAGGGTAGGTTTCCTCAGAGTCCATGAATTGGTATTGGCAGTATAGCAAGCAAAGAATAATCTTAGAGCCATTCTCAGCAGGATGCATGCTTCAGACATATCACCAAGATAAATAGCTTTAGTTAAGCACATTTGATATAACCATCAAAGTTTATTTCATGAAAACAAAGGGAAAGCATTCAGCTGTTCTCCAGACAAAAGCACATTTATATTCATAGAGCTGAAAGGGATCAAAATAGCCTTATCATGATAAATTTCAACAATCTGAGCTTTTAAAGGGTGAAGCTATCTTCTCAAGGTCATGATTAGATTTTAGAGCTCGATTTTAGAATTTGTGAACACCTATTCAGTGACCTTTATGCTACATTACATTTTGTCTAAATTAGTGATATATAGGGTGTCAAAAATACGAAAATATCAAAATTATTTATATTTTCTGTCCTAAATCCCATGGTTTAATATCTATGGTACATTTTTCAAGTGCAGACATGTTTAATTTGAGTCTTTGCAAAGGGGTTACTTAAACAGCAAGCAGAATGATTAATTTCATCAGAATTGTAACAACATGTTAAACTTAATTTAATTTAGACATGACTTTGAATGCTTAATCTAAACGAACCTTTAAAGATCAACTGAAAACATATTAAACATATTAGTAACACTTTAAAAAAATAAGCTTAAAAATTTGTACCTGCTTATTTATATTTTTCTGTCTTTCAAAAGATGGGAAGCCCTATTAAAATTGCAGTCTGCACCATTGTAGCACAATATGCAATGGCATCAATATCAATGCCTCAAAACATTTTCTTTTGCCATATACTAATATACTAAACTAAGGATTAATATTTATAATTTAGAGATTATTTGCAAATAAATTATCATACATACTTAAATATTATTAACCTTCTCACAAGTTACATATCATCAACATTCAAGCAAAATATTTCATGTCTAGAATTAATTTAAGGTGATTCCTGGCACTATTTAGTGCGGTTCAATATTGAATAAAAAAATGTTTATGGGATACATCTGTATGCATTGCTCAATGTTTCTGTGAACTTAAAGTAGTTTAAGCAATTTTTTTTTATCATTCAGAGAGTACAACTAGCCATGCAATAAAAGGCTGCTTTTTATGTTACAGATGGGTAATTAATGTCTAGTTAATTCATAATCCTTTTTGTTAAAGCTATACATTGAAAGTTTAAAAAGGCAGTTAGTAGGAAAACTTAAAGATGCCTGCTTAACAAATTCTATGAAGTGTCTGCTCAACACCATGCCCTGTATGTTTACAGTACACCTAAATAAAATAAAATCCCTGCTTGATATGATTTGAAAATTAAATGGCTCCAGAGGACCACTTAGTTTCCACCTGGTAGTCGTGTTTGGAAAGGCCATGGAAACTTAAGGAGGTGGAACTTTGAGAATAAATATTTCATGGGGGTATGCTTTAAACTTTTGTAGTTTTTCTTGATATCTCTCTTTTTCTCTACCTCCTCTCTTTCTCCCTCTTTCTTTCTTCTCCCTGCTTCATACTTTTCTCCCCTTCTCTCCCTCCCTCTTTCTGCTCCTACTACTATAGTTTTTCTGCCATGGTGAATTGAATTTTCTTTGGAACTGTAAACCAAATAAACACACTACATCAGTCAGGGTATTTTATCACAACAACAGAAAAATAACTAATACACATGCATTGGCTAACCATTCTAATTGTCCTTACTAGGTATCTTTTGACTATGAAGTGTCATGTTCTGTTGCACTGTAGGAAGTCAACATGAGCTTCATCTGTCAATTTCACTTAGCTAAGAGCAGATACTTTCTCTGTTCCCAGTGTAAGAAGAACCTATCTCTAGCCTTACTATAGTTTTATGCATAGTAAGTACTAACTTGTTAATGCTAACATATCTTTATTCCTGCCCTGTTAATAATCTCTTTTAGTTCCAATCATAATAAGAATAATATCAATTTCATTCTCTGTACAGGAGAAGGATTTCACTATAGCCTGAATGAATTAATAAATTTAGTAGTTTATTTTTGTCTACTCATTACTATTTTTCTTGAGAAAATACCCTTGAGTGTTGTAATCTTCTGATCTCAATATAACTCTTTCAATTCAATGACAGCTTTCACTAATTACAATGTATAGCATGTTTGAGAGTCCCCAAACACTTCTCTGTATAGTGTTGTCTGTCACAAAAAGAAAAAAAAAAAATAACAACTCTATACAGTTATAACCTGGGCTGCACATTCACGCTTATCATAAGAGTAATACCTCTGACTTCTTTCATCCCTTTACAAACGTCAAACATGTAATCAACTCAACACTGAGATATTGATTGAGCCACACAGAAACTTCATTTCAGTTAGAATCAAAAGACTGAGCACACAGATATACCTTCTTGTCTTATGGCATATTGTTACATTGCAAAAGAATGCGGAATGAAGCTGTCACCAAGACAGCCAGTCAAATTCCACTATCCCATCTATTTATTTTCCTTCTACAAATAAAATTCATTCACTAGCACATCCTAGCCCACAACATTCTGAAGAACGCAATTATAGACTACACATTTTGCTAATTTCTTACTTTAAAATCATACTTGTTATTTAGTAAGATGGACTTTATTTTAACTAGATAGATAATGAAGCATGCCTGGCATAATAAACTGTGTTTCCTCACTTGCTTTTCATAAAATTAATATAGTGTGGTCTCTCAAAAAACAGACAGGAGAAAATATACTGGTCTGAGTTCAAATAACATGAAAATATCTAAAGATTATAGTCAATAATATAGAGAACTTTATAGATTAGCAATATAAACATGACATCAAGTAAAAATGTAGCATTTGAGATCAGAGTGTAAACTTCATATTCTGCTTCATATTACTAAAAGCAAAACTAAAGATTCTAAGTTGATTGACTTATGTGTTTTTTTTTGACAGCCCCATCATAATGCAGCATTGTCATGACAGCTCAATGATGCCAATGTTCTTTTATGAGAGTAGATATCAAGGCATACAGTATAAGTTGCAAAGAGATATGATAATCAATAGACTTCACTGTATTCAATAAAGTGGAATAATGGACAAGAGTATTCAGAACATCATTGTCTTTAAATTAGAAAAAAATACAATATTCATAATAAAGAATGAGTAAAGCCAGAACCAGACATGAATTAAGGGTTACCATAGCACAGATGTAGGCAGTATTGACTCCCAAATTCACCAACAAGAAGAGAAATAGAAGTTTCCATGAAATAAACAGAAAAATGTTTAACAAGTAATCATGCAAGTGAATACTTTGTTGATAAAAGATAGTCCAAATTTTATAAGCATCTTTTTCTCTATGAGGAATGTAACTCAATTGATAAGCATTTTGTATACTGTATTTTATGTGCCTAATTCAATGCTCATCCTGATGAAGCTCTAAAACATATTAGTTATTATCACTATCAGATCATTTGTGAGAAAAGATAAAGACTCCTTAAAAAGTATTGAACTAGAATAAGTGTTTTTATATATGAAAAACATCATATATTCATTGATTGAAATGAACATACAGACAATACAATATCACAAAGAAAGGATTGAGAGCACATATTCAAGAGGTGGTTCTGTTGAGGTGATTTTTTTGGTATTAATTCATATTGGGTTTTCACATTTTATAAAGCAAAATTTCACAAAGTAAGTATATTTAACTAGTAAAATTTATATCTTCTTCTTAAGTCTTCTCTTTCATAAATATAGCAAGATGGAAATCTATTGTTCACCAATCAATTGCTATAGAACAGAAAAGAAAAAAAATACAGAAGGGAAAGAAACAAATATACAGGACTTTTTTCAAAAGTAGAAGCAATGTAAAAACATTTCAATATATATGAACTGAAGAAACATGTCACTAGCACATCATTACAAGAATTAATACTGAAGCCACTTTAACCAAGTGGGAAATTATTTTCACTGGAAAACTGTCAACACAGAAAAGCAGTGCAGGTGTCAAATATGTCAACATCTATAAAATATCTTGTACTTAAGTCACAATGGAACATTTTTCAACTGGAATAGCAAATATCCCAAGTATTGTATGATTTATATATATATATATATTAAAAGTATGAAAGCCAACTCCATATATAAGGCAGTAGTAGTTATTTATGACAACTATAATCATATTTCTTGGAGATACTTTTTAGAGTAAAAAGAAACCAAAATTTATTTAATAGCCATAGATGAAAAGCTAATAAGTAATGTAAATTAGAAATTATAGTACTCTCCCTAAAAAAAAAAAAAACAAAATTTGAAAAAGAAGAAATGAAAAAAGCAGAAATAGAGCAAGATGGTTAACCAGCCCAACCTAGTATATAACCACAAGCACTAAAATTTTGAATACCTCAAATATATGACTATTGAACTGAATTAAGAAGAACTAAGCCTTCCAAAATATGCTGCTTTTGAAAGTACCTTAATACAAATACAATTATAAGTAGCAATAAAAACTGGGCTATTCAATATAATTAATAATTTAAAGAAAATAGATTTTATAAACCTACTAATCAGAAGAAATGAAATAACCCTATCCCTTCCTTGTTTCCTCAAAGCTTCACAGTAACCTTATATCTTAACAATTCTTAATGTTTATCAATTTAGCAGCAATGTTGAAGCAAACATTGGGATATCTATGAGAAGAAATATACAAACCAATAATTATAATAAAAGTGTTAAAAATTACATATCAATGACTGGTAAAATTTGTGGGCTAAAACCAGTAAAATACTGACCTCTTAAAAAGCAATATGATCAAATGGACTTAAATTACATTCGTTGGAGCACTTAATAATAGCATAATCTATGTTCTCCAGAAAGTTTCAGTAAACGTTAATGTGATTGTTTTAGAAACGTTAAGATATTTTAAACTATTCCAGTTGCAAAGGGCATTACAAAACCAAATCTTGGTAAAATTATGAAGAGTAACACAGATATATGTATGTATATATATATATATATATATATATATATATATATATATATGTAGAGAGAGAGAGAGAGAGAGAGAGAGAGAGAGTTATAGTTATGTATTCTAGATTCCAAGTCTACAATTTGACTTAGAGAATTTAGGCTAGGCCAGCCCAAAGTTTTGTATAAATTATAAATTTTGGGTAGTAGTTAGCAGCTAGTTCTAAGACACATAAAAACAATAAAACACAAACACATACATTATTTTAAAAGGATCACTAACAAAATATCAAACTCAAAAATGCCTTAATTAAAAAATGAATCAGCTTAAATCAGAGACATCACCATGGCCTTGGGCAGCACACCAACATGGCCTCAGAAGCTGGGAAAATCTTGAACATCAACATGGTCTTAAAGTGGTCACACAGACCATGGGAGAGCCATGGTAAGGTGGTCCATTGCTGCAGACACTCTTGGCCCCTTGTCTGCTTGGTTCGAGTTCTCTGGAGCAAGTGTGCAAGGATTCGGGGAAAGTGGGCGACAAACAGTGACCACAGGAGAGGGTGTGTAGAATCTGAATGTAATTTGTCAAATCGAGCATCAGACTTTTATACATAGGAAAGTTAGGTGACACACTGGCAAGATACAATGAGGTTACTAGAGGTTACTAGATTCTAATACAAAACAGAGGAATGCAGACACAGAAAGGACTGGCAGGAACCAACTGGGATAAGATTCAATGTTAAACAACTGGGATCAAAACGAGCTCCACCTAAGGTCCACTTAATCTTAGAAGCCCTAGTTCCTATTGTAGACTATTATATAGTCCACCTTCCCCTTAGACAATTGTAAATACTTGTATCTGGGTGTAACTCAGTTAGCTATAGTTCTAAGTATCTAGTCTGGTTCCTCCTCAAACCGCAAACTTCCTAGATAGTGGTGAATTTCTATGTAGGGCAATGACTTAGCTATTTACGCCCAAGGTTAGATCAAGGACTGCCTAGAATCTAACCTAGCTATATGTCAAAAATTTAATCTTTAGAAGCACTTATAATGAAGCAATATTAAGGGAAAGCACACAGATCTGTTTACCAACTAAAGCAAGGACATTAGAACATTCTTTATACAGGATGCCACAATTCCAGGAGACTAAGTTTCCATGAACTTTTTGCCTGGGGACCCTACCAAGACTTTCCCGACTGTCAGGCGGGTGGCTACTGGAGTGGATGTAGCAGTGGTGCCACCAGAGACCATGTAGATGTCTGTGGTTCATGCAGCCATTGGGAAACCATGGAGAAGAGCAGCATGATCTATGTTGCTGCTGGTTCTGATGAGCATGGAAGCATCTGTTTCAGTGGCATTGATGGCTCTATCCTCTCAATTGAGAATGAGACACATTGCAGGTTTCTACAACAACGTGTACCCTGCCACCAATAAAAAGAAACAGCTTAGACAAGAACCCATTGAGGAGAGTCTTTAAATTTGTGGTAAGGATGCTGAAGTACATCTCTTCACATTTCTTGGCTTCTCATATGGGGATAGGTTAGGACTCACTTATCTTAATGGGGCTGGTGACTAGAAATTTGACCAATATCCAGTGAATATATGGACAACACAAATTCTACTTGGTGTATTTTGGGGCAAGAAGAGGAAACAAGTGTTGGAGAGTGTACCTGGAAGGAGCAGGAAGTAACTGTAACCAGGCTGCATAGTATGAAATTCCCAAATAATCAATACAAATATTATGTTAGAAAAATACACTAATAAACCTACATCACTTAATAATCAACACAGATTAAGCTTTATACACTATTGTATTTTACATATTTCCAAATTGGGATAATAGGACACGAATGGTTTCACCACAAAGAAATAGCAAGTGTGCAGTGTGGTACAGTTAATATGTTTAAAACTACATATAATATGTACACAAAGTAATAATCATGTTGTACCCATTAAAGGGTATGGTTTTTTGTGTGATTATGTATGAGTTAAAAATAAATCTATGCTAAATATAGCACAGGACATTAATAGATCTTCAAGTACATTTCTTGATTAACAAATGATGACTTAAAGTCACCACAGTATTTATTAGAGAAGCAAGTTAAAATTGGAATGTTATACCATCCTATAATTTACAAGAGGCATTAGATATTCTGTTGACAAGAATATATATAAATTGCAACTAGTACAAATTCCTGATTGGCTTTGAGACAGTATAACCATTTTGACATTCTGGCAGTGTGTACAGACAAGTTTAAGGTCGACATTCCATGTTTCTCATTCATTCAGCTGAAGGCATCCAATCAAGAGAAATTATACCCCATACTAATATGAGGAATTATTCTTCAGTCTTCATAGATATGTTGTTTTAGCACTTTCCAAGCCCCTTCCCCAGGGAAAAACAAACAACAAGCAAGATAATGGGGGGCTGGAGAGATGCCCTGACTGCTTGCTCTTTCAGAGGTCCTAAGTTCAATTCCCAGAAACCACTGGTGGCTCACAACCATCTGTAATGGGATTCAATGCCCTCTTCTGATGTTTCTGGAGACAGCTACAGTATATTCACATACATAAAATAGACAAATCTAAATAAGTAGATAAATAAATCTAAATAAATCTAAATAAATAAATAAACTATTGAAACACAGCCTTACATATTCATCCTACAAGGCTTTTGCTGAAAAAAAGAAAGCATAACTAATAAATTTTCCTCCTTCACTAATACGTCTAAAACTCTTAATCAGATGGTTAGTAGCCTGACATAGGATGGACAGTAGTACCCTGTGGGAAATATAAAAAATTAGAGAAGGACAAAAATAGCAGTATAAATGAATTATGTCCATTATTTGATGGTGATTTTGTAACAATATGGATTGTTCTCATACACTAAAGTTCCTGAAAATATATAACTTACATATTTGTTACTTATTGTGACTATGTTATACCTGTCTTAAAGCTGTAAGATCACATCTTAGTGGATTTACACAAAAATCTGTGCCCTTCTCCCAGCCTTGAGTTGGCTAAACAAGTCTCTGGTCATGGTGCCTAGTCTGGCTACATTTGCATCTTCCTGCCTGAGCTTTGAGGAGCTGACCACCTACTGAGCTTACTTTACAACTCAGTCTAGCTGAAACAGAAGGATGAGTTTTTGGGTTTTGCCTATATAAATGCAGAGCTGAAAATTAAAATTTGAGCCATGATCAGAGAAACTTTGTCTTGGCTTGTCTTTTCTCTTGCCTGCCTTTCTTATTTCATCCCCAGCTCGCCTTCCAGGTATACCCAGTTTTCTGTGGTCACTGGACGGCTACATCTATTTTCAGAAATATGCGTCTTTTAAAAACGTGTAGCTGATTTAAAACTAGATATGCCTGGTGGATCCGTGTTATAAGCATAGGGTAGAACTGATCCCCTGGAAGTCCAGACATTGCTGGCTTTGCTTTTGTGTCTTTCATCCACGTTTACTAGCAGATTAACTAGAGATGTTCTCATAACAGGAGAATTAAAAACAGGTGAGGAGAAACAAGGTCAGCCTCTCCCAACTTCAAGGAACACTGAGCATACAATCGCCCTTGCTTCTATTTAAAGCAAGTCACATAATCTGTTTCAAAGTCAGGGATATAAATATATTCTCCGATTATGAACCTTCAGTAAGGCTGTGTGTGTAGACACACCAGAAATTAGGCCAACAAGAGAATCTAATGGCACAGATGATATGGCATTTTCTTCAAAATATTTCTAAACCATACTAATCGTTTCGGTTGCAGGAGTACTTTGACTGTTCAATATACGTTGATAGTTTGTCAAGTAAACTGCAACAAACAACTCTGGAGCATGTGATTTTAATGCAAACTACTTTGGTTCTGCAAAAAGCACAAGTAGAAATCAGCTGCTGTGCCTGGGTGAGCCCTTTCTCTTTCTGAATCTTCAGCAAGGGCTGCTTGAATGCAAAACTCTTGCAATTTAGATTTATACATTTCTAAATGGCTCTCAGCTTGAAATTCTCGTGGCGTTTATTGTATTGTTTTTAAGGAGTCTGGAATTAGCAAACTCATTTAGACACTCTTCCTGCTTTCATCAGCTCCTCATTTCAACAAAGAGTACCCAGGAGAATTTCAAGGTGACTCATGTGTACAGAGGTTTGGAGTAATGTTAAAAGCGTGACTCATCTCCGTGGATTGATGATGATTCTGCTGACTAACACAGCTGCCCACATGGTGTCCTAGTTAGAGAACAGGAAGTGAGAATCCTGTCTCTTGGCAAGGTGTACAGTACTTTAAAGCAGAAACATGAGCTTCGGGAGAGAGACGGGTTATGTTTGTCAAAGTAAGTTAACCATAGCTGTCTTATTGGAGATAATCATCTCTCTAGGGTGAAGTACACTTGGCTTCAGCAAAATCTCCAGTGAAGCAAAAATCACAATTCAATTTGAATAGAAAACCTTGGTAATCTTCCACAGAAATCCTGCCATGACACAGGATAGAAATCTGTCAGGACGAAGTTTTTATCTGATTTAAAAAAAAATTTTTTTTTTTTTGTAGCAAGGGGAGAGAGAAAATAAACAAAAGTTTTCAGTGTGTGACTTTTTCCATTAATGTTCTTTTAATAAAAGAACGTGACTGTTACTTAGAACTACTGCTCAAAGAGCATCTGTTTTTCTGGTAATTAGTACTGGGGGAAAATGAAGAGGAGGAGTAAAAACAGAATCCAGTAATTCAGAGCACACATATAACTAACTTGTTCTCAAAGAAGAACTCAAAAGTAGGTATATGCATACTAATAGGTCTAACCTAGCAAACCAAACTACAGCTAGAGAGCAGGCCAAGAGCATCCCCCATCTGTCCTTCTGATCTTGTTATTATGTGGCACAGAAGGGGATGAAGGTTGCTCCTGCTAGGAAAAGGCAGATCATAGCTAGAAAGGTAAATGTCAAGGTTAAAATATAAAATCATAACCAAGGGCAACAGCATTGGTTTTCAGAGAATGCCAACTGAAAAGAAATCATTGTTGAAAAGCAGTGAGAGAGAAACAAGAGGAGAAAATACAGAAGAGTTCCAAAAGTCTAATTTCTAAAGAATCCTGAGGGGTCAGCTGGGACTTTCCAGATATGTATTAGAAGCATACAATAGGGAAAAGTAGATTCTTGCTTGTTTTCATGCCCCAAGGCTCACGTACAGCTACACAATGATGGTAAACTAAAACCCACCCCATTTCTGCTGTGCCTCGGTACAATGATAGGATGTAACTAGAAAGATTATGAAAGGGATACAAACACCAGGACAATGAAGAAAAAGAAATCAATGAAAACCTTTTGTCCCACCTCCTAGAAGTATTTCCATTTAAAGAACTGTGTATATACAAGCCCCCATTGCTTCTGTCTCTTTCTTTGTCTAATAAATAATAGAGATAAGTCAAAACACTTCGGTTTCCAAATACAACACATCAAAAGGATTTGGTTCAATTTGTTTATGTTGTTGGCTTTGACATTTACTGCCTAATCATTGCTCTTTGTGGATTACAGTGGCAAATGCAGCACTTGAAGATTAGGTTTATATCCCAATGCTGAAGAAAAAAAAGGTTTCTTTGTGCCCCAGCAAGTGAAATTGATATCGTTCGCCTAGCCACTTTTTCCCCTATGTCTTTGATATGGTTTAGTAAAAGACCATTTAATAATATGGGAAATTTTTCTATCATTTGTAATTTAAAATAAATGAAAATAAATAAAGAATGAATTTAAACTTACTGCTCTCAATCAAGACAGTATATATATATATATATATATATATATATATATATATATATATATACACAAACAACTGGAACTCATCCTAAGTGCCCTGCAAGTTCATTTCCTAGTCTGGTAAGCAAAACATTATATTTTCTTCCTTGTATCATACTTTCAATTATCATGCTGGACTACACTTATAAAATCACTACAAAACATACACTACTGGAAAATATATTAAATAGCATACCATCTTTTTCCATTTGGCTACATGTAAGGCAGTCATTAGAAGTGCTATTAGGCAATCCACACATTTCAGTGCTGTTCAGTGTCAGAAGTAATAGATCACACATCACTCTGGCCACTTTCCTTGCCTTCCCTTCCAAAGTCCTTATTCAACTTCACCTCTTCTTTGCTTGCTCTGCCAATACCATCACTTCCATTCCATCTCAGTGGAATTCTACCAATGCTATCATTAGTACCAGGATTTATTATTACTACCTATCAGGAATCTTACAAGGCTTAGATTATTCCTAGCATCCTATCAATATAATTCACAAAAGAAAAACAAGTTGAAGATAATGGGAAGGTTGCCCCTTATCATATTTTAGGTTAATCTAATAAAGGTAACAACTTAGAAGACTAGATAATATCCATGTGTAGTGGAGCACAGACCCAGACAAACACACACACACACACACACACACACACACACACACAGGCTCAGTGGCAACAAAAGAGATGTACTCTAATGATGTTTTATTCTTATACAATGTCTCCAACATGACACAGGCATGTCCCATAACAATAAAACTACTCTCTTGTCATATTTCTACACCCATAGATCAGCACATCATTCAGTCCTCATTAGACACTATTTTTTCAACAGGTAGCAATTAGTACACTCATCCCCAATTAGATAATGTGCACAGAAAGATGCTCAACCCTAAACACGAGGATATCTTTATTGAATCTCTCCTCTTAAGACTCAGAGATTTATGTAGAAGATGGGGTAAAAATATTTTTAAATCCAGAGGTGGTGAATGACTAAAAGAAAACAGTGGTTTCCAGACACAAATGTATAAGATGTACCCATGAATTGACAGTAAAATACCCAAGGCATGTAAAAGTTCACCAAACAAAAATTCCTGCATGGAAGATCTGAAGTAGGCACACTGTCCCACCTTTAGGTAAGGAGACACAGATCTCATTGTTGTTGGGAGAGGGAAAAATCAATTTTCTTCATTAACCATACTCCAGAGCAGGATCCACAGATATAGTCAGCCACTGGACTCTAATTTTCTTTTATAAAGGAAAAGATCATGAAGTTAGATCTTGTAATGTCCCTCCCCCAGGAGCCTGCTACAGACTGGTGCACAGACCAGTCATGGGAAGTCACATGCAGTATGGCTTCCATTGTCTTGCTAAATCGCACCTGAGCTACTCTGGTACCCTGCTGTCTGTTGCTGTGCCTCTCCCGGACGACCAAGGGCCTACACATTCCAGGCCACCCTGGACCCTGGCTCCGCCCAGTTCACCTGCCTCCAGCTGGAACATCCCACAGTGCTTCAGGCTCCCTGCCAAATCCAGGCGCCTGCACAGAACTGACTGCGGGGGGGGGGGGGGTGTCTTGCCCCTAAAACCTAAAGAGAACCCAAAAATAAAGTAGACACTTTGATCGGATGTGTCGACTTGGAGTTTGTCTTTTCTCCCACCCTAGTTTCTCATTTTAGCCCCAGAGACCATCTTCCAGAGAACTCAGTTTGTAACGTAGATGGACTGCAGGTGGTAGCACCTTACAAGATGGATCTGAAATTACATAAAGATGTGTGAAGAACAGGGGAGAGGATGAAAATCATCAGGATGTGTTGCATGAAATCAAAAAGAAATATTCAGCATATA
>LR753499.1:197498-248779 GCA_902729485.2 Mus minutoides | reverse complement strand
GCTCACAGTTAGCTATTAGTTGGAACACAGGACTCCCAAGGTAGGAGCTAGAGAAAGTACCCAAGGAGCGGAAGGGGTCTTCAACCCTCTAGGTGTAAGAACAACATGAACTAACTAGTTCCCCCTGCGCTCATGTCTCTAGCTGCATATATGGAAGAAGATGGCCTGGTTGGCCATCATTGGGAGGAGAGGCCCTTTGATTATACAGACTCTATATGCCCCAGAACAGGGGAATGCCAGGGCCATTACGCTGGAGGGGGTGGGTGGGGGAGCAGGGCGGGGACGCGGGAGGGTAAGGGAAAATTTCTGGATAACATGTGAAATGTAAAGGAAGAAAATATCTAATAAAGAGAGAAAAAAAAATTAAAAAAAAAAATAAAACCAAAAAAAAAAAAAAGAAATATTCAAAACATTGTTTTAACGGTGTTTTTTTTTTTTTTTTTCATTATACTGTCAGCAAATGGCTTATTTATTTTTCAGTCTGTAATCAGGCGAAATTTGATATTTTACTATCCCTAACATAATTATTTAGTATACTTACTTCAAATTAGTTAATTTGGTATAATTCTTCTAAGAATAAAATAATACTGAATTCTTAGAAGAAAGGATTCAGGTCATAGGAGAATAATCCAGTGAATTAATTTGCCACTGTACTTTTGTTGGTGTTGTATGTTATATTGGAATTTACTTCTTCATTTTCCTCTTCAAACTTCAGTCACTGTCTAAAATCATAATCCAGAACTTAACAGAAGTGATTACTAAGCTTTTACAACTTCCTTATTCTTCTGCTGTGTCCACCAAGGCACACCAACGAAGATTGCTCCTTATTCTCGTTTGCACCTTTAATGACAAGTTGACTTACTTCTTTTAATAAAATAATATTGAAAAAAACAGTAAGGACAGCCATAAGGGAGAATGGAGATTGAAAGACCAACTAAAAGATAGCTTTAATACTACAAGCTAATCGCTGCACTGAGAGAGAAGAAACACTGGCAACATTTAGGTCCCTCTGGTGATGTGATCAATACAGGATGAAGGAGTACCTGGACCAGATATTATAAAAAATTCAACTTTCATATATAATGTTTTGTGGAGTTTTTTTTTTTTTTTATGTGAGTTCAAAAGTTCTCCTTCAATTCACAGATTTGTTCCCTCAAGTTCATTCGAAAGAACTGACTCACATTTGTCTTGATAATGCATATCAAGACTTTCCACAGAATCCATGTAATGTATCAGGCCAAAGTTATTAGATCTATTTTACATGTTATAAAAGTAAAATAGGGAAACTAAGAGACTTTTTTTCCCCTGAGACACACAGTGACAAAATGAATTTGAATACCATATTGAGTTCTGTGAAGTTTTAGGGTCATTTCAACCTATAGTGTTGAAATGCTCCTCCAACCCATTCCATGTAAATGTACATATTGAAGTTCTAACCCTCAGAACTTCCTTTATAAGTGCCATTACTTGTATAACTAGTTACAGAGAAGTCATATCAGAGTAGGGCATGCAGCCCTGTGACTAGTGGATGTATAAGAATGGAAATGTGGACCTAGAGAACCCAAGGAAGAAAAGTACATGCCAATGAGTGCTAAGATAAGGATAGTGTTCTGGAATGACAAGGTAAGCAGAGTGATGTCCACATGCGTGGCCCCCAAAAAAGAGAGTGCTGCTCCCTGGAATTCCTGGGTGGATCTGCCCTTGAAAAGCTTTCATGTGTACTTCTAGCCACCAGGGCTTTGAGATAGCAAGCTACTCTGCCATACCATTAAGGTAGACCCAGGAAATGAGTGTGCAATCTCAGGCCCAGTTTCATGGGCGAAATTACAATGATTGCATTTGAATAAATAATGTGTTGTATGTCTCCTCTTCTACACTAAACTTCCACATAGTTGTGATAACTTTAATTTGGGCTCACATGCAGGAATGATCTAAATGTAATTGAAAACCAATTTAAAGTTAAAAATTTAATTATTAGCCAAGTTTCAGAATTTAAATTCAAGGGTGGGGAAAATTTTAGTTGACATTGTCAAATACAAAAGACAAAGATTCCCTGCAATACCTTTGAATAAATTTGAATACAGATGGTGAATACTCAGTTTCTTTTTACTTTCTAGGTCAATAATGAAAGTAGTATGATTATTTTCTTTCTATTAATATAAAATCACAGTCATCAATCTGAAAGAAATGCTATTTTTTTTTAGATATTTTTTAGACCCAGTCAAGATCTTGATGATCTTGAATGTGTGGGCTTCCCTGCCATAGTCTCCCTAGTGCTGGACTGGTATGCATGCACCAGCCTGCTGAGCTAAAAAAATTCTCACAAATATTAGAATTAAATATTTATAGGGAAAAGTATCCAAATTTAGAATGTATGTTAATTTGATATTCCAAAAGATCTCAGCACATTTATTTCTGGTTCTAAAAAAAAAAAAAAAAAAAAAAAAAAAAAAAAAAAAAAAAAAAAAAAAAAAAAACAGACAAAACCATAGTCTTAACGAATCCCTCAAGGACACTGGGTAGGCATCAGGTGGTAGAAAAGAACTGGGTAAGAAGTATAAGTAACTAAAGCAATAAGTTTTAAAATTTACAAGGTAACAAGATTGTCAGGTGTTATTGATTTATTTTTTGTTTTCTCCTTTCACCTACTCTGCCTTTTCCTTTCTGCTTGGTAGTCTGTATTATTTTTAATTATGTGTGGACATATGAATCTGTGTATCAGTATATACAAGTGCAAGTGCAGTTGCCCATATGATCCAGAAGACAAAGGAGATCTTCTAGAGCTGGGCTCAGCAGTAGGTAAGAGCCTCTTCATGTGTGTTATGAGAACTGATTTCAAGTTATCCAGGAGCTCCAAATACATCTGTTTTTAGGATCATCAAGAACTGATTTCCAATTTAAGTTTCTACTAGTAATGTTCCTTTTCCTCACATTCCTGACAAGAGTCTAACGTCATTCATTTTTTTGATACAGTCATTTTGACTAGGGGAAATAGAGTCTGAGAGGTTTCCATTTGCATTTCCTGATGACTAAACAGTATCATTATGTTTCTGAAGCCTTTTGGTCATTTGTATGTCTTTCTTTAAGAACCATACATTCAATTCTTTAGACCATTTCTTTTTGAGATGCTTGTTATTTTGGTTTGTAATATTTACAGTTCTTTATTCTAAAGAATAATCTTTCACTGGATAGATAGTTGGGAGAATTATGCTGTCTCTTCACTCTGTTCATGATTCCTATTGCTATTGTATGAAATGTAATGCCACAAGGTTTAATGGACTCTTGGGTGGTTAGATGGATTACTAGAATCTTTTTTGAAATCCCTTGGCTAAGCCTGGGATATCATGCAAAATTTCACCTGTCTTACTTCTTCAGTGTCATATCTAAAGACTTTTGATCTACTATCAGTTGATTTTTTAATACAGTGAGAGTATGGATTTATTTTCATTATTTAAACCATGACTTCCCACAAATATTTGTTGAAGACTTTATCCTGTTTCTTTCTCCCATGTGTGCTTTTACAGTCTGTATAAACTACTTGGGTAGTTGCTGTGTACGAATGACTCTTGGGTCAGATTAATGTCTGTTAAAAAGCTGTTTTCATATCTAGGAAAGCTAATCATTTTTTTTTAATAATGACGCTTTTCTGAAAGGGACACACACAAACACGCACATACACACACACAAACACATACACTTTCTTGTTTGCTTTTTTGCTTTTTCAGGTCTTTAGGTTATTGGAATTTATCAAAAGCATGTTGTTATTCCTGCTAGAGGGTTTATGTATAATTTACCATTTGCTTTTCTTTATTTTTGATGAAGTAATTATATTACTAGAGATCCTCATTCCTTTTTAAATTGAAATTATTTACTTGCAAATAGTTTTTAAATAAATTCTTTGAGAATTTCATGTAATATATTTTGATCTTATTCACGCCAAATTCTCTCACACTCCTTCCAGGTAAAACCTCTGCTGGCTCCCAGTTTTGTGTCCTTTGTTATTATGTATAATTTTAAATAACTCAGTTTAATTTCTACAGCCAACTGGTTATGAATGTAAGACTATCTACTATAGCACGGTTGATCTACGAGAAGCCCACCCTTAAGGAAAACGGATTTTTTTCCTCAGGCGGTAGCAACTGAGAATAGCATTTTGTGAGGGATTGGACTCATGACTATCTTACTTCCATGTTAGAATGTTGATTGGTTTGTTCTTGTATAGGTCTTGTACAGATATACTGTGAGCTAATGAACTCATGGGTCCTGTGATCTCCGGAAAACCTTGTTTTGTTCTAAACTCTGGCATCTACAATCTTCCCTCACATTCCTCTGTGGCAGCTTCTGAGGCTTCAAAGGATATCTCAGGTGTCTAATTTGTGACTGAGTACCTCTCCAACCTCTATTCTCCTCTTTTGATTAGATGACGCTCATGATTACTGCTGTCTATTAAACAAAGAAACTTCTCTGATGAGGTTTGGGAACTACAGAAATCTATGTGTAGAGAGTTGCTTATTTCTTTAGTTGACTAAGGGTTTTCCAGTCTTAATATATTTTTGTCGAGCACCCGCACATCTCTGACCAGCAGAGATGGTAGGAATAAATGACACGGGATGCCAAAGTGGGTTCAGAGCAGCTTGCCTTTGCAGCTTCTGCTTTATTCTGCTTCTCTCTCTCTCAGGTTTCACACAGCTGCAGCCATTCACTCACTCACTCTGGTCTCTCCTATGCTGCTCTCTAACACTGGTGCTGCTCTCCTCATCTGCTGCTCTCTGGCCTAATGCTTCTGACACTTTCGTATGCTGGCGCTCTCTAACACTGGTTGGTCTCCTCATCTGGTCTCTCATCTGGTCTCTCTCTGCTACGCTGGTCTCCTCTCATCTGGTCTCTCTCTACTATGCTGGTGTCTCTCTCATCTGGGGCTGCCCTCAATTTATACTCCCATTCACTCATGCCACTTCACACCACCCAATCATAAACACACACGTCCAAGGCAGCATGTAGGATTGCCTGATAGAATGGTATCCTGAGATGTTGCTCTAATCTCTCCAACAGTTACACGGGCACTGCTTTTAGTACGCATGACTGAGACTGGGATAAACAAGTGAGGTCACGAGGCTGAGGCTTAGCATAGAGCCAGGGCACCATCTTTGGCCCATGTGGCTCTGCCCACTCCCCACATATTTTCAAGAATTTACTATGTGCCAGTCAACCAATTGAAATGAATTATGTTTTTTATAAAGATGCTTTTTATATACTTGTAAGGTATAAAAAGATGGATGAGTTAAGAGTATTTAAATATTTCCTAAGTAAGTAACATTCATATATCTCATAGTAACTTCAAAAATAAAAAAAAAAATCATCAGAATTATTCATAACATTAAAAGTAGCAATAAAAGTTCAATAGATTTTATTAAGTTTAACTTTACTATTACAAACTTTACTATTAAGAGCACTTTCAAATATATCAGCTTTTTGTATAGCATGCCTAATGAGAATACCTAAATTTCACAAAACACAGTGTCTAGCTTGTCTTTGTTCTGTTTGTTATTTTGAGTCAGCACTTCTGGTGCACATTCTTGTTTTAAACTAGAAGGTTTATATTGATCTAATAAAGTTCACATAACCCCCTTGTAGTAAATCTTCCCCTCCTATCATCCTGCATGGTTGTCCTGGCCATACCCATAGTATCGATTGCAAAACTTTATTGTGCTTTCTTCTTATTGCTTAGCACTGCAGATTGCATTTCTAGTCAGTTCTGTGTCCAGAAGTGATAAGCTTAGGGCTCCATGTGTGGCAATTCTTGACTAACATGCTTTATAGATAACATGTTAATGTGTCAAAACGAATAAAGTCCATTCAAAGATATTCTCTGGACAAGACTAAAGTTTGAGAGCACTCCACATGGACCCTGATAGCCAGTGGATGAAGACTGAAGTTTCTGTGTCACAACACACCAAATATTTGAGGATATTGTTCAATTCACAGAGATTATTTTTAAAAATCAGGTAAAACATCAGAGTAGAAATAAGACCAAAGTTAATTTCTCAATTTTAACCTCTGAGAAAGCATCTCTGAAATAGAAGGGCATTGTGGGAGTGTATTGGTGTCTCACATTACAGAAGGTTGAGACCCTTATGTTTTTGATTTCATGATTTACCCCTATACTTATTTTCTAATAATTTAAATAGTAGAAATGAATAATTAAAATTTTCTGATTCAAATAAAGTTTTTATTAAAGGTCTGTGTAGAGCTTAACATGAATTAACTAACAATCCACTAACAAGCTCCAGAAAACAGCATCATTATATTGTACTGTATTGAATGATATTGTATTATAAAATACAGTACAATATTCACATTTTTATTATGAATTAGAACAATTGTCCAGACTTGATATATGGTCTACAAATTTTACATTCTCTCACATTTAAATGATTCATGAAAGTATATTTTTTTTCAAAATCTAATTCTAGTGGATAATCACCTTATAGATTTGAAGAAAGAATTAAATTGGGAACAAGAAATCAAAGGTCTGAGACTCAATTACTTTCTTTTATAATTAGTTTATGCATTATTAAATAGTGGAACAAATTTGTAACAAAATGTCCTACTATTGCTATTGATTTTGAAGGTTTTTCCTACTTTTATTTAATAGTGCTAGGTTTTCATCTCACAGCTTGGCTAATTTCTAGTGATATTTCTTATTTAATAAATTCACAATCTGTTGCCATTTACAGATTTATTAGAGTATTGATGAGGTACTATTAGAAAAGTGTGTACTCTCCAAATTAACTTCCATTTGAATCATTTGCACACATTTTTTTTTGAGCATTCCTCCAAGTCTCCATTAAATTCCCTAATGATTTTGGCACAGACAGCATGCATGTATTTATGTTATTCCCTCAGCAAATGTAAATGGTAATAGAATATCTGTGTAGACTATCAATATGATACATTTAGACTATGTACAGTGCTGATCATAGTATAGAGCATCTATATTAATTAATAATTGTTATTGATTATGTTTAATGATTTATTGTTTATTGTTATTGATTATGTTTAATGATTTGATTGTCCCAAATAAGTAGAAGATTTACAATATATATTCTCTGGTTACAAAAAAAATTAGTTGTATTTGTATAGGAATAGATAAATGAAAGCAATTTCATTTTTGAATGAAAATGCCAGTACCATGGGCTATATTCTGTCCAGGTACACTATAAAATTAACATACATATTTTTTCCTTTATGCTTAAATATCTAAGAGTGTTCCTTATTCTATTTTTTTTTACATTAATCTCCTTTAAAATAACTTAATTTTCAGGTTTGAAGTCATGTTCTCAAACCTATGGTTGTCTTTATGAGCTGCACCATGGTAGACAGGATTAAAAAATGAACTTTGGACCTCAAAGAGGCACATGCTTACATGATTCCTTTCTCTTGACAGTGGTAGATTCTGTGACATTTATAGAGCCAGTAACAAATGGAAAATGTGAAGGGAAGACATCTAACTAATTATATTACATTGGATTGTACTGGAGGTAGGATAACTGTTCTCATCATTCTCGGGATTTAACAGATGCTCTTTTTAAGGACTGGAAAAAAAATAAACTGCCTCATCTGTAGGGAAGATTTGTGTTAGGGGGGCATGGTCAGGTCTGAGGCTCTCTAGGAACCAAGAAACCCAGGTGAAAAATCAATGTAAAAGCCACACTGTCAGTATTACATCTCCAAAGAAAACATCAATGCAACCTTGGAAGAGGATGCAGAACTCTGTCAAAGAATGCACTCCACTTCCAACCATGGGCCTTTGTGGTCTCATGAACAGAAGTCCAAAGAAAATATGTTCAACATTATATCCATGGAAAACCCAAGACAAATGCACGTTATTTTGATCCATTAATGTGGTTAAATTTGAAAAAAAAAAACAATAGAAAATTATTGTGTATTTATTTTACAAAATACCTTTGAAGCCCCTTTCATATCACTTCTATGAGGAATAACGCCCCAACATGCCCTCCAGTGCTGCCTCATTGATCATCCTTTTCATCTGTTCTCACATGTTCTCACTCAGAAGATTCTGTCACCTGTAGTAAGTACTGAATAAATTTGACTTTGTCCCTTTCCTTTCTGTGACTGCTGGGGTGCCCTTTCTACACACGGTTAAGGTTTGTCTCTCAGTGTTCAATCCTTAATTCTGTACTGGCAGAGAGCTAAGTCCTAGCAGGATTTTGGTATGCTCATCTTTATGGCCCATTACTGGGATTTCTTTCTTTCTTTCTTTTTTTTAAATGTTTTCTTATTTTACATTTCAAATGCTATCCCGAAAGCTCCCTATACCCTCCCACCCCCCTGCCCTTCTCCCCTACCCACCCACTACCACTTCTTGGCCCTGGTGTTCCCCTGTATTGGGGCATATAAAGTTTGCAATACTAAGGGGCCTCTCTTCCCAATGATGGCCGACTAGGCCATCTTCTGCTACATATGCACCTATAGACACGAGCTCTGGGGGTTCTGGTTAGTTCATATTGTTGTTCCTCTCATAGGGTTGCAGACCCCTTCAGCTCCTGGGGTACTTCTCTAGATTCTCCATTGGGATTTCTATTAGTAAACGCTTGTCCTTCCACACCTGCCCAAAACATGAAAGCCAGGCAGCCTTCATTGCCTAAAGGCGATCCTCAGAGATGGAACAGGCTTCTTCTTACTGATGACTGATGACAATAAATATTTAACAGCCAATATACGTGAAACAGGAACTAAGGGGCAGAACTTCCGGGCAGACAGAGAGACAGACAGGACACAAGCAGAAGGAGCAAAATCCAAGGGGACAGAGAAAGGAATCGTATGGGTGGGAACAAGAGTGTTATACCCAAGTCACAGGGACCTCCAAAGACCACCCAAGAGTAAATTCTGAAGCAAACACACACGTGTTTTTATTATGAGCTAGTGACCAAAACTCTCACCGCCGACTTCAGCTAGTCAAGATGAAAGCTCTGACTTTGTGGGTGCAGGATCTTCAATGTGGTTACAGCAAGCTTGGGGAATTTCCATATGGGTCAGCAAGTTAATATTTTACAAACTGCAGTTCTGGTGTAATCTGCAGGAACCAAACACGGCAGGGGTGCGGGGGTTGGGGGTGAACCAACCACCTGACAAACAGGATAGCTAGGTTATCAATTGTCTGCAGGATGTCTTGGGTTATCTCAGTGGACCTTGACCCTGTTGTTGTAGCTTGACTGGCTGTTGCTAAGGGCAGTAGGGTGCCATAGGATGTTTACTCAAGCAGACTTTGTGGTTTTCCTCCTGGAATTAGAGTTTAACCTCTGGTCAGGTCTCCCACAAAATGGTGCTTCTTCTTTTCAAAAAACTGAGTTGGTCGGGCTTTTCAGAGCAAAGAAGTAACAAGCTAGCCACATGGTGGGGTCCCAGTGCCCAGAAGTCAGATTATGTTAGAAACTAGCTGAGAGACTGTCACAGCCAAAGGCCAAAAGTTTTAAACGACAGAAGTCTCACTCACTCTTATTTAAACTGCTAGCAGTCCTCTGCAAAATGTGATGATTACATCTAGTTTTCTTTGTTTATTTCAACAGGGTTCTATTTAAGACTTGCATGTAAGAACAATGCTTTTCTATTAACTAAAATCCTTCTTATTATTGATATACTTCATTCTGTTCCTGTAATGTATGATGGTAGTCTCTTTTTTTTCTTCTGAATTTTAACCACTCCTTAAACTCCCAGCTGCATCAAATACAGAAATTCAAAATACATTCCAAACCATCTATGCTCAAGTGGATGGTGGTTTGAAAATGTGTTGACCCATCTAGTCTTAACTATTAGTCACATCAATGGGAATTATAGATGAATGGAATTACTACAGTTTTCTAATTGTCTTATCCCTGGATGCTTTCTCCTCTTTCTCAGTACTGAGTGGCCATCATCATTTTCATGTCATTATTTGTTCAAAGTTCTGCTTGAAAGTCAATTCCTTTTTTTTTTTCCTTAAAAAAAGGGGGGGGGTGATATTATTTAACGCTAAGCAATCATAGAGACTTACTTCCGAAAAAAAACATTCTTTAAGAAAACATTGCAAGAGCCATAGGCAATAGGGCGAATCAAGGGAAAAGGTCTTCTAAGTGCAGCAGAACCAGTGTACACATGAAATCACAGACTGGCAGCACAAGTCTGGGGCAGATGGGGTCCCAGGACTGAAGGCAGAAGAGAACATATGTTCCCATCCATAACCCAAAGCTATCTACAGTTATTAACTACTTGCAAATGAAAAATTTTTCTCAATAAAGTCTCACTGAGAATACAAACCACTCTTTTGTTTGTTTGTTTGTTTGTTTGTTTGTTTCACTCCCGATTTTATCCATCCTACCCCACAACCCCCACGCCCCTTCCTACTGTTCCACATCCCATACTTCCTCCCCACATCCCTGTGTCCATGAGGATGTCTCTATCCCACCCCCAACCCCACCTGACATCTCTACTCCCTGGGGCCTCCAGTCTCTCGAGGGTTAGATGCATCACCCAGACCCAGCTGTTCTCTGCTGTATGTTTGTTGGGGGCCTCATATCAGCTAATGGATGCTGCCTGGTTTGTGGTCCAGTATTTGAGAGACTTCGGGGGTCCAGGTTAATTTAGACTGCAGGTCTTCTAACAGGGTTTCCCTTCTCAATGTCTTTCAGCATTTCTCTAATTCAACCACAGGGGTCAGCTGCTTCTGTTCATTGGTTGGGTGCAAATATCTGCATCTGACACTTTCACCTGCTTTTTGGGTCTTCCAGAGTGCAGTCATGCTAGGTACATTTTTGTGAGAGTTCCATAGCGTTAGTAATAGTGTCAGGCCTTGGAACCTCCCCTTGAGCTGGATCCCACTTTGGTCTTGTCACCAGACCTTCTTTTCCTCAGGGTTATCTCCATTTCCATCCCTGTAATTCTTTCAGACAGGAACAACTATGGGTCAGAGATGTGACTGTAGGATGGCAACCCCATTCCTCACTTGAAGTCCTGTCTTCTTGTTGGAGGTGGGCTCGCTAAGTTCCTTCTCCTTACTGTAGGGCATTTCATAAAAGGTCCCTCCCTATGAGTCCTGGGAGTATCTCACCTCCCAGGTCTCTGGTACATTCTGCCCCTCCCCCCCCCAACCTCCTATTTCCTGAGGTTGCCTGTTTCCATTCTTTCCGCTGGCCCTCAGGACTTCAGTTCTTTTCCCTCACACAATACCAGATCAGTTTCCCTCTCCCCTTCCCATCCAGTCCACTTTCCCTCTCAGGTCCATCCCTACCTCTTCACCTGTGATTGCTTTTTTTTTTCCTTCCCAAGTGGGATTGAGGTGACCTCACTTGCTCCCCTCAATCTGTTGATCTTTTTGAGTTCTGTAGATTGTATCTTGGGTATTCTGTACTTTTTTGTTTTAGTTTTTGTTTTTTTGGTGGGTTTTTGTTTTGTTGTTTGTTTGTTTTTGTTTTTGTTTGGTTGTTTGTTTGTTGTTTGTTTGTTTGTTTTTGCTAATATCCACTTATTAGTGAGTACATACCATGCATGTCTTTTTAGGTCTAAGTTACCTGACTCAGGATATTTTCTAGTTCCATCAATTTGCCTGCAAAACTCAGGATTTCCTTGTTCTTAATAGCTGAGTAGCATTCCATTGTGTAAATGAACCATGAACCACATGTTCTGTATCCATTCTTCTGTCATGGGACATCTGGATTGTTTTTAGTTTCTGACTATCACAAATAAGGCTGCTATGAACATAGTGGAACACGTGTCCTTATGGCATGGTGGGACATCTTTTGGGTATATTCTGAAGAGTGGTATTGCTGGGTCTTCAGTAAGATCTATTTCCAATTTTCTGAGGAACCTCCAGTCTGACTTTCAGAGTGGATGTACCTGTTTTTAATCCCACCAGCAATGGAGAAGTGATCCTCTTTCTCCACATCCTCTCCAACATGTGTTGTCACCTGAGGTTTTGATCTTAGCCATTCTGAGTGTTATAAGGTGGAATCTCAGGGTCATTTTGATTTGCATTTCTATGATCACTAAGGACTTTGAACATTTCTTTATATGCTTCTCAGCCAATCAAGAGTCCTCTATTATGAATTCTCAGTTTAGTTCTATATCCCATTTTTGATTGGGTTGTTATTTATTTATTTATTTATTTATTTTTATTTGGTGGTTAGCTTCTTGAGTTCTTTATATATTTTGAATGGATGTGGGGTTAGTGAAGATTTTTTTTCCCCCAATCTGTAGGTTGATGATTTGTCTTATTGGCTATGCCCTTTACCTTAGAGATGCTTTCCAGTTTCATGAAGTACCATTTATCAATTGTTGATCTTAGAGCATGAGCCTTTGGAGTTCTGTTTAGTAAATTTCCCCCCTATACCAATGAGTTCAAGGCTCTCTCCCACTTTCTCTTCTATTAGATACAGTATATCTGGTTTTATGTTGAGGTCCTTTATCCATTTGGGCTTGAGCTTCGTGCAAGGTGACAAATATGGGTCTATTTTTATTTTTCTACATATAGACTGCCAGTTAGACCAGCACAATTTAGTGAATATGCTTTCTTTTTTCCATTGTATATTTTTGGCATCTTTGTTAAAGATTAAGTGTCCTTAAGTGTGTAGTTTAATTCTTGGTCTTCAATTCTATTCCATTGATCAATGTGTCTGTCTCTGTCCCAATAACATGCAGTTTTTATTACTACCTCAAATTCATCTGGAATGGCAAAAAGCCCAGAATCATGATTCCTGACCTCAAGCTTTACTACAGAGCAATAGTGATTAAAAATACTGCAAGGTATTGGTACAGTGACAGACAAATTACTCTTTAAGGCAAGCTCCATGTCTAGCAGTAGAATGCCAGCACAAAATAAACTCAAGGAATTTTTGGAATTTCTTCGTTGCATAATGATTTGTTTTTTTTTTTTTAACATACAGATTATTTATGTATATAATATGATTTCATTTTATTGGTATATTAAGAGAATCCTGTGTGGGCAAAAAGTGTGACCCTGTGTGCATATGTATTCTGTTGTTTTTCTCTTTGGTTAATTTTATTCCATTTGTTTTGTCCTATTCTGGTTAACCTGTTTTGTTTTACTTTTTTTTTTTTTTTTTTTTTTTTTTTTTTTTTTTTTTTTTTTTTTTTTTTTTTTTTTTTTTTTTTTTTTTTTTTTTTTTTTTTTTTTTTTTTTTTTACAATTTTTTTGGATGCCAGGTTGTTTCCTAATGAGAGAAAGAACTCATATGGATTTGGATGGGAGAGGAGGTATTGAGTATCTGAGAGGAGTGGTGAGAGGGAAAACTATAATGAGAATACATTGTATGAAAAAAATACCTATTTTTTTTATAAAAGAACAAGAAAAAAAGAAAAAAAGAAAGGAAGGAAGGAAGGAAGGAAGGAAGGAAGGAAGAAAGAAAGAAAGAAAGAAAGAAAGAAAGAAAGAAAGAAAGAGGAAAGAAAGAAAATGTCTCCATCAGATAGCCTGTGGGCAATTCTGTAGGATAGTCTTGATTAATGATTGAACTGAGATGGTCTTGTTCACTGCAAGCAGTGCCACTCTGGACAGGTGGTTATGTTGCACAGCATAAGAGAGAAAATCAATTAACGAAAAGCAAGCAAGTGAGCAGCTCCTTGACTCTCTCTGCTTTAGTGCTACCTCTAGGTTTTAGCCTTGAAATCCTAACGCTCCAAAGACTGTGGCTTACCCTATGTAAGCCAAATAAGCCCTTTCTTCCCAGCCCCCAAATACACTCTGAAATTTCCTCCCAAGTAAAAATTCCTAAACACATCCTCAATTTTTATCTTTATGCCCAAAAATCAGTGTAGCTCTCAACCTTCATCAATGACACTTTTCTCTGTAACTGACCAAAATACAGAGAACAAGAGACTATCAGGTGCCAAGTCCCAGGTGATACGTGCAGAATGAGATTTCTCTATCTAAAGCACAGAAAACATTGCAGAAGAGAGTACAGAATGGTTGCAGAGGACCAGAAATGCTGCAACTATGAAATTACATCTAAAAGAAATAACAGTGAAACATGGTATCTAAACAAATATGCCCTGAAGATGTACATCAATAATAGAAGTGCTAACAAGGAAGAAGAAAATCTCACACAGTCCTATCCCTAAACAAAGAACTACAGAAAATTAAGGGATTCTGGTCATGTTATATAAAAATAAAAACCAAAACCAAGAGTCCATGACTTTGAGAGAGAAAAAGGAAGGCACAGAGGAGGGCTTTGGAACAAAAGATAAGGGGAAACATAATTACATTTTAATTAAGTTATTTTAAAGCATTTTAGTTTTTAAAATTTTGTAATTTGGACAAAATCATGTTAAACAAATCCAGAACCACAATTAAACATGGTATGATCCAACTTATCAGAGGAATAAACTAATTGAATTTATAAAGATATTTCATATGATTTTTTTAAAGGTTTTTGGACATTTTTTAAAGGTAAAGGAAAATATGTTGTGATATAACTCCTGGCTCAACTACCTCATACCCTTTATGCCATTGGATAACTGCTAAAGAGTGATTTCCTGAATTCACTCTCTGAAAGTAAATGGCTTGCTTTTAGTCTTTTATGTTAATACCGCTCATGACTACAGAGGTTATCAGAATACACTGCATGAGTTTGGCAGATTTAGCATCTTTTGAGAACAGTACTACTTTAGTTAAACTTAGTTAAGAATGACAAAAAAGAATATTGAAATATCTTCTAGTATTCAGCAAAAAGACATGAGCAGCCTTTCCTATAACTAGCCACTTAATGAGAACAGTTATCTTCAATGGAAATTCAAACTAACCCAAGTGTTTGGAAGAAGAAGATGCATTTACAAACAAGTTTCCCGAAAGAATGAGACCAATTTCCATGTTTGGCTCAGTGAAACCATTACATTATGGTAGTTATGATCTTAGATCAGTGTCACTGGCACACTCACTCTTCAGTAAAGAATTACTGGCAAATTCATGAGTGAGGGAACAATCCATGGTTTTAATGTCAAGAAACACATTAAAAGGAGTCTGTCTTGCAGTATGTTCTATACTTTATGTGAGGATTATGTCAAAAAAATCTTATAAGAATGCATAAAAAAACAAAATATAAACACAAGAAAGTAATTTTTCTTTCATATCTCTGTCACCTTTTTCCATAAACTTCTAGAGATCTCTAAAACCTCTACCTCAAAATACATTTCTTCTTTTTTATGGCAATTCTAGTTCCAGACAAATGATTATAGCTTTTTTATTCTTCAGATGTGAGAGCTTGAAATGTGTTTGTCAAACAGAAAACTTGATTCAAAATTTCATTGATAAATTTACTGTCATTTTACTTGATACATTTTGAGATTTAACATTTTACTGTTATATTATAAGGATAATGTTTAATGATATCATGTGTCTCACCTGACAAGGTATCCCCTGCCTGCAATTCCAGAACGTAGGAGGTTGAAGCAAGAGTTCAAATTAGCTTGCTGTACATAGCAAGTTACAGGCCAACCAGAGCTTCAGGGTGAGAGCATATCTCAACATATAAATGTATATAATATGTAGTAAATTTGTGTCTTTACAAACTTACTTTAATTATTATTATGTGTTTGTATCTTTAAATAAGAACACACTTTTTATACAGTAATATAAAATATGTTTCTAAAAGTATTCTTCAAGTATGGTAAGTTAAAATGCTTTTCTGATATTTATAATTCATTAAAGAGTCTCATATAGGATTCTAAGTAATGGTTGCCTCAAAACAGCACTATATCAATGAAAATAAAGATATGGGTTGCATATGGCTTCAGTTTTGTATGAATAGCTACAAACAATTATTGGCTGTTGGAAGGGAGAATTAGTAAGCTCCATGGTAGGTTACGCACTTCTAAAGGTCAGCCCTAAACATGAGCTCAATATTAAATGTGCTCAGAAGAGGTAATGAATTGAGGATGGAGTCTGGGAATATAAGGAACTTGGAAAAGTAAAAAGGAAGTGCCAATGATCATAGAGTAGGGATATATGGATTTCTCAATGAAATAAAGTATATATTTAAGAAATTTTTAAAAAGAACCTCAAATCTGAAATTTGACAATTTACAGTCTTTCAAAGTTTCAAAACTTCAGTGTTTATTGTCTAAAAAGATGCTTATGAAGAGTCTTTTCTGATCCTTCAAAAAGGAATTATCAGGAGGTACATGTATATACAAGATGAAATACTTTTAATCTTACAGAATGTGCTAGATAGTACAAAGAACTCTGTAGATAGCCATTCGCTACAATTGACTATCAGAGCATAGTCATTTTATTGGGCAGATTATAATATGGTACCCTATTAATGTTGGCAGGATTTCAACCAAGTATGTAGATGTAAAAAACGTAATATCCTATTAGCAACTCCATGATTCATATAGTCCCTCAGGCTCATTTCTAATCATAGTTTCAAATATTGCATGTAATATTGGAATCTGCACATAAAATTTAACAAATTGAAGCTTGAATGGTTGAACTATATACCAGATAAAAGCTTTCTTTTACATCACCATTTATTGTACTGTATTACCATGCACCTATGAAATTCATTGTTAGATTTAACTTAGTTTACAATTCTTTCAGAGCTAGAAAAACCTATTAAGCTTTCAAGTAAAGTGTGGTATCTTAATATAAACAGAAATTGGCTTATAAAATGTATAATCTATTAGCTAAGTGTGGCTTAAAGGATTACTACACATTTATATTACCACTAAATGCTAATGTGACTGAGGAGATTATCCATGTCTGATAGCCAAGAAGATAAGGAAGTAAAAATAAATTGTGAAGGGCTCGCATCCAATAGGAAACTCAAAATAAAACGGGAAGGCTTCCATACAATCAGAGGCATATCATTGCATGTGACATACAAGCAGGCCAAATATTTTTAATAATATTTAAATACTGTGAATGAACACTTTGTCATTAGATAGAAAAAATTTGAACATTATTCACCTAATTTCTTTTACTAATTCAAGAACTTACAATAAAATTAAGGACTATAATAACCTATTTTTTTCTGTTAACCTTTAATCACTCACATCAATGCTTTCTTGAAATTAAACCTAGTAGCAAACACAAAGGGAACTAACAAAAGCTTTATCTTATACTAAGAATTTGAAACACACTAATCTGTCAGTGAAAGTACAAAAGCATGTAGCTTAGTATAGAATTATTTTTTCTTCTAATACACAGATATTAAAAATATTATTATGAATGTGCCTAATCAGCTTAAATCATGTTAGGTCAAAATTGATAAGGTAACAATGTTTTTCTGATGAGAAGAACTCCTAATTCTTATAACAAAAATTTCTAAATACAGGGAACAATTTATCTTAACTATATTTTGTCTTCTCAAGCACATGTTTTGTTGAAGTCATCATGTGTCTCAGAGTGCCAAATAACTGTTTTAAAATAAAACAATACTGCAATTGGTACTATTATAAAATGAAATCTAGAAGCAAACCACAGTGACAACAAGTAATACAATTGTGTTTATTCAGGAAAATAATGTTTTCATTGTGTGAGGGTCTACAGTTAGACATGAAGGTGACCTCCAGTTACATGTTGAGGAGATTATGTGTCAGTTTGAAAAATGATTGTAAACACCTATATCATCATGTGATTCTCAGTATTCCTTAAATGCTGTATTACATATATCATTGATATTACAGTTTATGACATATCTACATAAATACTGGTTGAGTGTATTTGTTTTCAAAACAAAATTCCCTAGAATAATATAAAGTATTTCATCAAACTAGTACACTTCTATTATGATTTTCAATGGCTAAAAGAAACTTCACTGTTTAAACACACATAAGTCTGTACTCATACCTGTAAATTGAATGAATTAAAGTAATGAAGGCTGTTATTTTGTACAAAGCATATACGTATTAATATGTGGTTATAAGGACATATTCCACTGAATATATTTATTTCCTCTATACCATTTCTTTTGTTTAATTATTTAGTTTCACAAGATAAGAGCTAGTGAATAAATATTTATATGAAAAGTAGCTAAAGCATTTTGAGGTAATCTGGTATACATATGCTTTTTTATCTGAATATTGTTCATTTGTGGGCTTTGACACTGTCCTACTAATTAATGAGTCAAGTTCTCTTCAGAGTATAAGACACTGCCTGCTAAGAAAACATAAAAGGAGCATCAGGTTTTTCTTTTAGTCTACTACCATTTTTATAATATAAATGCTCTCAAATTCAACATGTTGGAGTCTTATGTCTGTTATACTTTGCTAGAATGTCTAAATGTTATAAAAAGGAAACTTTACTTGATTAAAACAAATGGTTTTTCTATGAGAACTTGGACATTTTTTAGAAATGACATTCTTGAAAATAAAAGGCAAACATTTAAACCAACTATATTCTCGCTTTGCAGTTTTGAAAAAGTTAGACTGACATAATGTATTCCTGACTTAAAAAGCAAACACAAGAAAAAATGAAAATCGCATATTAAAATAAGTGATCATACCAGATTAAGGTACATGTTTTATATTTTATATAAAACAAAACTCTTATAACTCTATACATCATTGAACTGTTAATAGGAATGACAAATAACATAGAGACTGACACTTAGAAATGGCAATTTTGTTATCACTACAGCATGCTCATGTAATATTTTTCTGAACTAGCAAGTCTACTCTTTCAGCTTATTCATTTCTACACTGACAAAAGTATATATCATAAAGACTTCTATCTTTGCTGAGACCTAAGACAGAAGTCCAAAGGTAAGAGACAGTCGGAGTTGGTTGGTCCCGAGTTATTGAGGGTAAAATGGACAATTGATTAGTAGAGCAGATTAGACCAACAACATAATTTTGATAATCATGAAGTTTTATTAAGTTGTTTATGACTCAATCTTGTCTTGACTGACATAAAAAGTTACTACCTCTATAAATGACTTAAAATAGGAGATAGTGAAATCTCCAGCAGTTTTGTTATTATGGAAATTATTTTAGATATCCTTTTATCCATTTTTTCTTGTTTTCATATAGAGCTGAAGATTTTTTAGTTTCATATTTTCTGTGAAAAAAAGTATGATGATGTTTTGATAGGGATGTGTTGAATTTGTAGATGGTTCCTGGTAAGATGACCATTTTCACAATTTTTTTTCAATTTTTTATTAGATATTTTCTTCATTTACATTTAACATGTTCTTCCAAAAATCCCCTAAACCCTCCCCATCCCCCACCCTGCTCCTCTACCCACCCCACCCCACCCACCTACCCCTATTGGCCCTGGCGTTCCCCTGTACTGGGGCATATAAAGTCTGCATGACCAAGGGGCTTCTCTTCCCAGTGATGGCCAACTAGTCCATCTTCTTCTATATATGCAACTAGAGACATGATCTGTGGGGGTACTAGTTAGTTCATGTTGTTCTTTCACCTATAGGGTTGAAGACCCCTTCAGCTCCTTGGGTACTTTCTCTAGCTCCTTCCTTGGGAACCCTGTGTTCCATCTAATAGCTGACTGAGAGTATCCACTTCTGTGTTTGCCAGGCACTGGTATAGCCTCCCATGAGACAGCTATATCAGGGCCCTTTCAGCACTATCTTGCTGGCATATGCAATAGTGTCTATGTTTGGTGGCTGATTATGGGATGGATCCCCGGCTGCAGGAGTGACTGGTTGGTCCATCCTTTAGATTCAGCTCCTCACTTGATCTCTGTAAGTCCTTCAATGTGTGCTTTGTCTTAATTCTAGGAAGGGGCGAAGTGTCCACATTTTGATCTTCATTCTTTTTGAGTTTCATGTGTTTAGTAAGTTTCTAGACCACCCAAGATATAACTTACTAAACACATTTTCACAATTTTAATTCTACTCAGTGTCTTATAGTTTATTTTATACAAATATTTGACTTGTTTGGTTAAAATTACCAAAAGATATTTTATTTTTTAAAGCTATTTTGAAAGATAGTATTTCCCAGAATTATTTCACAGAAGATTTGTGATTTGTAGATAGGCTTCTGATTTTTTGCATGCCAATATTTATCCTGAATAAAAATAAAAATTAGTCAGTATTTCTGAAAGTAAAGATAAAGCTATATAATTGCTGATAAAATAGTAAGCTCACAAAATATATCAGATTACAGTGCAAATTATCGAAATATAAAATATACAACTTTATGTAAATATATGTGTACTAAATATGACAAAAGGTTAGCAGATATTACCAGGGTAAACAAAATGGACAGATTTTTATATCCCTTATAAAATCATAATGTAAATATCATGATATAAGCCAAACATGGTGGCTCATGTCTATTATGATAGTGCAGCGTGCCTCCCTCGAGCAGCAAGAAAGACACACCACCACCGGGATCTTCTCAATCAGCTTTATTCTGGAGCACCTTGATAGTAGATTCCCAGGATTCTGGACAGTAGCAGAGCTGCAGCTTATATACTCTCCCAGGGAAGGGGGAGGGGTGTCGTAGTGGTTGCGGATGGTGCACCAAGCTATACCTCATTAGTATGTGGACCGTTCATTGGTGCCACAAACCGTGCCTCATTAGCATATTTCCCTTCGGGAGGAGCTACTGCCTAAGGAGGACCTGAAGGGAGCTGCGCATGTGCACTAGGCTCTCCTCCTTGGCAGCCTGCTGGTCCTGTGCCATCTTGTAATGGGGCGGACCCGGAGGTTCCCAGCCTTCCCGGATTTGGATGAGGCCTTCCCATAGCCCAGGTGGTGGCCTTTCCCCGGGCGCTGAGGGTGGCGTGGCCTCTCCCGAGTGGGCCTGGGGTGGTGCGGCCTCTCCCGAGCCTGCTGTGGGGTGGCCGCTTCGCCTCCCAAGCCTGCGGCCGGGTCGCTGCTGCCTTTCCGGAGGTGGCGGCTTCCTACATGATAGTATTGAAATAATTGATGAAGAAAATCTTGAGTGTACTACAAAGCAAGGTTGTACTACTTAGCAAGCTTTTACTTCATAGCAAGATCATATATCAGAAAACAAAAGAAAGGAGAAAGGACAAAATATGACATAGGTATATTAAAGAAAATGAAATAGGCCTGGTGACATTTGTAGTGCCAGCATTTGAGAGGTAGAAGTAGTATCAGGGCTTAAGAGCTATCTTTGTCACCTAAGAAGTTCTAGTCCTATTCTGAGATGTGTGAGCACTACAAAATATATGATATTAATAAAATTCAGTAGAGTTATTCATGAGACAGATTTCATGGTAATTCCATCCTGATTTTTGTTTAGTAAGCAGTTCTAGAGGGTACACTCTTTATAGTGGATGTCAAAACATAAACAACAACCAACAACGTTCAAAGCATAAATGAACAAAGATAATATCATGTATAGGTATCCAATTATGATTGTCTTAATAAAGAATAAAATAAGGATTAAATCAACAGAGGTATGAAGCACAATAAAAACAAAGGAAAAGTATAAATGAATTGTTTTAATTGATTTTAATAGGACATGCACCACCAAAAATAACAACAAAAAATGTTCTTTTCCTTGAGAATGGAATAATTACAAAACAATTCATTTTCTGAGCCATAAATGGAAATGACATAATAATATTGAATCTTCTGGGTACACATAATCAGTAAAGCAGAAATCAATAACAGAAACTGCCTAAAATACCCCCAAATCTGCAACTAGAGAAGGCTGAAGTTGCTACCACAGCCTAGCACTCCATTTTGTTCTCTGCCCCAAGACTTTTTTCAGTATTGCAAAGTGTTTCATCATAATGGGAGAAACAAACTATAAGAACAGAGATGTGGAGACAGGATTCTCCCACTCTCTATCTGTATCCTGCAGCTAAGCCTGTCACATAGCCCTCCACACCCAAACCCTGACCAGGAGAGAGCTGGCCTCCACGGGAGTGCTGACACACCTCAGATCACAGGCTAATAGGCCCACAGGAGGGAGAAGCCCCAGTCACAGACAACAAGACCAATTAACAGAAGAGATAACTAGATGGCCAGAGGCAAGCAGAAGAAACTTACCGACAGAAAACAAGGCTTCTTGGCATAATCAGAACCTATTTCTCCCACCACAGCAAATACTTTATACACCAACATACTCGAAAGCAATACTCTGCTTTAAAATCACATCTCATGATGATAATAGTGGACTTTAAGAAGGACATAAATAACTCCCATAAAGAAATACAGGAGAACACAGGTAAACAATTAGAAGCCATTAAAGAGGAAACACAAAAATCCCTTAAATAATTATAGGAAAATACAACCAAACAGGTGAAGGAATTGGAAAAAAAAAATCCAGGATCTAAAAATGAAAATAGAAAAAAATAAAGAAATCACAAAGGGAGAGGACTCTGAAGATAGAATACCTAGGAAAGAGATCAGGAGTCATAGATGCAAGGATCACCAGCAGAATACAAGACATAGAAGACAGAATGTCAAGTGCAGAAGATACCATAGAAAACATTGACACAACAGTTAAAGAAAATGCAAAATGCATAAAGTTCCTAATCTGAAACATCCAGGCAATCCAGGACACTATGAGAAGACCAAACTTAAGGATACTAGGTATAGAAGAGAGTGAAGATTCTCAACTTAAAGGGCCAATAAATATCTTCAATAAATTGTAGAAGAAAATTTCTCTAATCTAAAGAAAGAGATGCCCAGGAACATACAAGAAGCCTAAAGAATTCCAAATAGATTGGACGAGAAAAGAAATACCTACTGTTACAAAATAATCAAAACAAAGGCATAAAAGAAAGAAAGAATATTAAAGGCAGTAACAGAAAAAGGTCAAGTAACATATAATGGTAGACCTATCAGAATTACACCAGACTCCTCACCAGAGAGTAAAAAAGCCAGAAGATCTTGGGCAGATGTCATAAAGACCCTAAGAGAACACAAATGCCAGCCCAGTGTACTATGCCTAGCAAAACTGTTAATCACCATAGATGGAAAAAAACAAGATATTCCAAGACAAAGACAACACAATATCTTTCCTCAAACACAGCTGTACAAAGGATGATAGATGGAAAACTGCAATACAAGGAGGGAAACTACACCATAGAAAAGACAGGAAAAATAACCTGCTTTTAACAAACCAAATAGATGATAGCCATATAATCATAATTCCACCTCCAATAACAAAAATGACAGAAAGCAATAATCTATTTTCCTTAATATGCCTTAATATCAATGGACTCAATCCCCCAAATAAAAAGACAAAGACTAACAGACTGGATATGTAAACAGGAACCAACATTTTGCTGCATAAAGGAAATGCACTTCAGTGACAGGCAGAAAATACCTCAGAGTTATCAAAAAAAAAAAAAAAAAAGTTAAGAAAGGACACTCCTTACACATCAAAGGAAAAAATCTACTAAGATGAACCTTCAAGTATAAAGATCTAGGCTCCAAATAAAATACCACTAACATTCATAAAAGAAACTTTACTAAAGCTCAAAGCACACATTGCATCTTACCCAATAGTAGTGGGAGACTTCAACACCTCACACTCATCAATGGCCAGATCATGGAAACAGAAACTAAAGAAAGAGTGAAATAAACAGAAGTGATGAACCAAATGGATTTAACAGATGTCTATAGAACATTTCATCCTAAAACAAGACTATACCTTCTTCTCAGCCTCTCATGGTTCCTTCTCTAAAATTGACAATATAATCAATCACAAAACAAGCCTCAACAGATGAAAGAAGATTGAAAAAATCCCTTGCATCCTACTAGATCACCAAGAAATAAAGTTGGTCTTCGATAACAATAAAGCCCTCATACATATGGAAATTGAACAGTGACCTTGGTCAAGGAAGAAATAAAGAAATTTGACTTTTTAGAATTCAATGAAAATGAAGGCACAACATACCCAAACTTATTGGACACAATGAAAGCCGTGCCAAGAGGAAAACTTATAGCTCTGAGTGCCTCTAAAAAGAAACTGGAGAGAGCATACACAAGGAGATTGACAGCACACCTGAAAGAAAATGAAGCAAATACACCCAAGAGAAGATGGCAGCAAATAATCAATCTCAGTGCTGAAATCAAGCAAGTAGAAACATAAAGAACTATACAAAGAATCAACAAAACCAGGAGCTGGTTCTTTGAGAAAATTCACAAGATAGATAAACCCTTAGTCAGACTAACCAGGGGGAACAGACACAGTATCCAAATTAACAAAATTAGAAATGAAAAGGAAGACATAGCAACAGAAGCTGAAGAAATCCAATAAATCATCAGATCCTATTACAAAAGCCTATACTTAATAAGACAGGAAAATCTGGAAGAAATGAACATTTTTTTTGGACAAAATTCCTGGTAGCAAACTTAAATCAGGATCAGATAAACCACCTACACAGTATCATAACCCCTAAAGAAATAGAAGCAGTCATTAATAGTCTCCCAACCATAAAAAGGTCAGAACCAGATGGGCTTAGTGCAGAATTCTATCAGACCTTCAAAGAAGACTTAAAAACCAATACTCTTCAAAGTATTCCACAAAATAGAAACAGAAGAAACACTACCCAATTCATTCCATGAAGCCACACTTATGCTTGTACATAACCACACAAAGACCAAGCACAGAAAGAGAACTTCAGTCCAATTTCTCTTATGAATGTCATTGTAAAAGTATCCAATAAAATTCTCACAAACCAAATCCAGGAGCACATCAAAACAATCATCCATCATAATCAAGTAGGCTTCATCTCAGGATGCAGGGATGGTTCAATATATGGAAATCCATAAATGCAAGCCACTATATAAACAAATTCAAAGAAAAAAATTACATGATCATTTCACTAGATTCTGAATAAGCATTTGACAAAAATCCAACACCCGTTCATGATGAAATTATTGGAAAGATCAAGAATTCATGGCCCATACCTAAATACAGTAAAGCATAAAACAAACCAGTAGCCAACATCAAACTAAATGAAGAGAAACTTGAAGAAATCCCACTAAATTCGGGAACTAAAGAAGATTCCCCACTCTCTACCTACCTATTTAATATAATACTTGAATTCCTGGCCAGAGCAAATAGACAACAAAATGAAGTCAAAGGGATGGAAATTGGAAAGGAAGAAGTAAATATCAATATTTGCATATGATATAATAGTATACATAAGTGACCCAAAAATTCCACCAGAGAACTTCTAGAGCTGATAAACAGCTTCAGCAAACTGGCTGGATATAAAATTAAGTCAAACACATCAGTGGCCTTCCTTTACTCAAAGGATAAACAGGCTGAGAAAGAAATTAAGGAAAGGACACCATTCATACTAGTCACAAATAATATATAATACTTTGGTATGACTCTAACCTAGGAAGTGAAAAATCTGTATGACAAGAACTTCAAGTCACTGAAGAAAGAAATCAAACAAGATCTCAGAAGATGGAAAGCTCTCCCATGTTCATGGGTTGTTTTATTATAGTAAAAATGGCCATCTTGCCAAAAACAATCAACAGATTCCATGCTATTCTCATCAAAATTCCAAATCAGTTCTTTGTAGTGATAGAAAGAGCAATTTGAAAATTCATCTGGAATAACAAAAAGCCCAGGACAGTGAAAACTGTTCTCAACAATAAAAGAACTACTGGGGGAATCACCATCCTTGACCCCAAGCTGTATTAGAGAGCAATAGTGATAAGAGTTGCAAGGTATTGGTACAGAGACAAGCAGGTAGATCAATGGAACAGAATTGAAGATACAGAAATGAACCTGTACATCTATGGTCACTTTACCTTTGACAAAGGAGTTAAAACCATCCCGTGGAAAAAAGACTATATTTTCAAGAACGTTGCTTGTTCATCTGGCAGTCATCAATGGAAGGAGAAGCTTTTGGTCCTGTAAATGTTTGATACCCCAGTATAAGGGAATGACAGGACTGGGAAGCATGACTGGGAGCGTGGGGGAACACCCTCATAAAAGGAAGGGGAAGGGGTCCGCTGTCATTCTTCCCTTTGATGTATAGCTTTTGGTGAGTTACACATCCTCCAATTGATAGCTTCGAACCTATATTCCAAAAAATAGCCTTGGTTTAACTCAGTGGTTAAATCACTGAACAGATATTTAAAAACCCATTAAAGTAGGATGAAGACTTAGTGCAAGAAAGGTATTGGAGGAGGGTGAGCCTAGGAAGAGAGGTAAGAGACGACAAATGGAGGAGTATGATCAGAATGGATTATGTGCCTGTATGAGATCTTAAAGAATAAACACTCAAATAATAAACTTAATATTAAAAATAGCAAAACTATCCCTACAATATATTTATGATGACTTTTCCCTTATGTCATAAAAGGGAAGAAAATGGTTTCCTTTTTCATGAAGGTAGTGTTTCCACTGCCAGTGACTATTCATAACTATAGTTAATTTTGCTTTTCTTTTTTGTTTTGTTTTGGTTTGCTTTTTTTTTTTTTCAAGACAGAGTTTCTCTGTATAGCCCTGGCTGTCCTGGAACTCACTTTGTAGACTAGGCTGGCCATGAACTCAGAAATCTGCCTGCCTCTGCCTCCTAAGTGCTGGGATTAAAGGCGTGCGCCACCACCGCCTGGCTTAATTTTGCTTTTCTATTCCATTTTTGTATAATTCAAATTGAGCCTCTATTGCTCAACCAGTTAGTATCTACTTCTACACCTACACCTACACACACACACACACACACACACACACACACACACACACACACACACAGAGACACAGACACACACAGGCACACACATGCACATGCACTTACATTATATCCTCTAGAATCATTTTAGACTTTAACTATAATTAATGTATGGAAAGAAATTTTTAGTATTGCTACTCATCTGTACTGTTAAGGTCTTAAGAACATATTATTTCCCCTCACTTCGAAAACCTATATTTCATTCTCTAATGTAATAGGTGCAGGAGGAGATTCATTCCAGTGCTAAAGACATAATTCAATCAGTGTAACCACTTTGGAGGAAGAAAGGAGGCTATATTCCCATTTAGGGCTGTAAAGAGCAAGATGACAGAGGGTGATCCTGGTAGAGGACAGCCTTGCAGCTGCTCCTGTGTCTGTAGCAAGAGAAACAGACAGAACACTGCAGCAGAAGAGCCGGTCTTCATTTGTAAGCTTCCCACCCCACCCCCAGCTTCAAGTCCATTTTAAAATGGACTGAAGCAGTAACTAAAGGGATTTGTACCCCAATATAATCACCATTTTAAATGTACCCCAATAAAATCACCATTTTAAATGACAGCTCTGCTGCTTGGGGAAAATTTATCATAGTTCAAGTGTTTCTGTAATGAGCAGAAATAAATGTAAACTCAACTACCTGGACGCAGCCACTGAAGTTAGATAATTATTTCCCAATTAAAAAAAAAAAAAGAACATCCTATTTTATTTTGCTTTGGCATGCCCTGGTGTCTGCTAGCTAGGCTTTTTATAGCTTTAGTTGAAATTTCATAATCGCAGAGTTCAAATACAGAACCGAAGAACAGATTTGAGTCAGGAATCGGGAACAATATCATTCCCTAGGAGTGCTTCGTCTTTTTCAGAAAAGAACCAAAAGAAAAGAAAAAAAAAATTCCCAGGCTTTTATGAGACTTTGTGCCTCTACTGATTCCTGGTATAAGAATTTCTAGTCTGCGGTTACAAGCTATTAAAGAAAAGCCTGGGGCTGAATTCAATAGGGAAGTGAGTGGAAGAGTTTGATGGGCTCACCTAGATTACGGGTTTAGCTAGTTTATTGGAGAATTTAAGAGGAAAAAAAAAAATAGAAGGAAAACCCTTGGGATTCAGGAAAAGCCAAAATGAATTTGGACCAAATGTGTTGTGAAGTAAAGTGTGTTTTTAAGAGAAATGCAGTCCATGTTTCTGACTCATTTACAATGACCTTATCAAAATGCCATGCAAGGAAAGCTACACGGGGTCCAAAAATTCTTCTGAGCTTCTAAACAGTATTTCAAAATATTTTTCTGGTTTGATTATAAATGAATTCAAATTCTAAAAGGTCCACCAAGATCACTAAAATTCTCAAGAGTCATCATATTGAAAAAGAATTTAAGCTCTGCAATTTTCTCTTTCTTTTCTAAGTCATTAAAATGGTTACAGCAGGTTTAATTCAGTTGGAGACTTTCAATTGCATAATTACAATCACACCAAAAATCAAGGAAAAGCTCCTAGGAGTTTTTAAAGTTATTTTGTACAATCATTATTCATCATTAAGAAAAAAATAACCAAAGTCTCTTGACTTTCTTTCTCTCTACTGTAATAGCAGTTTCCTAGTGTTTCCTAGGGAACTCAAAACAAGTTGGCTTAAGACACTGCATTGCTATATTGAAGTCCTGATGACCTATAATTTTTTCACATGCTACATATATATTAGTTCGCTGAGAAATACAGAGGGTCAGAGATGGAGGTTATTGTGGTAATTTAGCTCAAACACTGAGCTTTGAAATGGACAAAATTGCTATACATAAGTTTAAAAATTCTGCCATAAAGGTTATTAATGATATTAATGTTTGATAGCAGAAATTGCCTTTTAATACCATCAAGATTATCTGAATGCTTCCAAAATGATGACACCCACTCTCTATACTATGCTACCTTTCTGAGCCTGCTATCCCTAGGCTAATAATATCGAATGCTGTCTCCCACAGGCATGATATCCCCCTGCTTAGGCTGTTGTACATTCCATACCCGCGGCCTTTTATTCATTCATTCTCTTTCCTCTGAAGTCAGTCATCTATCAAGCAGCAAATTATTAAAAAGGCTTGCACATCCATGGCTTTAAAATCTCCCAATCAACTATCTTCAAGTTCTCCATCACACACTGAAGCTTGTGAAATTCTATTATAAACTACACACTAGATCTTAACAAAATGAGGTCCTAACACAACAGCCTCAGCTGCCTGGGGTCTCATCACCCTTCCTTGTTTACAGAAGCCTCAGTCAGACTTAGTGACTATATGCTTATCTCACTTGGATGAAGAACAATAAACCTAGACATCCTCCTGGGCTTTCCGTCACATGTAAATACCAGGTCAATGTCATCTCAGCAGAAAGCTGTTTCTTCTCTTCTCCATTAAAAAGTAATAGATCCTACATCTCGACTTCATTTACTTTTCTTTCTGAATCTCTATACTGAATGATGACATACATTTCCTTTGATGACTGGTTTTTCACTGATTCCCATTGCTAGAGAGCAAATATAATAAAGAAATATCTTCCTCTGGGTGCATCATCAATATAGGAGAAATATATTCCTAACTACTTGTGATCTATTATACTCTTTTTTTTTTTTTTTTTTTTTTTTTTTTTTTTTTTTTTTTTTTTTTTTTTTTTTTTTTTTTTTTTTTTTTTTTTTTTTTTTTTTTTTTTTTTTTTTTTTTTTTTTTTTTTTTTTTTTTTTTTTTTTTGGTTTTTTGAGACAGGATTTCTCTGTATAGCCCTGACTGTCCTGGAACTCACTTTGTAGACCATGCTGTCCTGGAACTCAGAAATCCGCCTGCCTCTGCCTCCTGAGTGCTGGGATTAAAGGCGTGCGCCACAATGCCTGGCTCGATCTATTATACTCTTATTTGTGCAATAATGATATCCTTAAATGAAAAACATCTTTCAGAGTTGGTCATTCAACCTCACCCAGAATTGACTCCTTACCTGTAACATGAAGCTCTTCCTCTATAGTCATCTACGAGTCATCAACCCTACCAAGAGAACTTTTAAGATAGTATGGTGGTGGATTCAACCCATCACCATGTCGCTTTCCTCAGTATTATAAGTTTACACACTTTGGAATGTGATCTTACATCTTTTTGTGTCTGTTCAGCAGCAGCCATGAGCAGTATAGTTTCCCTTGCATATCGAAGAATGTGCAGCATCTCATCTTACATTTGCAATGATTTGGGGTACTACACAAAATTAAGAAGAAAAGGAAAACTTTGCACAGCTCTTATGCATGTGGGCACAACTGCTTCAGTTGATATGTGCAGCTGTCATGTTGTGTCTAGAAAACACTTGATTTTTGTCACCCACAAGTCTTTGGAGAAGTTGTGATACATATGTTCTCTATATAGTGTTTTGTTGTGAAGTCTCTTATTCGTTACTACAAGAATGGGTTTCTTTGCTAATCACCATTTCCTAATGAAATAAGCTTTTCTGATGTGGGTTGACAGATACAATAATCTAAGGGTATTATGATAACTCTTTAGAAGTGTTTTTAAATGATCAAAATGTACTGTAAAATTTTTCAAAGACTTGATAAAAATATTAAGTTTATTCAAAAAGAGAGAAAACAGAGTTCAATGAAAATTCCTTCTATTAACGAAAGATAGCCTTTTTTATTAATCAGCATTTAATATTATTTCTTTTGAGTAACAAACAAAATTCTATGACTGTAATCTCATTAAGACAAAATTCAAGTTGTTTTCAAAAGTCATAAGAATGTATAAACTGACAAATGCAGAATGATAACCTGAAAACTAAGCTCAGGCTATTCATATTAAGTTACTTTTTAAACAGGAAATCATATAATTCAAACAGTAGAAATATTGATATGTAGGAAATAGTTGATATGAAATTGTATCAGCATAGATTATAAACCTGTATCACTTATCATCACTTATGTATCAATAATCTTTGTTATTTAGTTCATGGAAGACAAAATAAGGAATACTGAAGTAATACGTTTTGAGTTTCTTCTAGGGCACTGGTTCTCAGCCTGTGGGTGGCAGCACATTTGGAGGTGTCACATAGTAAATATTCTGCATATCAGATATTTGGAATATGATTCATGACAATAGCAAAATTAGTTATGAAGTATCAATGTAATAATTTTACAATTGGAGTCACCACAAAATGAGGACTGAAGCATTAGAAAGTTTAAAAAACATTGTTCTAGGCTCAGAAATTATAGGATTGGAAAGGGCTGGAGTTTGTGTCTACATTGTTAGGAATACATGATAATCAATAGGAATTAATTATTTCCACTAGTTGCCCTATTCAGAAATTCTTTATACAATATTCTTCAATAGCTGCACAATTTGGATTTAGTTCTTAACTAGTCATACTGGAAATTGAAATTTTCAACTTTCTCCTCAAAGATAATTCTTATCCAGTAAGAACTGCATCTACCCATGAGATATTCACATGCAAAATCACCAGCAAAGCACAGCTGGATGCAAGCCAGCTACAAAATTTAAAGCAGGGCCTAGAGCAATTCACTTTTGTTAGTTTGAACACGTGGAGTTGATGGATGATGGCAGGATACTCTAGCATCTGGCCATGTCAGCAACTAAAGTAAGATTGGTCAAAGACCAGGCAAGCTGCTCTAAGAATACCCCAAAGCACAAGTGTCAACCTAACTCCTGGTTTCTGAAAAACTGAAAGAGCAAAGCAAATTAATGTTTTGGCTCAATAGTCAAAAAGACGTTTATGTGAGCCAAGTTAGACCAACTAATCACTACGCACAAAACATTATTAACGTAAAACATATCAATGATGTATATACCATCTGTATGCCTCTCACAGGTGGATGAGTTCATCCTAACAACCTTGGAGATCTCACTAGGGACAGTTAAGGTTTATTATTAGAAATGAAGAGTGGAGCTGGAGGCAAGACTAGGATAGAATAAATATAACAGTCCAAATTCTTTGTTTTAGTCTTGTTTATTTAGGAACCAGCCTCTGTTGTGTTTAGCATGCTAGATTAGTTTCAATAGGCGAAAGTTATTGCAAAAATGCTATCCAGAGCCCAGAACTCTAAAACGCAACCCTCTACAAATCGTAGTTAAATGCACTCACCACATTTGGAAGCTATATTACTCATGGGGATGTTTTCAAAGTAGAATTATTTCTAAAACATTTTTGGAGCAGTGCATAGATGATTTCTATCAGTTTATAAAAATAGTGAGCTATGGAGACAGCATGGAGAGTGACTTCTGAGACTATTTAAGGGACTGAAACTGAAATTTCAAGTAAAGATATATCTGTTGCCATTAAAACAAAAAAAAGAAATACATGATAGTTTTAAATGAGCTCATGAGAACATTTTACTAAGAAAGTCATGATGAGAGCAGTGAAGGACAAACAACAACAGTCGCAGTACCATACGCGGTACCATGCGCGGTACCATAAGCAGTACCATACGAAAAATGATTGCAACAGTTGGAAGGGCAAGTCCCCAGCTGGAGTAGTAATGAAAAGTAACCAATACAGAAAACTACTAAAGCACACCCACATGTATGTAGCCTTCCAAAATTATGATAGTACACTGCATGCTGGAAATGCAGCAAATGGCTGATAGGCTCATGAAAATAAAGAAACTAATCATACTCTTCCCATTTTCATCTTCTGACTACCAGGAACTCTCACTGGGAAGAAGTATCTTTATACTAGATTCGCAGTGTCAGCTCCCCTCATATGCTCGCAGAAGAATGTTACAGGAGAGATAAATCTGGTAGAAAAACCTGTAGATGTTTACCCAAAGAAACTAAAAATTCTTAAGTAAGTCATAGTCAAACATTTTAAGTGTCTATCATAATCTTAATTAACTATTGAATTGAGTATATAGTATATATTGTTACATAGTATATGATGAATGCATAATATATACAATTCTACTATATAAATCTATACATGTATATACATAGAGACACACATACTATGAATGTAAGTATGCATGTATGTAGGTTGGAAGGTAGATAGGTAGGTATGCATACATGTGGAGAAACTGCTGAGTACAAGAAGGAACGATTTCTCCTTCTTTGGTGAATTACTGATCTAACCACTGTTAGTCTTTTTGATTGATCCCAGGTGGAACACTTAAAATTTTATAAGCTTCATCTGTGGTGGATTAGAAGATTATGTGTATTTGTTGCTGTGTGTATATAAGGAAAGGGCAGAGGAAATGATTTTGAGATAACTATTTGTGAAAGGCATTCTGAATTTTTAAACATGCAATCTGACAGTTTCTGATGGCAGCCAAATATTGTAAGAACAATTTTAGACTCAGTTGTACTCCACTTACAACATATCCTTCACGTTCTTTTTTGTTTATTACATCTAAAAAGTATTTATGTTACCTTTTGCTTTCAATATCTGTAATATTATATTGTGTAATGATGTTCTGAAAAAAGAAACTACAATGTAAAGTGTAAATAAACAATGTTTTTAATATCCTGGTATTCTTAGCTCATATTATTTATAATCAGTATAATATTGGGTTTTTTTTGCCCTTGGTTTTTTTATAAATAATCATGAATATAGAACCTCAGAGTATAATTAAATTAACTGCAATCCCTCTGCTAGAGAGCAGAAATAGGTAAAGTTCCAGACTCAATTTTGTAGGAAGATACTGTCTTAAACAAATAATGTGGATAGCAATAAAGAAAACATCTGATTTAGAAACAAATAGATTTTTATGGAATCATTAAAATAACATACATATTAAATATTTTCACTTTCAAATATTATAATTTAATGTAAATTAAATATTAATTTTATGACAATAAGAACATTTAATAGTAGTAAATTATCAGATAGTATATTGTAAGTTGATTCTTCTGTAGTTCTGCTTCTGGAATGATGATGTGGAAATTTGTATCCTACCATATCTACTAAGTAAAACTAAAAACATAGATTTAAAGCAAATGTGAGAAAGAAGCTGAAAGTTAAAAGGGGAAAGGAAGACTGAACAAAGCCATGAGGACCTATAATAACATAGCTATGAGTGCTCTGAGATATTTTGCTCGCAAACATCTATAATTGGTGTTGGAAAATGGGTCTGAGTAGAAATCAAAATACACTGATAAATTTTCTTTCAAGGAAAGAGACTTTGAAATAGTTTATTTATTAGTATAAAACTTATTAGATAATACAGTCACTCTAGTAAAATAACATCAGTTAAAGCTGTCTCCACAACTTAAATACCAGAAAGTGCTCCAAGGATATCTTGGACTCTAGCCTTGAAAGGTAGCTAACTCTCAGACAAGAGTTTGAACAGAAAAGAAAAATGCAACTAGATGTGAGCTATGGTGTATTCTCTAAAATTCATATGTGGAATTGCTAACACCCAGCATTTCAGATTGCGACTGATTGTGAAACCTGTGTATTTAAAGATTGAACTAATTTGAACTATAGTCATTAGTGTAGAACCCAATCCTCCATTACTGGTATTAAAATAAGACATTACACATATGCTCACTGTAGTGGCTATTCCTGGTTGTCAACTTGACTATATTTGGAATGAACTACAATCTAGAATTCGAGATTCACCAGTGACCCTAATCTGAAGGCTAATAGTTACTAATCTATCTTCTTTCTCTACATTTATCTGTTTAAAGACTCTTATGTTGATGGAAACATAACTCATCTGACCATGTTGAAAAATAACATGAGAACTATAATCAATAATATTCCAGAAAAATATTTATTTTAAAAATATAGTAGTGTGGTAAAGTTGATTTTCCTCTAGGGCTTCTCAGGCCTGAGATAGAGGGTGTGAGAGCTTTAAGAGCTCAGGCCTAATTTGGATGTCTCCATCAAATCATTCCCCTCAGATCTCAGCGAACCCCGCAGAAGGAAGTAGAAAATGTAGAAGCCAAAGGGGGCAGAGGAGACCTAGAGCTCAAAGGCCCTCTAAATCAACATAATCACAGTTCAGATGAATAAACACAGATAGATCAAAAAAGCACATGGCCTTATAGGGTCTGTACCAGGTCCTCTGCATATACATTAAGCGTTCAGTTTAGTGTATCTTGAATACAGAATTGAGTATGCAAACAAATGGGCCTCTGATTCCTGTGTCTTCACTTGGATTCCTTTCCTTCTGTTCATTTGTCTTGTCCAACATTGATTTGATAATTTTGTTGTATTATATCTTTTATATTTTAAATGAATGAAATAATGAAGGAAATAATGAGAGAGAGATATTGACAGAGAGAGAGAGAGAGAGAGAGAGAGAGAGTGAAAGAGAGAGAGGCTTTATTGACTAGGTTAAAGATTAACAACTAAACTCTCATTTTTATCTTCTGGAAGAGGGAAAATGAATTTTTTCAAATAGAGTGACAGTGGGTATATCAAATGTTTGAGGGTAGATGTCATGTTCATTGCATGTTGACCAACATGAAATTGACTCCAGTTTTTGGCTGTGTCCATTTATTTGATTACACTTTGATTTGCAGTTTTAGTTTTTGCTTCTTTGCTTCTTTTGATTTTCTTTTTGGGAGTTGCTTCATTTTGATATCTTGGTTTGGGTGGGAGTTGTTGTTGATAGGAAAGTAATCAATACATACGGCAAGTGAAACACAAAATAGGAGAGTTTAGGTATTACACTTAATTGATTTTGAAGTATTATATAACTGTCTGCCTTAGATTAGCAATGGCATTACCAAAGAAGACTTTAAATGTCTTCTCATAGTGAGGTACACATTGAAGAAATAGAAAAAGAATATTTTGAAGTATGATTACAAAATGAAGCAAAAATGCCTGGTTTTACTCAATTCCAGTCTTATTTATGTAACTAGACTCCTTAAAATTTTCAGTATAACAAAAATGTAGTGTGTATTTGAGTATCTTGCCTAAAAGAAAGGGAAGAAGCATCCACCTTTTCACATCACAGGGAATACTGATACTAATTCAAAGACACCTTTGTTGATGTCTCCTAAACATTTCCGCAAATGTTCACGTCTTCTTGAACTTTCTCAAATATCAAAAGTAAATAATTAATTAACAAGACCTGAGGCGATGGTTCACTTAGTAGACAGGCTGCCACATTGCCACAAAAGTATTAGGATATGGCTTCAGATTAAGAATAGTTACATAAAAATCAAAAACAAAACCCAAACTAGACCAAAGCAAAACAAAGCAAAGCAAAGTAAAACAAAACATTGCCCACTTCATAACTGCAATCCCACTGCTAGAGAGGCAGAAATAGGTAAAGTTCAAGACTCAATTTTGTAGGAAGATACTGTTTTAAACAAATAATGTGGATAGCAATAAAGAAAACATCTGATTTTGACACTAAACTAAATTGAAGACCTAGTAAATTTGCATACACATACAGTATGCATATGCTTATACATACTCAAACCATAAAAAAAGACAACAGCAAACTGGCCTGACCTTCTCAATGACTTATATCTTCCTTGCTGAGACATACATAAATTTCTGATTATAAATGGATACATTAATATCAAGATATATTTCATTAATTACTAATGCCTGATACATAATACTTTAAACTGCACTGATATGCTCTAATTAATGGAATAAATTAGTTCTCCATTTTACTGATGAAAATCTGAACTGTATTACATATTATTGAGGCTGCAGTTCACAAACTAGTAAAAAGAAACAATCATAGAGAAGATAAAGATAAAATTAAAAGAAATAGTACAAAAAGCCTAAATGTTTCTTATCTATTGTTTGAAAATAAATGTGTTTCCTTCCTGGTCTTTTGGATTTAGAAAGTTTAAAATATTAACTCTTAGGAATCAAACTAGTAAACTACTGAACACAGGCAATGAGTCCTTTGTCATTAACAGCATTGCGGGAAACAACGCTTTTTGTGTTGACAGTTCCTTTTTAAAAAGTGTTTTTTTTTTTTTTTAATTTCTGAATGTTTTCTAATTGTATAAATAAAAAATGATCTTCACATATACTTGTCTCTCCTTAATACTGTGTACAAATAGAGAATAGTTTCTATATTATGCAAAAAGCTAAGGGCTAAATTTTAAATGCACCCCATCTAAATTCTGTTTTTTATTGGTTATTTTATTTTTTTACACTCAAATGCTTTTCCCCTTTCCACTCTCCAATCTACAAAATCCCCATCTCATCCACATCCCCTCTGCTTCCCTCACATACCCACCCACCCACCTACCAACTCCCATGTCATCCTTCTACCATCCCCCTACACTGGGGCATCAAGTCTCCACAGGACCAAGGGCCTCCCTTCCCATTGATGCCAGATAAGGCAATCCCCTGCCAAATATGTAGCTGCAGCCATTGACCCATCCATGTATACACTTCGGTTGGTAGTTTTGTCACTGTGAACCCTGAAAGCCCTTCTAAGACCCTCCCTCTCTCTACCTCTTGTGATTATTTTGTTCCCTCTTCTAAGTAGGGTACATTGTTAAGCTTCATATGGTCTGTGAGCTGTATCATAGATATTCTAAGCTTTGGGGCTAATATCCACTTATCAGTGAGGGCATACCATGTGTGTTCTTTTGTGTTCAGGTTCCCTCACTCAGGATGATATTTTCTAGTTCCATCCATTTGCCTGCAAATTTCATGAAGTCATTGTTTTTAATAGCTGAGTAGTACTCCATTATGTAAGTGTATGACATATTCTATATCCATTCCTCCGTTGATGGACTTCTGGCTTGTTTCTAGCTTCTGGCTATCCTCAGTTGAGAATTCCTTGTTTAGTTCTGTACCCCATTTTTAATAGGGTTGTTTGGTTCTCTGGAGTCTAACTTCTTGAGTTCTTTGTATATTTTGGATACTAGCCCTCTATCCCACCTAAATTCTTGCAAGTAGAATTATCTTTCTGCTTTTAAAGGTAGGTAATGCAAAATTGAAAGGAACTTTATTGAGTGAAAAATGTTATTGCCTTTAAAAAATAATCAGTTGGTTATCCAATGCCAAAGTTTCATTCCTGAAAATATACATATGAGTAACATTATGAAGATTGTACAGATTATATTTAGGAATGCACACATATACAAAAATGTGCACATACACACATACATATAATAACAATAAAAAAAGAGGTCATGATTTTGAGAGGTAATTTAGAAAATTAGGAGGAAGTATGAAGGAAAGGAAAGTGATAAACATTATAATCACAAATTTAAAAAAATAAGCCAAAAAATCAAATTTACATTCTGATTCTCCTACTCAAAGCAGCCAAATTTTACCAGTGACTCTAAGGAAATATCACATTCAATCGAATGTGAATTCAAACAGGGCTCTTTGGCAGACAGAGCTCTACTTGTGAGAGTTTGACCTAAATCCTATTCTATTATCCTCAAGGTCACAAAGAAAGTTCCATGACAAATACAGTTTGGCTTTCTAGGGCTCTAAGCTTCTCAGTTACCCAACGATGTAACTTTTCCTTAAGATATTCCCATGAGCTCCTTAGGGTTTAAGGAGGCACAGGGGAGCTGTTGGAAATAGATTTTCCTCTAGCCATCTCTCATTGATTTGCTCACTAACACTTCTCATCCATTCAAGTATTATGGAGCTATTTACATGCTCCATATGCAAAAGAACAGGTCATTCAAAGGCTGGAAAGCTAAATCTAAAGCAGGTAAGAAGACTTCTACATTGAAGCTTAAGACAAGATCCAGATTATTCTGTTCATTTATTGTCTTTTAAAGCATGTAACAGAGAACATATTTATTATGCAAAAATGAATATGTGACTGAACTTAAAACTGACTGCCGACTGCAGGAGTTTTTGGTGCACAACTAATAATAACACATTCTATATTAGAGCATTAGCTCCAGGAGAGTTTTGGATTTTAGATCCCTTACTTATTAAAAGTTCGAGATTAAAAATGTCCTAATATAAAAGTTATTTGTGTCTGTCTTACTAAATTACCAGATTTTTTCAATTTTTTCAATTTTTTATTAGATATTTTCTCAATTTACATTTCAAATGCTATACTGAAAGTTCCCTCTCCCCTCCCCCACCCTCCTCCTCTGCCCAACCACTCCCACTTCTTGGCCCTGGCATTCCCCTGTATTGGGGCATATAAAGATTGCAATACCAAGGGGCCTCTCTTCCCAATGATGGCCTACTAGGCCATCATCTGCTACATATGCAGCTAGAGACACGAGCTCTGGGAGTTCTGGTTAGTTCATATTGTTGTTCCTCTTATAGGGTTGTAGACGCCTTCAGCTCCTGGGGTTCTATCTCTAGCTTCTCCATTGTGGGCCTTGTGTTCCATCATATAGATGATTGTAAGCATCCACTTCTGTATTTGCCAGGCACTGGCATAGCCTCATAAAAGACAGCTATATCAAGGTCCCTTCAGCAAACTTTTGCTGTACTATGCAATAGTGTCTGAGTTTAGTGATTGATTATGGAATGGATCCCCCGGTGGGGTAGTCTCTGGTTAGTCCATCCTTTTGTCTTAGCTCTAAACTTGGTCTCTGTAACTCCTTTTGGGTATTTTGTTTCCCATTCAAAGGAGGAATGAAGTATCCACTCACTGGTCTTCCTTCTTGATTTTCTTGTGTTTTGCAAATTGTATCTTGGGTATTCTAAGTTTCTGGGCTAATATCCACTTATCAGTGAGTGCTTATCCAATGACTTCTTTTGTGATTGGGTTATCTCACTAAGGATGATATCCTCCAGATCCATTTGCCCAAGAATTTCATAAATTCTTTTTTTTTTTTTTTTAGATTTTTTCAATTTTATTAGATATTTTCTTCATTTACATTTCAAATGTTATCCAGAAATTTCCCTATACCCTCCCCCATCCCCGCCCTGCTCCCCTACCCACCCCCTCCCACATCCTGGCCATGGCGTTCCCCTGTACTGGGGCATATAAAGTCTGCATGGCCGAGGGGCCTCTCTTCCCAATGATGGCCAACTAGGCCATCTTCTTCTATATATGCAGCTAGAGACCTGAATCAAAAGGATAGACCAACCAGTGACTGTGGCAGCCAGGGATCCATCCCATAATCAGCCAGAAAACATAGTCACGATTGCATATGCCAGCAAGATAGTGCTGAAAGGGCCCTGATATAGCTGTCTCGTGGGAGGCTATACCAGAGCTTGGCAAACACGGAAGTGGATGCTCACAGTCAGCTATTAGATAGAACATAGGACTCCCAAGGAAGGAGCTAGAGAAATTATCCAGGGAGCTGAAGGGGTCTTCAACCCTATAGGTGGAAGAATAACATAAATTCATTTTTTAATAGCAGAATAGTACTTCATTGTGTAAATGTACCACATTTTCTGTATCCATTCCTCTGTTGAGGGACATCTGGGTTCTTTCCAGCTTCTGGCTTTATGAATAAGGCTGCTATGAACATAGTGGAGCATGTTTCAAATCTAGGCTGGCTATGGGCAATTCCTTCAACTTATTAATCAATAGTCCAAAAGTTCTCTAGCCTGAGCTCAAGATAATACCTTAGGCAGTCATTGCACTGGGTTCTCGTACATTCAGGGACACTCCATCAGGGAATAATTAACTTGAGGGGCACATGGAACAGCCAAGCATACAAATTTATAGGTGGACTTAAGTAAAAGATCGGTTCCCATGCAGTGATTCTTCAAATGTTTTCTTCTGAGTGGTCTTCAATACCACTCAGAAGAAACTGGACTTGACCTTGTAATAATGTGGACTCTGGATATTTGGACTTCATTGTGTAATAGTATGAAGCTGATGGGGAAATTGGAACAGGTGGGTGGACCTAAGGGATAGAGTGGGCCACAGCATATTTAAAAAAAAAAAAAAAAGACAGAAGAAGGAATTGACATAGGGACACTTAGTGAGCCAGGTGCTTCATTAAAACCATATTTCCATTTTTGAATATGATTTGGAATTGAATCTGACATGAGTGTTTATAACTCTGAGAATTATCATGATTAGATATGATCCTTGTGTAACATCCCAAGACCTAGTGCTGGTGGTTTTATAAGAATAAGCATACCTTTATACATGCATCCCCTGTCTTTTATCATGTAATACAGTAAGCCACCTCTCTAACATCCAAGAAATCTAAACTGTCACCAGATGAAGCTTCTAATCTTTTGATCTCCAGAGTTATGAGCTCAAGCAACTTATTTCTTTATACAGTAGGCAGCCTGTGTATACAGTAGGCAGCCTCCTGTATTTTGTTTGTGTAGCAATAAAGACAAGATGCATACATACCTTGAGGTTGGGAGACAGTATCCAAGGATTATTATGGAGATCTTTGAATGAAATATGGTATTTGAAAAAGTATAGCCATTTGGAATGAGGAATGAGGGAAGCAAAATTAAATAGAGTCAAGAGAATTAGTTAAGGTATAGCTACTATCATACAAAAAAGTAAAAAAAAAAAGTTGAACTATACTTTAGGAGGAAAGAGAGAAAGGAAAGAATCAGTGCCTTAGGGCACAGTTAGCAGGCTATGGGGACTGAGAGTGACAGGAAAGCAGGCTCAAGTCCAAGTTGTCTCTTGAGGAAAGGAAAGAGCAATGAGGTCAGTCACCATATAGTAAGAGCAAGAAAAGGTACATACTTAGCTGAAAAAAAAACTCATATTCAAGTTTAGTAACTAGAATAATATTAATCCTTTAATGTGTTGATGGTTTAAAAAAAATCAATATTCCACTAGAGAGATTGTGCTAGGATGTGAGATTTAAAAAAAAAAAAACATTTACAGATGACCTATACATGTCCTTGAATATAGACAAATTGATCTGGACCAATTCTTTTTTTTTTTCTAATTTTTATTAGATATTTTCCACATTTACATTTCAAATGCTATCCCAAAAGTCTCTTATACCCTCCTCCTCCCCCTGCCCTGCTCACCTACCCACCCACTCCCACATCTTGGCCCTGGCATTCCACTGTACTAGGGCATATAAAGTTTGCAAGACCAAGGGGCCTCTCTTCCCAATGATGGCCAACTAGGCCATCTTCTGCTACATATGCAGCTAGAGACATGAGCTCTGGGAGTACTGGTTAGTTCATATTGTTCTTCCTCCTATAGTGTTGGAGACCCCTTCAGCACCTTGGGTACTTTCTCTAGCTCTTCCATTGGGAACCCTGTGTTCCATCTAATAGCTGACTGTGAGCACCCACTTCTGTGTTTGCCAGGCACTGGCATAGCCTCAAACAAGACAGCTATATCAGGGCCCTTTCAGCAATATCTTGCTGGCATATGTAATAGTGTCCTCTTTTGGTGGCTGATTATGGGAGGGATCCCCAGCTGCAGCAGTCATTGCAGTTCCATCCTTTTGTCTCAGCTCCACACTTGATCTCTGTAACTCCTTCAATGTGTGCTTTGTTCCTAATTCTAAGAAGAGGCAAAGTGCCCACACTTTGGTCTTTATTCTCCTTGAGTTTCATGTGTTTTGCAAATTGGATCTTGGGTAATCTAAGTTTCTGGGCTAATATCCACTTATCAGTGAGTACAACTTATGTGAGTTTTTTTGTGACTGGGTTACCTCACTCAGGACGATACCCTCTAGATCCATCCATTTGCCTAGGAATTTCATAAATTCATTGTTTTTAATAGCTGTGTAGTACTCCATTGTGTAAATGTTCCACATTTTCTGTATCCATTCCTCTATTGAGGGAAGTCTAGGTTCTTTCCAGCTTCTGTTTATTATAAATAAGGCTGCTATGAACATAGTGGAGCATGTATCTTTATTACCAGTTGGAACATCTTCTGGATATATGCCCAGGAGAGGTATTGTGGGATCCTCCAGTAGTACTATGTTCAATTTTCTGAGGAATTACCAGACTGATTTCCAGAGTGGTTGTACAAGCTTGCAATCCCACCAGCAATGAAGGAGTGTTCCTCTTTCTCCATATCCACGCCAGCATCTGCTGTCACCTGAATTTTTGGTCTTAGCCATTCTGACTGGTGTGAGGCTCAGGATTGTTTTGATTTCCATTTCCCTGATGATTAAGGATGTTGAACATTTTTTCAGGTGCTTCTCAGCCATTCGGTATTCCTCAGTTGAGAATTCTTTGTTTAGCTCTGTGCCCCAATTTTTAATGGGGATATTTGATTTTCTGGTGTCCACCTTCTTGAGTTCTTTATATATATATTGGACATTAGTCCCCTATATGATTTAGGATTGGTAACAATCCTTTCCCAATCTGTTGGAAGCCTTTTTGTCTTATTGACAGTATCTTTTGCCTTACAGAAGCTGTGCAACTTTATGAGATCCCATTTGTCAATTCTTGATCTTATAGCACAAGTCATTGCTGTTCTATTCAGGAATTTTTCCCCAGTGCCCAAATCTTCGAGGCTTTTCCCCACTTTCCCCTCTATAAGTTTCAGTGTCTTTGGTTTTGTGTGGAGTTCTTTAAACCACTTAGACTTGACCTTAGTACAAGGAGATAAGAATGGATCAATTCGAATTCTTCTACATGTTGACTGCCAGTTGTGCCAGCACCATTTGTTGAAAATGCTGTCTTTTTTTTTCCACTGGATGGTTGTAGCGATCTGGACCAATTCTTAAGAAGAGATAATATAAAAGAAATTAAAGTGAGGAAAGTGAGAAGCTTCAGTTAGAACATAAATTCTGGGAGTTAAAGAAAAGACAGAATGTAAAGGAATCATACAACTAAGATGGTTAATGAAAGGTTTTAGATGATAAAAAAGTAGTACAGTATTATCTATATATTTATCTATTAGAAACATTTTAAAATGTATTTCAGTATAAAAGTTGTGTTGTTCTCCCCATTAGATTCAATAAAAGGGGGGGCTGGGGGCCCTGGGGAAAGTAGTGGAGGAAAAAGATGCCCACTGCCCCACCAGATTTTCCCTATTCTCTGGTCAGTCAGGCATGGGAGGGCTGTTACCTACCTTATCCACTCATCCCTGGGTGGGCATTCCTCTATTCCACTCCTCAGCGGGTGGCCAAGGGGCAGCCCTGCCTAGGGACCTCCGTCCCCGGAGCTACTTTACTAAAGCCACCAGGGTTGTGGGAGAGAGGGTTGAGGGAAGAAGTTCCCAACACTAACCAGAGTGCGCAGCGGAACTTGAAGGAGCAGAGCAGAGACTCTATGGTTTAAGAACTTTATTATAGAAATGCAGGGGAAAGAGAGAAGATAGAAAAGAGACACTACTGCACACACCATCAGGATATTGCTGAAGGGACCCTGATATAGCTGTCTCCTGGCAGGATTTGACAGTCCCTGACAAATACAGAAGTGGATGCTCACAACCATCTATAGGGCAGAACACAGGGTCCCCAATGTAGGAGCTAGAGAGTACCCAAGAGCTGTAGGGGTCTGCAACACTATAGATGGAACAACAACATAAACTAATAAGAACCCCCAGAGCTCATGTCTCTAGCTACATATGTATTAGAAGATGGCCTAGTTGGCCATTATTCAGGAGGAAAGGCCCCTGGTCTAGCAATGTTTATATGCCCCAGTACAGGGGAATGCCAGGGCCAATAGTGGGAGGGGGACGGTAGGGGAGCAGGGCGGAGTGGGTATCGGGACTTTTGGGATAACACTTGAAATGTAAATGAAGAATTTCTCTAATAAAAAAAAGAAAAGAAAAGAGAGAGAGAGAAAGAGAGAGGGGGAAGAATAGAGAGAAAGAGAGAAAGAAGGAGAGAGGAGAGGAAAGAAGAAGAGAAAGAAAAATGGAAGAGGAGAGAGAAGTGAGAGATATGAGGGGTAAGAGAACAAAGGAATAAGAGTAAGAGTAAGAGGGCAAGGGGGGCTGAACAGCCCTTTTTATGGTCTTCACTGTTGCTAGGTAACTGGGGAGGAGTTTAGCCTGAAGGTCAGAAGCTTGGGCCATTGCTTACATGACTACTGACCATGCTTCTCTTGTGGAGGCTGTGGGGGGTGGTACCTTAGGCAGGGTTTGGAGTTCCAGGAGCATGAGGGAACGCCTACAGTGTCATGTAGGTGAATTATGACCATTGGGGTTCAGACCTCAGCTCGACTGGAGACCGGCCTGCAATTCCCCAAACTAATAAAGACAATGAAAGCTTTTTAATATAATTTTTAAAAATATATTTTAATGAGAAAACATACATTAATTCAGGTGGCCCTTGAATAGGGTAGAGTAAAATTAGTTAATGTTGATATGTTCTTATATATGTAATGTGAAAATTAAACATATCTTTGTTTTTCCGAGAAATATACAGTAGGTAAATGTGCCTGATTTTTGGGAAAAAAAATTAATCTATTGGAGGTACCCATAGTGGATGGAATAAATCACTCTAAAATTAGAGATTAGAGGAAGTAATTGGCATTAGAAAACAGGACTAGAGAAATCCTGAGCTAGGCAGGGATAGGGATTGCTGGGAGGCTAGTTCTGATGCAAATGCAAAAGCATCTCTGCACAGGAATTACAGATAGTTCTTCCTCAGTGAACGAATGAGCAGAGGAGACATGGGGGCACGCTTGAACTGTGGATTTGCACACATGCAGAGACAAGCATAAAATGGGGAGCATTTTATGAAAATCCTACAATGCATGTAAAGAAGCAGAGGAAATAAAAATACTTCCCTGTCCCCTCTCATTGATGTCATGTGCAGAATTGAGTATACTTTAGGGTACCTATCAACAACAAGGCTAAAAGAAGGTTTCAAGAGACAAACTAAATAACTGCACATTTAGAACCATGGGATACATTTTTACCTGGGATAAGAATCTTTAAGCAAGGGAAGAACAGTGTAAAATTTCTTTTTATAACATAACACCAGTGGCCAGACAAGCACTGATGGATTTAGATGGAGAAAAATACAGCTAGATCCCTAAAGCACTTTCTGAGATAGAATCTACACTTGATAACTAAGCAAATACACGTTGTAAAGAAGGGATCAGCAGAGCACAACTGTAACAGAAGAAACAGGGATTTTACAAACTGTATATTTAATCCAAGTCCCTGCTAAATCCCACCTGGAGTTTCTGCCCCTGTAAAAATGCATTCACTTAGAATTGAAATAATTCCTTTCAAAATGGAAATGCTTTATTTATTTATTTTGGGTGTTTATGGTATTCTAGATAGAGTTTAAAGCATTAGAAAAGTGAATAAAATTCTACTCTTTCATGCCAAATATTCATAGCCTTATAGCAATAATAAAGTAATATTAAAAGTAAAGTAATATTAAAGTCAAGAACAAACTCATATGTCAAAGGCATTATTAATCATAGAGTTGCAATGTACTGCCTGGCTATGTAGTAAAGTCACCTCTCCCAGAGATTAATGAGAGAAAAAGGAAGGTTTGGTAAACAAGATAAAAGAGAGTAAACACATTGAAGGTATGCTGTAAACAACCCAGTATATTGACTACCTGAGAAGTAAGAAAGAGACTGATTTTAGAGGAATATCATGATGAACAATAAAAAGGTCAAAAGCTGTACATAGGAAAAACTGAATTTTGTACTGCAGTTATTTAGTACGGTCTCATTGTGCCTATGTTGCTAAGAAAATGTACCCACAAATGGACAAATTATTATGCACAGTAGTGTGTTTTACCATACTTCTGAAACCTAAGAATTCCAATACAAACAAAAGACTGATTTTATGTCCAGTGAGTCTCTACTTCCAGGTAGCAACAGTTGTGGAACCCTCAGAAAACAAAAGAAAGAAGGTAAAATACAATGCTCCACTCAGTTTCTTTTAAAACATCACCAACTGCAATGACAAGGATTCCGTTTTCATGATTTCCTAAGCTCTGTAGACACAGCTGCTTAGTGTGACCACATTAGTGATTAAATTACACATCACAGTACCTATGATAGTCTCAGTGACAACATATATAATACATGTAATAATAATAAAATGACAAGCCAGGCATGGTGGCGCATGCCTTTAATCCCAGCACTCGAGAGGCAGAGGCAGGAGGATTTCTGAGTTTGAGACCAGCCTGGTCTACAAAGTGAGTTCCAGGACAGCCAGAGCTACACAGAGAAACCCTATCTCGAAAAAACAAAATAAATAAATAAATAAATAAATAAATAAATACATACATACATACATACATACATACATACATACATGCATACATTCATAAATAAGAAAAGGCACATCAAGAAATCAACAAATTGGCTGTATTCCACCTTCTAGGTGGAGAGATCATCATTTAACCCATATACTGCTCAGTCATATGTTCCTGACTGACAGAAACTAAAGATTTTGAGCAGAATGATGATGTTGCTTACTTGTCTATTTGGAACAACAGTTAAAAGGATGTTGATTACAAATAACCCCAAATCCATGAGCACAAACAATGTTTGTGATCCATTACTGCTAAGACAGAGATAGCCATATCCCTAGGATCAGCAGCCTACTTGGTGGGTTCTGTGACAGTGAGAGACCTTGTCTCAAAAAGCAAGATAGATGCTGAATGTATGACATTCAAAGAGTCTATGTCCACCCATACTTATGTATATGACAACCACTTGTCACACATCTGCACCACCAATACACACACACACACACACACACACACACACACACACACACATACACACACATGTGCATGTGCATACATGCATGCACTGTGCACACACTCACATTACATATTGCCAATGGTAGATTAAGTATTGGCAAATGGTAATTAGATTGCTGGTGCTGTGTTTCAAGTAGCCATTACTAAGACATAATTAGTCATGATATTGCAGAGAGGGTAAATAAAAAATTACATTTGTATCTTATTCAGAGACTAGAATTTATTGACATGAATCAGTGATGTATGTTGATGCAGAGGAAGAAATACTCTTAGATGCCGAAGTATGAAGTGAAAAGAAGCTAGGTTAGTAATGCCAAATAAATAACTTCGGATATTTTGTCTGGGTGTGGCCATGCGATAACCAATGAAAAGGGTGGAAATGCGAGAGTACCTTGTTTCAAGAGAAAGGACTCAATGTGTTGAACGAAGGGTCATCAGAGTAGTCCAGCCCCATGAAGATAAGAATGTTGACCTGGTGGAACATAAAGATGAAGAATAAAGAAGAAAAGTGCAAACAGTACAGATCATTTTGGAGGTGAATTAAAAATGTTCTGTACTTTAGACTTCCAAAAATTAAAAAAAAAAAAAAATACAAGCTGCATTGAAAAAGCCAGAAGGAATGGATGTGTAGACACAGAAGAACAGTTAGAGAAGAAGAGCCAATCACAAGGTTCTGAGACTCCTAAAGAAGAGCTTTTAGAATGAACACCTTACAGAATGTCATGAAATAAATTAGCTAGAAGTATGACCAAGAACGGGCTATCACACTTCCTTTTGTGAGTGGATGAGTGCTGTTGACACAGGAAGCTTCTATTGCACAATGATGACAGCCATCCAGCCAAGACAGAAAATGTTCCCTCTGGCTCTGCCCCCAGATGGAGCTCTGTGCTCATCAGCAGAGCTATAAAATGGCATGTCGTGGGAGTGGAGGATGAAAGTGTCTCTGTAACTCTCACCATTCAACAGTTTGTCAAAGCAGCATTATTCTTTGAGGATAAGCAACTGTCCTCTATAGTAACTTGACATATACTAAGTGTGTCTTGCACTGAGAATCCCTTTCCCGTACTCAATGTGAAGGGAAAGAAAATATTTTCAGAAAATATTGACAGTAATTGCTCAGTAATTTTCCAGATTTAAGTTATTTAGAAAATGTCCTCAATCAATATAGTGTCCTCTGCCATCTAACATTTAATCTGTGTAGCATACACAATTTTATTGGGCTTATAATGTTTGGGAATTCTATTTTTTCACATGCAATGGAAGATTTAACCTGCAGTAGAAGATGACTCTGCCTTACAAAAATAAATGAGAAACTGCTGTTCTTTGTTCAAGGTCAAATGTCGCTTTCAATTAAATGTAGGTATTTAAGAGGGGGTCCTGATGAATGCAAGCAGTAAGTTTGCAAGCCCATATGCATACATTCAAAGAGCCTTAGAACTCAAAAAAAAAGAGTGAATGTAAATTTTTTAGAACTGTCAATTTTTCATGTGAATTTTTGGTCTTTAACTATTTCTTCTATAATCTTCCCTAGTCGAGCACATATTTATTTCTTTCAAACCTGCTCCTTTCTTTGAAACTGTTGTTATATTTCCATGAAAATGACATCTTTGTTCTGTAGAAAATCATTCCCAGCTTATTGTCTGCCCTGAATTACAATAATCCTATATTTGTTACAATCTAATCACTTCTACAGCAACCTACTGTGAGGTTAGAAGTAGAGGATTAAAACTTCAAGTAGAAATACAAAACCACCCCTTAACAAACCACAATATATTTTCAACATAAATATCCCAAGGAACAAAGAAGCATTTTGACATAAGAACTCTGCAGAATATAGAAAAACACAGCAGAATTGTTTATCAAAGTTTTCCTTGGTGTGTCAGCAGGTTCTGTGTAACTGACAGTGCTGATCCAAACGTTTTGATAGTAATAGAAGTGTTAACAGTGATAAGAACAAAAAAATATTAAACACTGTCGACTGTAACATTTCATTTCCACTGCCCTAATACTGTTAGTGCAGAAAAATGGAACAAGAGGGAAGAGCCTCAACCACACAGCCAATGGAAATGAGGATTTAGTGGCAGGAGCTACAGAGGCAGATAGGCATTAACAAAAAAAGAAAACCAAGAAAAGGATGGAGAGAAGAAAGAACAAAAAGAAAGAGGAAAAAGAAAGTTAATCATAGCTCTATCTTTATTGGTGACAGCAAAATTAGAGGAGCTATTATTTGAAAACAAATGTGTAATAAATGAAACATAGAACGTGTATTCAAAATAATTATATTCTCTTCACTAGCAAAAATATGTGACCTCTGAACAGAATTTCATAACATAGGAATATAAATTACTGTTGAATAACAACATTAGTATAATAAATATGTAGTAACAGCACATATAAATACAACATTTCTTTTAAAGTATGTTGCTATATTCTTCACTACATAATGAATTTTAGTGTTTACTTTGATGTCTTCATACTTCATAATCTGTTAAAGTTAAACATAATGTGAAAAGACACAAATTACACCATAAATATACAGATATTAATACCCACAATTTACTTACTGTCAAAACATTTTGTGTTAAGTTCTTACATTTTATAGATATTAAAATTACTAATTTAGGAATATGAATAACATAGTAATCCTATACTGCCTAAGATAATCTCATTCTTGAACAATTAGTTTGTGCTCTTTGAACTTTCCAACTATATACATGTTCATATATACATATATTTTTTAATTGGGCCATGTGCAGTTATCATCCACCCCAGACGTTTATTAATTTATCATAGAGAGAAAAAACTACTCATTTTAATCTACAATTAGAAAAGATATAGATGTTATTGCTTCAAATATGATATTCTCTGAGAAATTATACCCTAAACCTCAAGTAGTTAATTTTGAATATGATGCCAATTCTTAAAACCTTATATTGTAGGTTTAGATGTATATAATATTGAGTTTCATTTTATAGTATTGAATATATACAATGTTCATCTCTATTAAACTTTTAACTTTTCATCCTTTAAAATAGGAGATATTCCATTTGTGTTTAAGCTATATTTACAGGAAGTTTTAATTCCTTTTGTTTGAATTGTAGTAACTGTACTTTGTACAAATATCTAATAATCCAAAAATTAATGCAGGAATATTGGTTTAAGATTTTGCTTTTTTTAGAGACATAAAATTGAAAAACAATTTATTCTTTTCTGAAGCATATTTATGTACAACAACATTTTGCCTCATATGTTTAAAATTGCTGCAAATTATCAAAATCACAAAATAAGAAAAATAGTATTATAAAATTAGACACGACTTTTTATTCATAATTACAGGCCTCTGGGCATGCAAATTACAAGAATATCCAAATTTTTGTTCTTCATCATGAATCAAAATAGGCAACCAAAAGCAACGCAATCCTATAAACTTAACATTTGAAAGATAAAAACAAACATTAATTGCAGAGAAAAGACTCAAATCTTTGTCGAGGACACACACTTTGGACAATTCTTGCTATGTGATATGCATGCTTGACAGCTAGGCAGCAACACTGCTACTGTTTATTATAGAACAACACATTTCTTTTAGTGCAAGTATATTAGATTTATCCTCTTTGCAGTACCAGTTTGTAAGCTCTGATGTTTAAATATGGTGTTTTCTGATTTCAGAGCTCTTGAAGTCTTGAAGGTAAAGACCAGCTATTGTTGTAATGATGCCATACTCTCTCATTTCTCAGCTGAGCCCACCAATGCATGGCAGAGTACACTCAGGACACTATTGCATTCTGCCATGAGAATAATGGTCAATAATCTCTACTTCAGCTGATACCATATGGAGTTTGAATTTGGTTTCGCTTGAGCCTTGGTCTTCCTGGTTTCAGCCTAATCCACAGGTCCCAAACATAAATACTACAGCACTGTTCACTTTTCACTCTTTAAACTATCCAGAAATCCAAGCTTCCCATCACTGCATGCCTTGCAGCATGGAACTCACTGCACTAATCCCTGAGACCTGACCCTGTCAGGACTTGTTAGAGGTCACTTACCAGATGTTTCTCATCAAGTGTCTGAAACATGAGAGTGAGTCAAGTCTCACATCGCCTCAAGTGTCATTCCTACTGACTTCCATAACCTCACTTGCAGTCATTGAATTTTATACCAGCCTTT
>LR753499.1:179439-197398 GCA_902729485.2 Mus minutoides | reverse complement strand
AAAAAAAAAAAAAAAAAAAAAAAAAAAAAAAAAAAAAAAAAAAAAAAAAAAAAAAAAAAAAAAAAAAAAAAAAAAAAAAAAAAAAAAAAAAAAAAAAAAAAAAAAAAAAAAAAAGGAAATACAGTCTATCTCAAGGTAGAATACTTAATACTTCGGATCTGAGACAAAAGCTTGTCTTAAGTTGTAAGTCAGTTTAGGCTACAAAGTAAGTTCCAGGTCACTCTTGTCTATAGTTTAATATTCCTCATACAAAACAATAGAATAGAATAGAATAGAATAGAATAGAATAGAATAGAATAGGGTAGAATAGAATAGAAAAATGGAATAACAAAACACGGTACAGTAGAAAATATTTAGGACCCTCAGTATTTCTCCATCTCCTTCCTAAGAGAGTGAACCCCCACCCAACTCCCACCCATCCAACATCTCCAAGGCTGCAGATAATTTAATATAATATTGTAGGTTGCATTATTGAAAGCAGATTATAATACAGTCAAAGCATCAACTAAATTCTTTGCTCTACTAAAAGAATAAGCAAGTCACAGCTAAACACTGATATGACTTTGAGGAAGCAGGGCAGGGAATGGTATAAGAGCTTTCTATAGATGGAAGCTAAGACATTTCAGGGTATCCTCTCCTAAGATAGTCCACATTTTCAAAATAATAATACAGGATATTACTGTGTTTACAAAAATATTTCCCATGGCTCTCATAGAATTTTAGCCAACAGACCAATGTCAGTATCACCAAGAATAAAAAGAATTTCATCCACCAACCAATGTAACACATTACAAAGGACACACTAACAGACACATACAACTTGAGAAGTATCTCACTAAATAAGGACACTGGTCATCATCTTTTAACTCCCAAGATGATAAAAGAGAGGAAAGACTGAAGAATTGCTTAGACAGACTAAGCCTGATAATCAAGAAACAGAATTCAACACAGCCATGAGCTAGAATCTAGACTGTGAACTATGACTCAAGTTTACTGATAGTACCACTAGCATCATACCCATGTTTGTTTTATAACAACACAAATAGTACTGTAGGGCCAAAACATAATTTTCTTGTTTAGAAAATATGTTTTATGTTTTAAAGTGTCTAGATTTAAAACAATTCCTACTGTGAATGGTGTTGTTTCCCTAATTTCTTTCTCATCCTTTTTATCCTTTGAGTAGAGGAAGGATACTGATTTGTTTGAGTTAAATTTATAACCAGCCACTTTGCTGAAGTTGTTTATCAGCTGTAGGAGCTCTCTGGTAGAATTTTTAGGGTCACATATGTATGCTATCATATCATCTGCAAATAGTGATATCTTAACTTCCTTCCTTCCAATTTGAATCACTTTGATCTCTTTTTTTTTTGTCTAATTACTCTAGGTACAACCTTGAGTACTATATTTAATAGATAGGGAGAGAGTGGGCAGCCTTGTGTTTTCCCTGAATTTTAATGAGATTGCTTTGGGTTTCTCCCCATTTATTTTGATGTTGGCTATTGGTTTGCTGTATATTTCTTTTACTATATTTATGTAAGCACCTTGAATTCCTGATCTCTCCAATACTTTTAATATGAAGGGGTGTTGTATTTTGTAAAAGGCTTTTTCTGCATCCAATTAGATGATCCTGTGTTGCTTTTTTCCCCCCTTTGAGTTTGTATATATAGTAACTTACATTGATGGATTTCCATATATTGAACTATCCCTCCTTTCCTGGGATGAAGGCTATTTGATCATGGTAGGTGACTGTTTTGATGTGTTCTTGGATGTGGTTTGTGAGAATTTTATTAAATATTTTTGCCTCAATATTAATAAGGAAAATTGGTCTGTAGTTCTCTTTCCTTGTTGCGTCATTTTGTGGTTTATATATCAATACAATTGTGACTTCATAGAAAGAATTGGGCAGTGTTCCATCTGTTTCTATTGGAATTTTTTTCCTATCCTTTTACTTTGAGGTAATGTTTGACTTTGACTCTGAGGTGTGTTTCTAGCAGAATCCTGGATCCTTTTAACATATCCAGTCTGTTAGCCTATGTATTTCTATTAGGGAACTGAGTCCATTGATATTGAGAGATATTAGGGAGCAATGATCATTCCTTTCTGTTATTTATATTTTTGAGTTGGAATTATATTTGTTAGGAAACAACAGCCTTCATGATAGTCACAAATAATATAAAATGTCTTGGTATGACTCTAACTAAGCAAGTTAATGATCTGTATGACAAGAACTTCAAATCCCTGAAGAAAGTTATCAAAGGAGATCTCAGAAGATGAAAAGGTCTCCCATGCTCATGGATTGGTAGGATTAATATAGTAAAAATGCCCATCTTGCTAAAATCAATCTACAGATTCACTGCAATCTCCATCAAAATTTCAACTCAACTCTTCATAGAGTTAGAAAGAGCAATTCTAAAATTCATTTGGAATAACAAAAAACCCTAGGATGGTGAAAACTATTCTCAACACTTAAAGAATATCTGGGGAAATCACCATCCCTGACCTCAAGCTATACTATAGAATAATTGTAATAAAAACTGCATGGTATTGGTATAGAAACAGGCAAGTAGACCAATGAAATAGACTCAGAAATGAACTCACACACCTATGGTCATTGATCTTTGACAAAGAACCAAAAGCCATCCAGTGGGGAAAAAAAAGACAATATTTTAAACAAATGGTGGTGGTTCAACTGGCAGTCAGCATGTAGAAGAATGAAACTTGATCCATCTTTATTTCTTTGAACAAAGCTCAAGTCCAAGTGGATCAAGGACCTTCACATGAAACCTGATACACTGAATCTAATAAAAGAGAAAGTCAGGGAAGAGCCGCAGATACTTGGGCACAAGGAAAAACTTCCTGAACAGAACTCCAATGACTTATGCCTTCAGAGCAACAGTTGACAAATGCAACCACTTAAAATTTAATAGCTTCTGCAAAGCAAGAGTCACTATCAATAGGACAAAATGGCAACCCCCAGATTGGGAAAAGATGTTTAACAACCCTATATCTTCAATAGAGGGCAAATATCCAATATATGCAAAGAAGCTAAGAAGGTAGGCTTCAGAGAACCAATAACTATTAAAAAGTGGAGTACAAAGCTAAATAGAGAATTTTCAACTGAGGAATCTTGAATGGCTGAGAAACACTTAAAGAAATGTTCAACATCCTTAGTCATCATGGAAATGCAAATCAAAAGGACCCTGAGATTCCACCTCACACCAGTCAGAATGGCTAAGATCAAAAACACATGTGACAGCAGATGTTGCAACGATGTAGAGAAAGAGGAATACTCCTCTATTGCTGGTGAGACTGCAAGCTAGTTAAAACCACTTTGAAAATTAGTCTGGTGATTCCTGAGAAAATTGTTCTACCTGATGAGCCAGCTGTACTGTGCCAGGACATATACCCAAAATGCTCCATCATATAACAAGGACGAATGTTCCACTATGTTCATAGCAGTCTTTTTTTTTTAATAGCCAGAAGCTGAAAACCACCAAGATGTCCTCAACAGAAGAATGAATACAAAAAATATGGTTCATATACACAAGGGAATACTATGCAGCTAATAAAAACAATGACTTCATGAAATTTTCAGGCAACTGGATGGAACTAGAAAATATTCTGAGTGAGGTAACACAGACACAAAAGAACACACATGGTATCTACTCACTAATACATGGCTACTACCTCAAAAGCTCACAGCACCTATGATACAACTTACAAACCATGTGGAGAGTAGAAAGAAGAAAGAGGGGGGGGGGCTTCAGATTTGCATTCGGGGGGGTGATCATGAGAGGTGGAAGGAGAGGGGGACAAGAGAGGGAGAAAAGAGGGGGATGAAATAAGGGTGGCATTATCAGAAACTGGAGATGTGAGAGGGGTACAAAGGGTCAGTAAATTGAATAAAAATAGGTAGTAAGGAGGATGAGGAACTAGGGATAGACAGCAGAGAGTCTCAGACACCAGGGAAATATGAGGTTCCCAGGACCCAAAGGGATTGACTTTAGCCATAATGCACAGAGAAGGGGCAGATAGAGCCCGTGGAAACCACCTCCTGTAGACAGGCACAGTCCCTGGGGCCACCCACCCATCTCCAAAGTTTTGTTGTTGTTGTTGTTGTTTTGTTTTGTTTTGGTTTTGGTTTTATTTTCCCAGAAATGTTCCAGTCCAGAGGAAGAACAGGGACAAAACAATGGAACAGACACGAAGGAAGGGTCAACTGGGAATGGCTCCCCTGGGGATGCATCATGTCTGCACACACCAAGTACAACACTGTTGCAGTGGTCAAGAGGCACTCAGGATAGAAACCAAGTATGGCAGTTGCTGGGGAGGTCCAGCCAGCAACTGACCATTGCAAATGCTTGGCCAACCATCAGAATGAACTCAGGGAACTTGATGGGGGTGTTGGCAGAGGGACTAGAGTAGCAGAGTGGGATTGCAACCCCATTAAAAGACAACATAGTCTTGTATGACCATGCAGTTCTTTCAAAGTCCTGACCACCAACCAAGGAGTGTACCTGGAGGGATCCAAGGCTCCAGATACATATGTAGCAGAGGGGTGGCCTTGGTCCTGTGGAGGTAGGATGCCCCAGAGTAGGAAGATGGTGGAGCAGTGGGGTGGGAAAGTGTGGATGGGTGGGGGAGCACTCTCATAAAGGCAAAAGGAAGTGGGGAGGGCAGATGTGGGAAGTGGGGTTGGTGCAGGAAGTGGGATATCATATGAGATGTAAACAAATGGAATGATTAACAAAAAAGAAAAGAAATGCTAGGAAATATTAAAAATAAATAATTAAATCAATTCCTGGTTGCTAACATAATATCCAATAGCCGTGAACAAGAAAGCAAGGGAGAATAATTGGACAAGTACTGAAATCAATAAACAAATGTAACTACAATTTAAACTACAAAACTGTATTTACATATGCAATTGTACTAAAACATGTTCATTTGAAGAAATCAACACTGAGATGATATTTCAAGGGGATGTTTTACTCTTTCATGTTATATTCCTTTTTCATGGATGTATTTTAAAATTATGACTTTCCTCTTCACCTTATCTTACCACATAGGATAAAAAGTATTTATATAGGTAAAAGTTATACCTACAATATTCAATTAAAGTTTGAAAATTAACGTTTCTCTCTGCAGCCAGTTTTAAGCTTTTGTCTGCCTCCATCTTTTCCATGATTCTTCTCCCTGAGATTCTCACAAAAACCCATACCGTTTTGGCCCTGCCTATCATGACTGCCTCATGCTTCAGAATGAAAAATGTTCTAAACGTTAGTGTAGTAAGGTTTTCTAAAATGTTCAGTAGTGTTTGTGGAGTTACCCAATGGAGTTTTTTCTGAGTACCTTACACTGTCAGAACCTGGATAGTTCCACAGTAGCTGTCTGATGGCTGAAGACCTGGGCAAATCAACGCTCAATCCAAGAAGGGGTAGCCTGAGGACTACATGTATCAATATGGCAAATGCAGTTCAAAGCTGAAATTCTAGAATTGTGCTGGAGATATGTGGTGCAATTCTACACTAAAAGAGTGGAGAATAAAACGACACAGAGAATAGAGTATTCGAAATTGGACTGTGCTATTGGAGCAGGATTCCCGGGTACTCAGGAAAGGCTCTCCTGCCATCCGTTCTTGGTGCTGTAGCATTTTCTTCATTTTCTTTTCAGTTGTTAGAATTTCATATGAGAACTACATTCATATCATTTCAACTCCTGTCTCTATTCTTCAGCTCCACCTTGTGCCCTGCCCCATCCCCTAAGAAGGTATCTATTTATTTATTTATTTATCTATTTATTTACTATTCCATCTGTGGTGATTGCTAGCATCTTAGAGTAGAGTATGCCTTGTCCACACAGTCCAAAAATCCACCTCTCAACAGGCTAGCAGTACAGCATCATTGCCTACGTGCATAGACACAACATCAGGGCCACAACCAGAAATATACTTGGTTAGTTCTCTCAGTATAGTTTAATACAGCAAGACAAAAGCTAGAACTCATTACCATACCTCTCCATTGCTTATGATCCATTATCCTCTTGGGAAAATATCTAAATTTGGAGCTACAGAATAATTAGTCAACAAAGAGGTTTATTCAGTTCCCTCTTCTGTTTGTGACAAGAAAATCCCAACTAACATGAAAATTCATAACTATTCTTTGACACATTGGCAGAAGTTCCTGAGCAAATGTCCACTCAGAAACCTAAAGGGACCAAACCATCCACAGTTACATATAAGATCACTGGACTGGACCAGTAACAAGGGGACTATTATTCAAAACACACACACACACACACACACACACACACACACACACACACACACACACTGTCAAGTTGCTGCTTGTGGCCTATTTTCTAACTATGAACTGGTTTTAAGAAAGAGTCTTGCAGAGTCTTTGTTCTGTGGATTTTACTTTCAGAACATATACTGAGTTCTTCTCATAGTGATTCTTCAGAAAGGTTCACTGGTCCTAGCAGGAAGGCAGAGAAGAGAGTATCTCTGTAAGGAGAGTCTACCACTGCCATATCACAGAGCTCTAATGAAGGACATTTTTATCACTCCATAAGTGTTCTTCCCTTAAGGGAAGGAAAAAAATAGATTTACAAGAAGAAAGACCGGTGAAGGTCACAGTCCATGGACAGGGTAGCATTAAAAGAGTGGGGTTAATTGGCGGATTATACACTTCTTTCCCTTTCCATCTTTCAATTACAGTGCATATCCTATTTAATAATGGTGGATTACAGAGTTGCAAAACTCTATAAGGAAACGGACTTAGAGATATTTGGAGTCATGTGCAGAGGCAAAAATAAGGACAATAGAAGATTTGGAAGCTTCCATTTCATTCAGTTATAGCAAACAGTAAACAAAGCTCAGCCACCAGCCAGGGTGACAGGGGTCCTCATACTGTAGATCTACTCACTTCCCTTCTTATCAAGCATAAAACAGCCAGTTTCATAAATACACAAACGATGTATGAAGTAGCAAGAAAAATCTAATGTGAAGTGTCAAGGAAACCATCAGAGCCAGACTGGAGTAACATGAAATTGAAATTATACAGAGTAGATTAAATGTCTATGATTGACTTACAGCACCTTCCATGCAGAAAAATTAGGCAGCCTGCAAGAGGAATTGTGGGAAGAAAAGTCCTCTAAAGGACTGATATAAAGTGGAAGAGTTTGAAAAGTATATTCACATAGAAGAAGCCTTTTGATGGGCTCAACAAATGATTCAAGAATGAATGAACTTAAATATGAGTCTCTGTGTGTGTGTGTAATCTTCAATCTTTTTATATTTGTGTGCTTTAAATGTAATATATATATATAAGCCAGAACAGCAAAGAACTGTAAAACATTTTTCTTTTATTCTAATTTAGGGTCTTTCTATATGTATACCACCTGCTAGTTTTGAACTTATGATTCCTTTGCTCTCTGCTCTCTGAGCACTAGGATTATAGTCATGACACTCAGCTCACAAATTTCCAAAGATAAATTAATGACCGGCACAAAACCTCAGATCCACTAATATCCAAACATATCTACTGAATAAATGAAATACACTTCCACCAAAGTTTAACATACTTATAAATCTACAGCAAAATAAAATCTTTCAAGAATCTGGAAGAAGGAAACACTCTTCTTATGGACTAATTAGTGTAGAAATTACATTAGCATTCCGTGTAGAAAGTATAAAGGAAGAAGGAAGTGGAAAATATGATGTTAAAATTTAACCTCAGAAGAAAATAAGCCACCAGTATAAAATGTTAGTGCCAAGTGACAGTATATTACATTATCATCATGTGAATAAGTGAAATGTATCAGAAAATGTCATGGGAAGTAAATCATTATCTCATTAAGGCATCTATGCAGAATATTAAAAGAACAAAATTATTTGAAAGTAGACATATTAAGAAAAATAAATCTCATAAATATATATAGTTAAAAGTACTACATCTAAAGAGGCAAAAAATAATATATAGTGCCCAGAAAATTTCTATTAACGAATTCAACTAAAATCACAGCAGGAGATGAAGCAGCTTCTATTAATAAATATAGAACTTTAAATAATAGTATTTAATACTAATCCAAGTATATCTGTAACAACTATAAATGCAAGTGAGCTATAACATCAGTTCAAAAGTAGATGTCAAAGCAGGCATCAAAGGCTGCATGCCACTTTAAAAAATATAATTTAAATATAGCTGCTCTGATGGGTTCAAATGTGAGAGTAGAGAAAGATGTACCATGATAACACATATAAAAAATAAAAGTTTATTAATAATGAATTAACTATTAAATTTGGAGATAGCTAACATCAGAGTTCTTGTGATATATGAGATATCACTGACAATATGAGAAAGATATTAATTCTACAAGTGCATATAGGAATTCCACATGCAATTTTACTTTATGCTTTTTTAAACTTTGTATTGATTATTTGTGAGTTTCAAATTATACACACCAGTCCCACTCATCTCTCTATCCCCACATATCCACTCTTTCAACCAAGCCCCCCCCCCAAATTAAACACACACACACACACACACACACACACACACACAGTGTAGAAAAGCATTGTTTTGTGGAAACAGTTGTATGTTGTGCTGTGTATGTTGTGCTGTGTCCCACAGTACACCCCTTTGTCCAAACATCTTCATTTGAAAATGTTCATTGTGATGATCCTTGCTCTGGTTGGGGTCTCTTGCTTCCGTGATACCATCAATATTGGATCTTCATCCAGACTCCTCCAAGTTGTCCTATTGTTGCCCTGTGTCATGCAAACCATGCAACTTTGGATCAGCAGGAATGGCCCTTTAACATGTCTCAACTGTTGGCAGATACTACAGATTTGGGGGTGGGTCAACTTGGATCCCTGGATGTGGGCCTGGATGGTAGCTGAGCTGCAGCAGCTCGCTCTCTCTTATCTGTGGCAAGCTCTCCAGCACTATGCCAGCCAAGCCACCCAAAGCTGCTATCAGCAGAAAGCAGGGTCAACTTTCCTCCTTTCATGCCATCAGCAATGGCTCACTGCCACCTCCCGAACCTTCTCCACTGTGCTCCCCAGTCAAGGCACAGGGCCCACTCTCCCAAGTGAGCATCCCACCAGGGGGAGAGGCAACTTTCTCTCTCTCATACCTTCTGGGCTGGCTTACTGGTACCTCCCTTCACCCCCTCCAATCAGGACCAGATCCTCTGTGTTTCCCAGGCCAGATGCAGTGCCCCTTCTCCTAAGTGCTACAGCCTGTGAGGGACATGAGCAGCTTACCTGCTCTCATGACCCTGGGGCCAACTCTCCTGACTGCAGCTGGTGTTGAAAGGTGAAGGACAAGAGGCAGGGAGGGCTTCACCCAGCACCCACCCGCTCCACAGAGATGCTTTATGGGACCAGCTCCCCAACATTTTTGCTGTAGGTCTGGCTCAACTGTACCCCCTACACCATGATCAGCTTTGCTGTGCAGTCCAGGCAAGGTACAGGGCCTGCTCTCCCAAGTGCTTCAGATGATGAGCGGCAGGGATAGCTCTCCAATGCTCATGACCCTGTGGGTAGCTTTTGTGAGTGCAGGAGGGTGTAGGGGGGAGCCTGTCATGGCTGCATCTATGCCATCACACAGCTAGCAGGGCCAACTCTCCTGAGTCCTGCCACTTGTGAGACGTAGGACAAGCTCTCCAGAGCACTGCACCCAGTAGAGGGTGAGGACTGTTTTTTGCATCCACTGGACATCCAGGTGGTCCCAGTAGCTTCTCTGACCAAGGGGATACCCTTGTTCTCTAGTGATAATAGCAGCCCTGGATGTGAATACTGCCCCCTGCCTCTGCATAGCCCTGGACTTGATTATGACCCTCAGTGGCAGCTTTGGTATATATGTGCTGCCTATACTGTGTACCAAAGTTCAGTCTGTGGATGGCATGGTAGTCCCTGTTTTCCTTTTTACTTGTTCCACTGTGTGGTGGTAGGCTGCTGTGTGGCTTTGGTTTCCCTGTGCCATGGGCCTGAGGGCAGGTCTGTGGGTATCTTTCCCTGCCCACACCTCGTGACATGGTAGTCTTCAGGTCTCTGCCTGTCTTCCTTCTCTTTCACTGAGCTGCCTGGATTTGATTCTTTGATTTAATTTTTATGCATCGTCATTAAACAAATTTGGCCACCATGCCAGGCATCAAGGTAGGATGAACAAAGGACTGCCATCTGCACAGCCCCTGACTGATATAAGAACACCACACACATTGCCAAGGGACATTTTACTTTGTTCTTAAAACAGAGAAACAAGAACTGACAGAACTGAATGGATACATAAGCAAAACTATATCATCATCATCATCATCATCATCATCATCATCATCATCATCATCGTTATTTAATCTTTTTCTATACAGCCCAGTCCTTATCCCCTCCTGATCTGCCTTCTGACAGTTTCTCATTCCATTCCTCTCCCCTGTCTCCAAAACAATGTCCCTACCTCTTCCCTCCACCAAACCTCCCAACTCCCTGAGGCTTCAAGTCTCTTGAGGGTTAGGTACATCTTCTGTCACTGAGGCCAGACCAGGCAGTCCTCTGCTGTATATGTTTCAGAGGTTTCATATCAGCTGGTGTATGCTGCCTGGTTGATGGCTCAGTATCTGAGTGATCTCAGGGGTTCAGGATAGTTGAGAATGCTGTTGTTCATACGGGATCACTCACCTCCTAAGCTTTTTCTAGCTTTTCCCTAATCCAACAACAGTGGTTCCCAACTTCTGTCCATTGGTTGGGTATAAGTATCTGCATCTGACTTTCAGCTGCTTATTGGGCCTCTCAGAGGGCAGCCATGCTAGACTTCTCCTGTCTGTAAGCACAACATAGCATCAGTAATAGTGTCAGGCCTTGGAGCCTCCCCTTGAGCTGGATCCATCTCTATATCTACAATAGCTACTTGCGAGGCTGTAAGGACACAACAACTCTCAATAGAACTACCAGTCCATAAGATCAAATTAATTTAGTTATATTCTCTACCAACATCTCCCCTCTCATATATACATGAGGATAACAAAGGAAAAGTTACAGTAGTCTGTTCTCTTCTACCAACTAGGTCTTCAGTACCAAACTCAGATCATCAAGTTTGATGTTCAGTACTTTAACCCACCGAACAATCTCACAAATATTGCAAGTCCATTTTTTTTTTAAATTTCTTGAGACAGGGTTTCTCTGTATAGCTCTGGCTGTCCTGGAACTCACTTTGTGGACCAGGCTGGCCTCGAACTCAGAAACCCGCCTGCCTCTGCCTCCCAAGTGCTGGGATTAAAGGCGTGCACCACCACACCCAGCTCCCAATTCCTTTTTTAAAGATGAATTACTTCATTGTGTGTCTAGACCATGTGTAGCATGATACATATTGCTCAGTGTACCTGGCAAGGCATTCATGCACACACACACACACTCCTGTTAGAGCCAACAGAACAACCTGAAGAAGTCTGCTTTCTTTCTAGCATGAGTGGTCTAAGGATAACTCAGGGTCAGCAGGCTTGGCCACAAACTTCCATACCTGTTGAGCCATCTCACGTTGTTCCTCTATTTAACTTTACTGGAAAATTTTCATTCAAAACAGGTATCTGTCAATTCTTAAACTCATGTGGAGCTTTCATTAACATTAACAGTTTTCTACATGCAAAACACCATTATGTAAAAACATAAACAAATAGGCACTCTCCACAAATGCTTCTAGAAAGAGGAAGTGAAAGGGATCCTTCCTACTGCATTCTGTGAGCTTAGCATTTTCCTAACATCCGATTCAAAGACAGATGAACAAGAAAGGAAAGCACAAAGCCACAGATCATATGAAAATAGGAAAAATTAAACTAATGAAATTATAAGTCAAAATTTGTCACCAGAAATTTCCAGCCACAGATTAGCAAATAAAAATCTCAAAACATACAATAAGAATACTGCAGCACTGTACAGAGAGAACCATTTAAGTATGCACATTGGTACAACATTTGAAAATCTAGCATTTCTACATCAACAGACTGAATAATGTAAATCTATGCTCACACTAATTGATACAAAAATGTCTTTGACAATATCCAGTGCACATTTACTATGAAAAACTTTTAGCATACCAGGTGTAGTGAAGACTTGTTTAAATATGCCAGGAAAAAGAATTTTAAAAGCCTAAAGCAATCATTGATCCCACCCTTGACAATCAGCAAGGAAGCAAAAAATTTGCTAGTTCCCTGATCACATGCAATTGAATTGTCAGGCCTAAGAGAGGTACTACCATACCACAAGGAGAAATGAAAAAGCCAAGCTGAATAGACCTCTAATCCCAGCACTTCGAAGAGTCGTGATTTCAACACAAATCTCCGGTTCACAGCAAGTTTCAGGGCAGTCTGAACTCTATAAAGCCTGACTCTAGCAAAATAAAATGTTTAAAATGTGTGAAGATGAAAATATTTAAAGAATTTAAAGGGTTTGTTTGTGGCAACTCTGAATGATAACCACTGAACTCTGGAGGCTGTGCTGGAATAATTAGAAGTTTTCCTGAAACTCCAGATGTATAGAGAATTATTGGCCTCCTGAGTTATGTAAAATGCACGGGCACAGGAAAGCAGCCATCTTCTCAGGGGTACTAGCAAATGAGCCATGACTCATGTTGATGTGGACAATTCTAACTAAAAACATTGGATCACAAAAACAAAAAACAAAAACAAACAAGCAAAAATCCCAAGAAAGTAGAAGTGAAATTTAAGAAGAGATTTCCCAGCAGAGGATGTTAGATAAGAGATAATATAGAGTTTTGAATAAAGGAATTGTGTGTGGGGGGGTGGTGCCTATATAGGAAATTATAAATAGTAACTATAAAGTCACATTTTAAATTAGAAATGGAGACATAAAATTTTACTCACATTTCATGTGTATAGCTATAGAAAGGTCAAAGAATCACTAAAGGTGCCTAGATCAATAATACTCTAATAACAGATGGTATAAAGATTAGTTATGCGGGGTGGTGGTGGCACAGGCCTTTAATCCCAACATTTGGGAGGCAGAGGCGGGCAGATTTCTGAGTTCGAGGCCAGCCTGGTCTACAAAGTGAGTTCCAGGACAGCCAGGGCTATACAGAGAAACCCTGTCTCGAAAACAAAACAAAACAAAACAAAACAAAACAAAACAAAACAAAACAAAACACCAAAGATTAATTATAAAAATACATGCATCAAAGCAAGAAACACTTTTACTTTTTATTATCACCATTAAACTTATAAACCATGATTTTTGAAAGAACACAGGATTCTAGCCATGTCTGTTATGAACAGTTCTCAGTTACCTTCCTTAAAACTAAGAATCTAAAATTGGAACCAAACTCAAGTCTTTCCTTTCTTAACACCCTACACCACAATATCCCTTTCTGGTTGTAGATGCATTATAGACGCTTCTGAGATTAGTTGTCCTTTCTCTATGGCCTCTGGTCAATGACAGCTTCTCATCTTACCTGGGCTTTTACAGCTTTTACGATCTTGAAAAGGATAGTCTGACATGCTTTACAGTCCGACAGTAGCTACATACAATGTTTGTCTTGTCACTGAACAAGAACTATGGGTTTTTAAAAGAATACCAGAGTACTCTTGTGGTCTCCTCACCTCATGTGAGGGGCTTTAGGTCTCATGAAGTGTGAGCCATGTGTGCAGCTGGTTCAGCCCTTAATTAGAGAAATTTCTTACCTTTTGCTACATAGTAAATCTGTTTCCCTTTCCCTTAAATATGTTTCAAAAGTGATCAGTCAATAAATCTTTCTTTCAAGGACAGAGATTGTGTGTGAGAGGAATTATCACTATTTTCTGAACAAAAGGTATCTATAATTCTTCTTTATAGGAAAGTGAAATTAAAGCATTATTATGTTATATTATTATAAACAATTATTATACAGTGGAACTGAACTATTAATGGCCATTAATGAGATATGGTTATTATCAATATTATTAATGGGTAAACCTCTTTATATAGGTTTCAATACTACAGGATAGCTGAAATAATAATGTATTCAACATTCCCTGCTATACTTCTAAGTACATAACTGATCTTGGGAAGGTTAGAGGTTTTTGCTAGATGACACCTTTATTAATCAGTCATTTTTTCTCTTATTTTGCTTGTGATGATGTGTATATTAAGTGGAAGTCTCTCCAAAGTTTTCCTCGTTGCTATTTAGAATAATACATTAAATACTTCATTTTCTGCAAAGGATAATTTTATGATGAGTATATCACATAAGCTTGCATTTGTAAGATTACTGGATAAAACAGAATTACAATTATCAAACTATGGTGCTCTTTGAAACTTAATAGACTCACAAATCTTTACCTTCCTTCAGTGGTCTAATGAGCCTCAGTACTCCATCGCTGCTTTATAATGTTTGTTATTGGTCTATCTTGGGAAATTATTTTCTATATGTTGCTCTAATGTTTATGTGTGCATGCAGATCTCAGAATTATCTGCTTTTAGGAAAAATTATGTGCTTGGATATGGGATATTTTATTTCCTTCCTGTAGAAATTTTAGATAACTTATTGTATATCTTTCTTCCTCGCTTGTGAAATAAGTTGAATAGAAAAGTTAAGGAGAAATAGGAGCCTTTGTACACTACTGTTGGGTCTGAATATTCATACAGCCATTGTGGAAAAAAAGATGGTGAAGACAAAAATGATGTATTAAGCTAAAACTTGGACGTAGAGTGTGATCTGACAATCCCTCTTCTGAATCAGCAAAAGACAGGATGTCATGATCGATCAAGTATAGATATGCTCTCCCTCATGTTCATCCAACACTATTTGTAATTGCTAAAGTATAGAAGCAGCAAAGAATCAACATTTATAAATGTTGTAAAGAGGCTGTGGTATAGATAGAAAATGGAATATCACTATGTCTTTAAGAAGGAAACTCCTCCTGCTGCTTTTACTGTAACATCTGTGAATCTGGAAGATATTATCCAAGGCAGAATATAACCAAACACAGTAAGTACAACTGCTACAGAATCTCATAGATATGGAGGATGGTTAAAAAGATACTACATGCATGGGATTGCTATAGAGAAAAAAAGGATGCGTGAGAGGCACAAAGTTGGGTCTATAATAGAACACAGGCATTGAACACGATTTTGTGGTCTCTGCTTTCACTATAAGCACTAGAAAAACTCCAACTCCAACTCCAACTAAACTACTCCCATGACGATTGTTCACTTTTACTTCAGACTCAGCTTTGCAAGCAATAAATACTTCGTATCCTTCTTGGGACAATCCCTTAACTCTCCACACAAGCAAAGAGAGCAAAGTCATTGCTCATGGGGCTTCTGCCGATTCATCTCTCTTCCTCTTCTATGGGGCTGGATACCAGAGGTTTTCCAGAGAAATCCCTGGCCAGGCCTGGTGCGAGGGTTCCAGCAAAAAGAAGCGAGTGCAGGCAGGGAGATGAAGTCTCTGTAGTGCCTTCCAGGTTGCTCAGTACCTCTGCGCTGGTCTGCACTGAGTTGGTTGGGCTGGGCCAAAGAGAAGCTAACTATACAGTGAGGTGTGTGTTGGTATCTTCAGGAAGATCTCTTCCCAAGAGTTACAGCTCTTGGAACAAGACTCAGACAAGACAGTAGTTCTTGCACACCTTTAATTCCTTGGAGAGGATTTATATACAGTTCTTGGGGTGATTCAGGATTCGACAGCAGGTACCTCTCATTGGCTTGGACTGAGAGTTTGGGGGAAACCTTATTGCATGTGGGAAGGCTTGGTGTTGCTCTTAAGTGACTGATAGCCCCGCGCCTCTCCTGTGGGGGCTGTGGGAATGGTAACTTAGACTGGAGCCAGGGTTCCAGGAGACATGATTGAACACTTTCAGTCCTATGTAGGTGGAAATCACCACCCACCAGGTTCCCCCCGGGGTTCAAGACCTATGCTTGACTGGAGACCAGGCTGTCTGTGTGCAGCCCATTGCCCCACACTCTTCCAGATCAAATAACAACTCTCTTCTAAAATCTGGCAAAATTTAACATTTCCTTCAAAACTAGAAAAAGTTCTTTGTGACTATTCATAATTACTAGGGAGTTTTCAACTAGCACATAAGATTACAAAGTAGAAGTAATTATAATAGAGATTCATGAAAACCATGAAAAAAATCCAAGAAAACTGTACTGGATAAGGAAAAAATTATTTATTTTACTAATCCCTCTGTGTTTTTTATACTTATAAAATATTAAGTCAGTCTGGGATTGAGGTGAAAGAATGTGAGTATAAAATTCTGTCTTGGTCATTCACAGATTGGATAACTTTCTGTAAAACTCTGACAGTTCGCATGCCTCAGTTTTTACACAGAAGGTGCCTGGATGGTACATATATGACTACACATTTGCATAAAAATAAAGACAATTAATATGTAATATACCATATTCAATGTGTAGAGAATATGTATCATAATTCTAAAAAGTTATCCAAGATTACTGATGTTGTTATGAGAGTCCTTTATATTTTGTCTCACTCTGTCTGTGTATAGAATTCTAGTCAAATAAGATTTTAAAGTAAGTGTTCTTAACATTTAAGTTTTCAAGTCTTTGTTCTCTTCCAGCAACTGGTTTCAGGTATTACATCTCACCAAGCCCTCTGCCTGGAGCCATGTGCGCACATTGACAGTGCCCTGGCTAACTACCAGCTTACCAGGAGGGGGACTAGCTTAATTGCCTGAATTCCAGCTTCACAGAGTAGCTTTCACACCTAAAGCTGGAGCAGCTCACATCTGTGGCTGTCAGGCTTCTGCCTTGCAGATGAAGAAATCAGCTGTGCTTGGTCCCCACAGGACACTCAGGGGCTCCAAGGCTCATACATAAAATCAAAAAACATAAACCAATTTCCATATAGAGTACAAATAACATATTTATTTAATAAGATAGCTACTGAAACTTACTGCCCATGTTACTGAAAGCCTCTATGCAGGTAATTACAAATCTGCTTAGGAAAAAATCGATGAAGCCATTAGGTCAAAACCAAATTCCCTTTGTTCTATTTGCAAGTGAAGACATCTCTGTGCTCATTTACAGGACCCAGAAAATTTTTTTCTTTAATGAATTTGGCAATTCATGGTGCTACCTCAGGCTGTATGATAGGTGTGCATTATGATTTTGCACACACACAAATGCAGTACATTTGCACAGTGCAGATAAAAAGAGGACTTATTAGCTTTTACTGATGGGTGAGTTCTTTATTTTTATACGTATAAGATGTGTACTCTTGGCTGCCATCTTCCCTCGGAGCCCAGCGGACACAGCTAGGGACACCCCAGGACTTTAAGATCGTATTGGGGTTACGGGTGAGTGCAGCGCAGAGGTGGTTTTGGGAGCAGCCAGTCAGCAGTTCCCCCCGGGCAGGGTCCGAGAACTCCGCCCCACCTGAGGCTGGGCCGCTCCCAGCCAGAGCACCCGCGCAGCGCCATCTTTCCTCTGAGCCCAGCGGACACAGCTAGAGACACCCCAGGACTTTAAGATCCAATTGGGGTTAAGCGTGAGTGCAGTGCAGAGGTGGTTTTGGGGAGCAGCGGGTCAGCAGTGGCCCCCAGGGGCAGGAGCTGAGAACTCCGCCCCACCGGAGACTGGGCCTCTCCCAGCCAGAGAACTCGCCACCCTGCCATCTTTCCTCTGAGTCCAGCAACTCCAGGACTTTAAGACCACATCAGGAGCTCAGGGCCCGGGCCTCAGGCTCTGTACACTCTCTTAGGCTCTTTCGGGTCTCCCCAAGATATCTCTGGAAGTGAGGTGAGCAGGGAAACATAGCCTCTGTTCCGGCCCAATCTCGTGGAACTTGAGACATCAACCAGGAGATTGATAAAGGCCCAGGGCAGAACAGCAGGTCCTTTCTGGTCTGCACCAACGCCAGGTCTCCTCGGGCAGAGATGGCAGGAGGAAAGCGCAAGAACAGAAGCAACAGAATCCAAGGGTACTTGGCATCACCAGACCCAAACTCAC
>LR753499.1:144465-176251 GCA_902729485.2 Mus minutoides | reverse complement strand
AAAAAAAAAAAAAAAAAAAAAAAAAAAAAAAAAAAAAAAAAAAAAAAAAAAAAAGATGTGTACTCTTATTGCAGTGACATAAGAAGTATCACTGGTTGATGATTGGTACAAGAAGCCGCAGGATGCCATACAATAAAGTCCTATGCTTGGTTTCACATCTGAGAGAACCAACTGGGTTCTGATAATGACACCTCTGACTGTGAGATTTTAATTACTCAGCGCCCACTCAGTAACACAAGCGCATAAATGGAATGTAGGAGTTGTGCAGTTTTGCCAACTTGGTTGTGGACTGTTTCAGTTCCGAGACTGAATATATTTCTGCAGAATTGTCTTTGTATTATTTTTGACTCCTATAACCATATACTTGTGTGAGAGGGGTTAATGCAAAAGCAGATGTCATCCCGTCATCACAGATTGGAGGGGATATACAAGGCCCCTTGGCTCCTGGCCCCAGCAGCTAATACATTGTTTTCCAGTTGGTCTACTTTGTATGCTTGCAGCAATAACTTCACCCATGTCTCCTCCTATAGCTTCTTTGGATTCTGGATCAGAAAAAAAATGTGGAACTTAATTACCCCAATGAATACAATATTTCAAACTGCTTTGAATTGATCTGAAATTGAAGTGTCTGTTTTTTAGGTAAAACACTTAACAGTGATATCTAATCACACTGATCACAGTGATATCTAATATATGATGATCAGTTTTAACATAGGTGGCACAAGTGGTCATCATTTCTTTGATTTATTGTTGTCATTATTAACATAGTAGAAGAAAGAAAGGGGATGTCACAAAAATTCACTATGAATCAAAAATAAACTGCACGTCAAGACCAGCCTTCTGTATACTATAGTATACCTGTTAATGATGATACGATTTTCTCCTTGCAGTTGAAGAATATCCTTAGCATAATTCCCATGTGCTTAGAAAGTTTCTTCAGCCAGATGTTAGCATTTTCTCTTATCTGCCGTTAGCCATGCATCCTTGTGTGATAGACTTGGCTCACCAAATCACTGATCACTGCTGTGTATTTTGGCACCAGTATCTCTGTTGGCTGTTACCCTATAAGCAAAAATTACTTTGTAAAGTGTTTTAAATCGCAGGGTGTGGTGGCACACGCCTTTAATCCCAGCACTCTGGAAGCAGAGGCAGGTGGATTTCTGAGTTCGAGGCCAGCCTGGTCTACAAAGTGAGTTCCAAAACAGGCAGGGCTACACAGAGAAACCCTGTCTCGAAAAACCAAAAAAAAAAAAAAAAAAAAAAAAAAAAGTGTTTTAAATCTCACACGTGATGTAGGACATGGCTGTGGATGGAGCAGTGAAGATTGAGATGGGATTTTGATCACAGCAAGAGAAGGAGGTGCAGACCATGCTAGAGTTAAATTCTTATAGAATTCTACATTACAAATATGAAAATAATTTTCCAGATACACATTTGTTCCTCCTCAGCAAGACTAGAGACAGCCTGAAATTAAAGTATCATATGATATAAGCAGCAGCTGTTGTTGGCTTACAATATATCTTTGCTCCATCAAAAATATACATGATATTTTTATGTTGCTCATTGGTGGTTTAATGAGACTGTGGCTGTGTGTGTGTTGGAGCTTCAGAGTGAGGATGTTGCCAGTGGAGGTGATGTGTGTGGGGGGGGGGTAGAGGGATGAAGTTATAATATTTTCATGATTTTATCCATCTAAGCAAAATCTTATCATGGAAGAGTCTTTGATACATCCATGTATATTTTTACAGACATAAATGTTTCTCTTTTTAACTTGTAAATACATCATTCTCCCAGGAAACCCATACAGCCTTGAGAACAACCTCTGAATATCTTCCCTTAAATAATGTAAGTATCATTTCCTTTACTTTGTAACCTACAAAACTAAATATATTTCCAGGATGACTTACTGCTCTCTGACTAAAACAGATCATGTCTTTTGTCTTAACTATACAAGCTAAGAACAGTATTTTCAGAACAAACTGAGTGCAAACTCTAGTTTCCTTCCTTGACAAATGGTTGTATTTCCTTTGTACTTTTCTCTCATAGAAAATATCACAAAAGATCTTTCATCTGCTCTTTAAAAATCTTCATATGTATTTCACTAATTCTTATACTCATTTTATTGATAAAAACTATATTGTTGGAGGGACAGAAGTTTAAGTGAATGTAGGTATGAATATGCATGTCTATAAATATCAAGGAACACTAAGCGGTTGTAGATTAAAAAACTCTCCTGCTTAAGCTTCAAGAAATTTAAAACTATCAAATTCCCTATATTGTACAGCATGTGAAACAAGGGTAGAAGCAAGAACAAATTGAAATTCTGATCAGATAAGTTCCTTCCTAAAATTACTGCAAAAAAATCGAGGATATCATAATGAAAAAAATTTATGCTATGATACTTAAGGATTTTTATGATAATTACTGACTTTCTGATTAATATAAAATCAGGTAATCATGTGGGGTTATCCATCCCAACAGAAAAGCAAGACATCAGTATTTTCTTAACTCATTTCTTCTAAAGTATTAAAAACAAAATCCTTCAGCATTTCAAGAAACCTATAACAATGGTAACACAAACTGAGATAAAGGAGAAAAATTTACTCTGAGACAATCAAAACAAGTGCATAGTTAGAAGAAAACAATTTGAATAATATATTTCCATATATTTCTTGTACATTGCTTTATAAAATAAATATTAATATTAAATAATTAATAAGAAAATTGAAAGTATGAAAAAGCTAGAAACAATAAACCAAAAAGCTGAATTCTACTTTCTTTTGAAAGTAGAAAAAAGGTCTAGAAATATAGTAGAATTATAAAGCACTTGCTTGATATATGAAATATCTGATTCCCTTGACTACATTCTATCACCACCAGAAAGAGAGAAAGGGAGAAAGAAAGATGAAGCATTTGATATACACAAGGTATGCCAATTTAACTCAAATTTATTCAAACTCAAGTAATGTGATTTTTGGAAAAATAGTAACAAAAGAATATTAGTAGTAATTTCTATTTAAAATGTAATAAAATACATGAAGCAAAATAAGAAAGAAGCAAATATTCTTCTCATACTTTGTAACTAAAGGAATCAAATTATCTACAAAAGTCATTTGGAAATACTTTGTGATTTCAGCTTCTCAAAAATATACAAATGAGAGGTTTACACAAACTTATCAAATGATCTACAGAATTAAATTTAAAGAATATGCTCAATCTCTTCTTAGTAACATATATTACAATAACACTGAGCTTCCACCTACCTGCTACCATGTTTAAGATGCATAAAAGTAAGAAATGCCAGCATAAAATGAAGACACAGGTCAGTGGAAATACACACACCTAGCTGTTGACATGCAAGATGGAGCAGCTACTTTGGAAGAAGGTCGGATAATATGCTCCCAAATTTAAAAGCAAACCTCCCGCATTGCACCAGCGGACAGACAGACCTGTTCTCAGACAGACAGACCCTTTGACTCAGAGCTCCAAATCTCTCCATCCAACTCTCTAGGTCCCCATGGCCTGCAGCTACCATGCAAGCCCCATGCTTCTAAATTCCCGTGGCTGGCTGGGGTGCCGTGCCACCTTACCTTCCTCTGGAACACAGCTAAGTCACCATGTGAAGGAAAACACCACACAAACTTAGTTTAGAATTGACACAACAACTAACATCCTAATTTGTAAGCTATTCTAAGTTATAAATCCTCTGTTAATGGAACCTGGCAGATCTGCCATCTGAACTGAACTGGGGGCCTCCCCTACCTAACTATACTGTGTCTCCGTGTCCTCTCCAGTCCATAAGAAGGTCTTCCTTCCCAAAGCATGGATACTTCATTCCTCCCTAGAATAGGGAATAAAATATCCATGGAAGGAATTGCAGAGACAAAGTTTGGAGCTAAGACGAAAGGATGGACCATCCAGAGACTGCCCCATCCGGGGGTCCATCCCATAATCAGCCACCAAACATAGACTCTACTGCATACGCCAGCAAGATTTTGCTGAAAAGATCCTGATATACCTGTCTTCTGTGAGGCTTTGTCAGTGCCTGGCAAATACAGAAGTGGATGCTTACAGTCATCTCTAGGAAGGAACACAGGGTCCCCAATGTAGGAGCTAGAGAGAATACCCAGGAGCTGAATGGGGTCTGCAACCTTATAGGTGGAACAACAATATGAACTAATCAGAACCCCCATAGCTCATGTCTCTATCTGTGTCTCATTTATTAAAAGATGGCCTAGTCAGCCATTATTGGGAAGAGAGGCCCCTTGGTCTAGCAAACCTTATATGCCCCAGTACAGGGGAATGCCAGGGCCAAGAAGTGGGAGTGGGTAGGTAGGGGATCAGGGCAGAAAGAGGGTATAGGGGACTCTTGGGATAGCATTTGAAATGTAAATGAAGAAAATGTCTAAAAAAAAAAAAAAAAAAAAAAAAAAAAAAAAAAAAAAAAAAAAAAAAAAAAAAAAAAAAAAAAAAAAAAAAAAAAAAAAAAAAAAAAAAAAAAAAAAAAAAAAAAAAAAAAAAAAAAAGGTTTTCCTTCTCCTGCCTCCCCTTGAACCTGGAAGACCTGTCTACTCCTTGCCCAGCGATTGATCTCCTGTAATCTTTACTCATTACATGAAGTTTCTGCCGCATATTCTCACCATATTCTGTATCAGTAATGCTTCAAGGTATTTATCCAATTGAACTGAAATACTTCATTTAAAAGATTCCTACTTCTTTATTCAACATAGTAATGGAAATAGAGCAGTCATGAAACAGAAACAAAGGAACTTCAAAATGAAAAATGAAAAGTATTACTGTTTTCAAATCTTAAAAAATGTGTTGATGTGACCAAACTATTGTATCAAACTAAACACAATTCTGTAGAGGTACTTACACACACATAAAGACGAAGAGTACAACTCACATGTATATATCTAATTGTTCTCTCAAACATGTGTGCCAGAGGACCAAGGAGATGGTTCAAGACAGGCAGATCCCGCGGTAATGCTGTAGAGCCTAACTAGACTACTCTCCAAGTTGCAAGTCTGAAAAACAAACAAACAAACAAACAAAAACAACAACAACAACAAAAAAACATAGTTAACCCTGTTAACAAGCAAGCAAGCAAACAATTAAACAAATGGTGGATGTGAATTAAATATTGATGACAAGAATTATAACACTAAAAAGAAAATTACATACATTCACACATGTGTACACATATATACAAACTATCAAAAATGTTTGACAGTATTGACATAGAGAACTTGCCTATAACAGTTAGTTCTATTAAATAAACATGAGAACATAATAGTACATATATACACACACCCCAAAACTCTGTGAGATTAAATAAAAAACTATGCCATTGAAGGAGAAACTAATTATTATAGGAAGACCATGTTCATGATCTGACTAGACCAATATTATTAAAATGTCCTTAATATCCAAAGTAATCTACAGATTTGTTTTTAAGGAATATCTTTATAAAATGCTAGTGACATGTACAAATCCAGAAAAATCAATTCTAAAATGTGAATGGGGCTGAAAGAATTCCAATACCTCCTTAAGTAAGAGCAGCAATATAGGATGCCTCTCATTGTAGGAAGCCAAATATAGTTCAATTTTGTGATAATCAAATGTTGATAATGTTGGCATAAACATAGGCACATAAAGCAAGAGATTAGAGTAAAAAGCCTAAAAAGAATCACGAATGCCAAACTATCTGCTTTAGTTAGTTCTGTTTGCTGTTTCCAACACCACAACAAAAAATAACATAGTGGAGCAAAGAGAAGTTTCACTGAGGGGCATCATGTAAGAGTTCAAGGAGGCCTGCCTGCTATTTCATAGAGCATTCCTCATGACAAAGAAATGAACTGCACAGCCAAAGGCATCCAGCAGAACCTATGGAGGATGCTACGTGCTAACTGGCTCACAGGCAAGTTTTTATTCAGCTAGCTTTCTTATACAATGAGTCCACTGACCCAGTGATGGCACACTCAATGCTGATTGGACTCTCATAAATCAATTAGCAATGAACACAACCACACAGATATGCCTCTGGGCCAGAATGAAGTGCACAAGCTTTCAACTGAGAGTGCTTCTCAGGTTACTCTAGGCTATATCCAGCTGACAACTAAAAACACTAGGACAATTGCCAATTGACCTTCAACAAAGTTACTAACAACATGCACTGGAGAAAACACTTTTTTTTTTTTTCCTTTCAATACTCAGGAAACTGAGCATTCCCATGTGAAATTGGGAGTCTATACTCATGTCAGTTGTTTAAAAATATGAATTCAAAATGGTTTAAAGGTTGAAGGTTAAAGCTTGAAAAGTGTAAAAGTATTAGAAAAAGCATGGAAGAGACTCCCAGGATTGGTTATTCAATGAGCTTTAGATAAGAGCTCTAAAGGACAGAAAAGGAAAGTAAAGGTAGACACATAAGATTTGATTAGACTAAAGAGCCTCTGCACAGGAAAAAGCAGAACCAAATGAAATGATGACCTACATATGGGAGAACATATTTTGTACTATATCTTGACATTGTTGTTGATAGTCAAAATACATAAGCAGCTCGTAGAATTCAGTAGTATGATGTTGAAATATGTAATGTGGCCAGAGAGATGCCTCATCAGTTAAAATCCCACACTATTCTTTCAGAGAACCCAAGTTCAGGTACCTACAGCCAGGCTGGGAAGCTCACACCCATGTGTAAATCTAGCTCTTGGAGATCCAGAGCCTTCTCCTGACCTCCACAGGCACCCAAACATGTACAGAAATACATACACGTTCTAAATGCATGTGTGCAGCCTCAATGCATGAGGATTCACTCTGAAGAGTTGAAGAATCAAAGCATAGCAGAGAAAGACATAGGTGAAAAGTTGATGGGAATATGAAAAGTATGGTAATTGAGGATTATAGAAAACATCTGTAAAACTATTACATGATTGAGAAATTCCTCTACTTGAGAATACAAATGAAAACAAAATCAAATTGAAAAGGAATTTAGCATTCTTATTGAAGAAATAGATACAAAGGCCAAGAAAGAAAACCATTACTGTCCATCACCTGATGACTTGATAGGGAAATATATATATATATATATATATATATATATATATATATATATATATAATATATATATATATATATATATATATATATATATATATATATATATATATATATATATATAATGAATATTTAGGTATACTACACTTTTATTCATTCATTGAAAGAAATTCTGGTATTACTGACATGAGAATGTGAAATAAGTACATCAATAGTAGACAGAATGCGCCACAAATTGTACTTACTTGTCAAGTCTAAAAAAATGATGATATGAAAGTTGTGAAATGAATGGAATTCCAAAATGCCAGGAGTGGTAAGGAGGGTATGGGAGAAATGCTTGTGAATTGGTACAAAATGTAGACAGAAGCAAGACTGGTATGCTATTGCCCAGTTAGGTGAATATAGATTAAATATAATAAATTCTATACGTAAAAACTCTAGAATAAAAGATGGTGAAAGTCTTTACTAGTAAGAAAAATGACCGAGGTAGTAGGTACATTTACTCTGACTTCAAAATTTAATATTGTATATTGATCTTAAGATATATTCCCATGTATACCTTTATTTTCTGCATTAAGCATCAGCTCTAAGTTTTATTGAATAAATTTCATACACATAAATATATGCATATTAATTTCAGCAATGCTTTTATTCATTCCCTCTTTGAATCTGCAAATATGATAATTAACCAAAATAAATAAGGGCCCAAAAATCTATAAATCAATACCTAGTGTTTTATTATTGTTATTTTAATTTTTAAACTTTTTTCATTATAAAAGTATATAATTGAGATTTAAATACACACAAATGTGTTTAGATCAAAATCAATTCCCCATTTACTTCCTACTTTAATTCCACCCCATCCATATTCTATAGAGAATATATTGGATAGAGATTCTATAGGTATTCTATAGAGAATGTCCGCAACAAGCAATTATTTACTGGACATGACAGGAATGTTATGGACATCACATGAACTCACAGCAGCAGGTACTGCATGTATTAGACCAAGACAAGATCAACCTGGCCAAATTCATGCATGTATAAACAAGAGGCTCATAATGTCTCTCTCCTGGCTGAAAAACTATTAGCTAGCCATCAATAACTGCAGAGGGAGGGAAACTAAGGGTTCCTGGGGAATCAGGGCTCTTAAAGGTTACCCATACTACACCCATGCACATATAGCAGGACTAAGCCAAATCAACAGGATTATTACTGTTTTAAGTAACACGTGACATAGGCAAGGAAAAGTGGTAAGACATGGGGTGGAATTGGATTAGGGAGGAAATGGATAGTTGCGTTTGATCAAAACCCATTTATATGTATGTAATTATCAATTTAGAAAACTTTAAAGAGGAAACAACAAAGTTTAGAAATTAAAATAAGCAGCAATAACAAAAATTAAGACAATATCAAGCACCCATTCCCAGCGTGTATCCACAAAACAAGCACCAGGCATGTATTCATATAGTATATTGCAAGTAGCCTTAAGAATCCAAAGAAAGTAGAGAGAGTAATGTCTGGATATCAGAGGTCTTGATCTCTCAGTGCCAATTGCTGGATCTGAAGCCTGAAGTGTAAAGAGGAAGGGTAACTTGAATCTCATACTGCCTACATTGTTGCAAGACCTTCCTTGTCAGAGTGAAAGGACTTTTTCCAATTTTAGGAACTGGACAATAATACTGGGACATTAAGAGCCACTGGTGTAGATGCTTAGACCAAAAAAAAAGTTCTGAAAAGAGCCAAAGTCTTTAGTTTATATCTCAAAACAAAGAAAGAACAGTAACCAGTATATGAAAATCTTAGACAAGAAGGAAAAATTGAATCCATGGGTCTGAAATACTAGTCCCCTATTTCCAGCCAATACAACAGCCATCCATACAAAGAAATGATCAAGTGTGTCCCATGACAGAATAAATAGAAGGTATATAAACAACCCTACAAAATGACCCGATGTCAGGGCATGTAGCTTGGTAGCAAAATACTTGCTTAGCAACACACACACACACACACACACACACACACACACACACACACAGACACACACAGACACAGACACATGTGCGCATGTGCACAAACACAAATATATTGTGATGGTAGCTTCAGTAAATTTAATGACATTAAGAGTTGCCTAGAAGAAGGTCTGTGTCTGAGAGAGTTTCCAGACATAACTGACATGAATCTGGGCATCTTCATTGAACTGGCTGAGGCATAGGTGTAATAAATTTGAGGGAGGAAGCCAGTACTAGCATTGCCAACACCTGTAAGTATCCACAAAAGTATTTTCAGCTTTTCAATATGAATGCACAGCAGAGTCTCTCAAAGGAAATTCTAAGCCTTCAACCTTGACCTTCGAATGTATCACTAAGCTCTTTATTCTCAGCCTTCTCGGCTCCTGGTAGCAGCAGCTACACAAACTCTGGCTCTCTTGTATGCAACCAGTCATTATTGACCTATCAAGCCTCTGAATGCGTAAGCCAACCCAATAAATCCCCTTATAAACCCAACTTTATAGAAAACCATCAACACATATTGGTTGTGTTTCTCAAGAGAGCCCTGACTAATACAGATGGATGACAAATCTAAGCATGTTATTATGGTTTCTATTGCTGTAATGAAACAGCATGACCAAAAGCAAGTTGGAAGGAAAGAGTTTATTTGGTTTACACTTCCATATCAATATTTATCATCAACAGAAGGCAGGACAGGAATACACACAGAGTAGGAACCTGGAGGCATAGGAAATGGATCTCTGGATACTTACTATTTGGTTTCTCATGGCTTTTTAATAGAACCTAGGACCCCCAGCCCAAGGAAGGCACCACTCACAATGGCTGGGCCCTCTCTGATTAATCAGAAATTTTAAAAAATGCCCTACAGGTTTACCTACAACCCAATCTTGCAGAGACATTCTCTTAACTGAGGTTCTGTCCTCTCAGATGACTTTAGCTTGTGTCAAGTTGACATAAAACTATCTAGCACACACAGCAATTACAGTAAAATAGCTGTCTAAAAGTCGGTCCTAGAAGAACATTCAAAGACATTGAAATATCAATGAAACACTGTTTGAATAAAAAGGAGCGCCAGTAAAGATATTGATGGCCTGAACTTGATCTTTAAGAGAATAGTTGAGAACAGATAGGAAATCTGAAAAGAAAACAAAAATAAACTTTAAATGAAAATTGAAAGTAACTAAAGAAATGGAAATATACATTTTCAATAGTACAAGAAAGAATCGATTCATTGGAAGCTAGGGCAACAGATGTTATCAACCTTGGAAAACAAAAGGCACAAAGATCCAAGACAAGGAAACAGCGTAGAGTGGACCAAAGAAAAAGGTTACCTGTTACCACTTAACCTTACAGTGCATGAATCTTTCAGTGCTTTCTTTAGAGTGAAATGAAAAGGGAAAAGAAACAAACAAACAAGAAAATATACCAAAAACATTTGAATATAAAGTTTTCTGTTAATACATGAGAAACTATATCTAATACTGTAATATTTTCTTTTATTTTTGAAATTATAGTTAAACCATTTCTAGTTCCCTTTTCTCCTTTCAAACCTTCCCATATATGTCTGTCTTTCAAAGTCATATCTTCTTGTTTTCTTAGTTGTTAGTGAATATGTATATGAATATATATATATATATACATATATGTATATATACACACACACACACACACACACACACACACACACACACACACATATATATATATATATATATATATATATATATTAAACTGAACATAAAAGGTAAGATTAATGCAAGAAACAAAGCAGACAAATGCCATAAAATTTAATAATAAAAAATAAACATCTGTCCTATTTCTATAAACTAACAATAGTTGTGAAATGACAGCTACAGAAACAATTTCAATGATAGTATGATAAAATGTATAAGAATTACATTAGTCAGAAAAATAACAGAGAGAAATATACATATGATTAATAGTAAATACTTAGTATATAATTATATTACTATATAATTAAAGGATTTGAAGGCAACCAGGAAAGACTGGTGAGCTCAGACAGTTAAAAGAAAGGATTCTTCTGAAATGAGTGGAGCCTAAGCATAGGAGAAGACCTCCAAAGCCCAGCCCCACAATTTACCACTTATTCCAACAAGACCACACTTCCCTGTGGGATAAGCATAATTAAGCCACCACACTTGGGTAATGTATCTTTTCTTCTTAAACAATATTTTAATTCAATCTTTAGGCCTTGGAGTTTCTCAAAGAGATGCCCTGTACTCTCTACCTACACTCTCCTTCATGTGCCTTGGTCTTTTTCTTGAGTGATCATTACATTATTTTTCTCCGACTAAATAGAAAGGTAGATGTAAGGACTTTGGTATTCATGGCAATGCTAGGCAAATTTTACATTTGGAGACAAATTTTTATAAAATGAAGATAAGTCCTCAACTTACAAATTAAAGCATTAAGAGATGTTATAGGTTAAGAGATGGAAGCAAGGGCTTAGTAATGAATACTGTTAACCTCACAATTATCTAACTATTGATACGGTCATTAACTTGTCTGTGATTCAGTCATTTCAATGGGATAATAATAGTGGCCAATTCATGGACAGTTATCCTCCCACATACATATGTAGTCACATATGTGTGCAAATATGTGTGTACATGTGTGTGTCCACATGTACTCTAGGAGACATTTTAGATTATAAGAATTTGGGGAAAAGATTGGAACACATATATTAGATTATCAAGCTGAAAGAGAGGTTTATATTCGCAGGTATCAAATGATCTGTGTAGACAACTTGGAAATCTAAAATATTAAGATACAAACACATTTCCTGAGTGTATTGCCATAACTGACACAAGAAATAAGTTTTATAAGCAGTTAAAACATTTCAGAGATTAGAACTTATGCAAGTGATTGGCAAGAAATGCACTTATTTAATTTATAGCTTTTAAGTTACTACATTTTTCCTTTTTTATTAGATATTGTCTTTATTTACATTTCAAATGCTATCCTGAAATTTCCCTATACCCTACCCCCACTCTGCTCCACTACCGGCCCACTCCTACTTCTTGGTCCTGGCATTCCCCTGTACTGGGGCATATAAAGTTTGTAAGACCAAGGGGCCTCTCTTACCAATGATGGCCTACTAGGCCATCTTCTGCTACATATGCATCTAGAGACACGAGCTCTGGGGGTACTGGTTAGTTCATATTGTTGTTCCACCTAAAGGGTTGTAGACCCCTTCAGCTCCTTGGGTAATTTCTCTAACTCCTCCATTGTGGGCCCTATGTTCTGTCCTATAGATGACTATGAGCATCCCCTTCTGTATTTGCCAGGCACTGGCATAACCTCACTGGAGATAGCTATATCAGGGTCCTTTCAGCAAAATCTTGCTGGCATATGTAATAGTGTGTGGTTTTGGTGGCTGATTATGGGATGGATCCCCAGGTAGGGTAGTCTCTGGATGGTCCATCCTTTCATCTTAGCTCCAAACTTTGTCTCTATAACTCCTTTCATGGGTTTTTTGTTTTCTGTTCTAAGAAGGAATGAAGTATCCTCACTTTGGTCTTCCTACTTCTTGATTTTCTTATGTTTTGCAAATTGTATCTTGAGTATTCTAGTTTCTGGGCTAATATCCACTTATCAGTGAGTGCATTTCAAGTGACTTCTTTTGTGGTTGGGTTACCTCACTAAGGATGATATCCTGGAGATACATCCATTTGCCCAAGAATTTCATAAATTCATTATTTTTAATAGCTGAGAAGTAATCCATTGTGTAAATGTACCACATTTTCTGTATCCATTACTCTGTTGAGAGACATCTGGGTTCTTTCCAGCTTCTGGCTATTATAAATAAGGCTGCTATGAACATAGTGGAGCATGTGTTCTTATTACCGGTTGGAACATCTTCTGGGAATATCCCCAGGAGATGTAATCCTGGATCTTCATGTAGTACTATGTCCAATTTTCTGAGGAACTTCAAGACTGAACTTCAGAGTGGTTGTACCAGCTTGCAATCCCACCAACAATGGAGGGTTGTTCCTCTTTCTCCACATTCTCACCAGCATCTACTGTCATCTGAGTTTTTGATCTTAGCCATTCTGACTGGAGTGAGGTAGATTCTCAAGATTGTTTTGATTTGCATTTCCCTGATGATTAGGATGTTAAACATTTTTTCAAGTGCTTCTCAGCCCTTCAGTATTCCTCCGTTGAGAATTCTTGGTTTAGCTCTGTGCCCCATTTTTTAATGGGATTATTTGAATTTCTGGAGTCCAGCTTCTTGAGCTCTTTGTATATATTGGATATTAGTCCCCTATCAGATTTAGGAATGGTAAAAACCTTTCTCAATGTGTTGGTGGCCTTTTTGTCTTATTGACAGTGTCTTTTGCCTTACAGAAACTGCAATTTTATAAGGTTCCATTTGTCAATTCTTGATCTTACAGCACAAGCCATTGCTGTTCTGTTTAGAAATTTTTTCTCTAGTGCCCATATCTTCAAGGCCTTTCCTCACTTTCTCCTCTATAAACTTCAGTGTCTCTGGTTTTATGTGGAGGTCTTTGATACACTTAGACTTGAGCTTTCTACAAGGAGATAAGAATGGATCAATTTGCATTCTTCTACATTATAACTGCCAGTTATGCCAGCACCATTTGTCTTTTTTCCACTGGATGGTTTTGGCTCCCTTGTCAAAAATTAAGTGACCATAGGTGTTTGGGTTCATTTCTGGGTCTTCAGTTCTATTCCATTGGTCTACCTGTCTGTCCCTGTACCAGTACCATGCAGTTTTTATCACAATTGCTCTGTAGTACAGCTTGAGGTCAGGGAAGGTGATTCCACCAGAGGTTCATTTATTGTTGAGAGTAGCTTTTGCTATCCTAAATTACTACCTTTAATCATTTAAGTAAAACAGTCTTGTGATAAATAAAGTAGATTATAAACACTATTGCCATTCTTGAAAATACATATAAAAAGAGATGTCGTACAGCAAATATAAGACAGAGTCCAGAATACTTCCCTAAATGAATTAACTAATTACCTTATTTATACTGTGGTGGTTTGAATAGGTATGTCCCTGATCGTCTCATGTGTTTAAATGCTAACCCCATAGGGAGTGGCACTATTAGAGGCTGAAGTCTTGTTTGCGTAGGTGTAATCTTGTAGGAGCAAGTGTGTCAGTGTGGAGACAGGTTTTATGGTCTCATGTATGCTCAAGCCATGTACAGTGGAGATACTCTCTCATTGCTGCCTTCAGATCAAGATTTAGAATTCTCAGCTCATTTTCTAGTCCATGCCTGCCTTTATGCTCTCATTCTTCCTACTCTAATGGTAATGACCTAAGCCTCTGAAACTGTAAGCCAGCCACAATTAAATGTTGTCTAAGAGTTGGCTTTGACATGGTTTCCTTTCACAGCAATAAAACCCTAACTAAGACAAAAACTGTGACTAACAAATCAGAATTTTATTTTGGGAGAGGACAAGAAATCATGTATTTTATATCCTATACATTATACAATTGATCACTATCTAGGGTTCACCTTTTACAAAATTGAAAAGAGCTAAAAGTAGAAAACACCCAAAGGAAAAAAAAATTTCATTAATATGATCTAACTCATGAAATAAAACAACTTTGGAAGTTATTAAGAATTACACTTTATTAACTTCAAATTATCCTTTGTTCCTTCTTTTTTTCCCCACAAAAGAAGACTTGCTAGTAGGTGCTTATAAGTAAATTTGCATGTTGACTTGAAATATTAGTTTATATTGAAATCCCTATCCATCTATTACTCTGTCCTTCTCGTATGACCAGTATTTCAAGACCAGGATATACATATTCTTTTCCCCAAACCTTTCACTACAATCTAAAATCCTATAGCTAGTTCTCAATTTGTGAGTCATTTTCCAAAAATATAAAGATTTACCAATCATCTAAGAGCCTACTCTGAATAAAAACCTGCCCTTGGTCCTAGCTTTAGCAAAATGCAATGATCAAATCAATCCACCCCCAAAGTACAATTTTAAGAGCTGAACCCTAGATGACACATTTAATATGCAAAAGATAAGTTTATAAAAGGTAATTTTATGGAAAAAAAAAGACCAAGGAAGCCTTAATACATGACCAAACTTTATATTTTATAACCTTATTTATACTTCTCACCATATTATCTATCTATACATACTGTGCCACTTCAAATCACAGTTTGACACTTAACCTGCTACTTCAGCTTAGAATGCTTGATCCTCTGGCTTTTGTGGAAAATGAATGTTCGCTCTTGAAAGTCACAATTCAATTTGACCTATTCTTTGAGAAAGTAGAGGTGGAGGGGCGTACACAGAAAAAAAAAATTTTAAAAAGGATTCAATAAACACCAGAGTGTCCTGAATATGGATGACTGAACAAGCCATAATAATTGCCTTGAAATTTCCAAAGAACAGTAGAGAGCATGTGAAGACTTATAATCAGATGCTCAGAAATTTCAGTATGAATATAGTAAACATGCATACAGTGGTTCTCAATCTTCTTAATGCTCTGATTCTTTAATATAGTACCTTATGTTGACATAGAATTATTTTGTGCCCCTTAATAATTGTAATTTTGAATCATAATATAAATACTCATGTATTCTGATGGTCTTAGGCAACCCTTGTGGAAGACTCATTTGACCCCAAAGTGTTCCTGACTCACAGATTTAGAATTGCTGCCTTGCAAGTTAAAGAGGCTGGGCAGCTTGGGAGAATTAAAATTGTAAAAGCTCTAACAGTATAGAGAATATTCAAAGGGGATTCGAGAGTGGTGCCTTAATTTCTAGGGTTGCTTCTACTTGGCATTTATCTGAGAATGACTTCACAGAAGCATAGCGCAAGAAACTATTGTTAGCCAAGAACATGACATTTGAGTCTCAAAAACATGATGCTTTTTTTCTTGCTCTTCTTTTTAGGTTAGCTGAACAAAAATAACTCAAATCCAGGACAAAATGGACCTTTTGAGAAAGAGTTCTTCAGTAGCTGGAAGGCAATTATCTGAGATTGTGTGTTATTTCTATAACAAGATAGATTTTGTTTGGATTTTAAGATTGGGAGATGTTAAGGTCAATTTGATATAATCAGCAAGTTCATGGCACAAAAATAAGGAGACATATTTTCATGTAAACAAACCACTCTCATCAAAAGTAACAAAACTATGCTTCTAGAATTTACCATTGACTTTCTTTTTTTTTTCTTTTTTTTTTTTTTTTTGGTTTTTCGAGACAGGGTTTCTCTGTACAGCCCTGGCTGTCCTGGAACTCACTTTGTAGACCAGGCTGGCCTCGAACTCAGAAATCCGCCTGCCTCTGCCTCCCAAGTGCTGGGATTAAAGGCGTGCGCCACCACGCCCGGCTCGTACCATTGACTTTCTTGTATGTCGATTTTATGTGAAGGAAACAGCTAAGAATTAAAAATCTCCTTTTCATTTTTAACCATTTGAGCAAGACTCTTAAAATCTTCCAATTATGGTTTCTAAGTGTACATATATGACTAGTAACACGCCTCTTCTTCACAGTGCTTAGAAAAGTTAGAATGATGTAATAATGAGTGGATAAAAAAGAAGTTTTTGCTGTCATTAGCACAATAATTTTAGGGAATTGTCACACATTTCTAAGACGTTGATATCAAATTTCATGAAATACAAAACTAACCCTTTAGTTTTAATATCTCTCTATATATTGGTAGTTCTTTCTGTCATTTAAAAATATTTATATAATAAAAATTAGTAAAAACAACATTTCTTAAAATGATCTTGAGAAATATATTGAATAAATGAAATTGTATCATTCTCCATTTGGTCAATTTCAAGTTAGATCAGATAAGGCTGCAAATCCCTAAACACATAAATCAGCTAACAGTATAACTGCTTCCTTTTCGTTTTTCTAAAAATGGATACTTTGGTTAAAATAAATGAATATTTCTTTGTAAAATCATGTCTATGGACTATGTAACAAGTTTCCCTCTCCACAAATCTACCTGAGCTTGACAGCAGCAGAGTAATAGATTAGATCGCACGGGTGCTGACATACACGGAGAGAACATAATTTCTTTTTATGGGCTGCTGTACTGCTAGACAGAATTCATTTGGCAAAAGGACTGTTGCCTTGACTTTCCTTATGGCTAGCCTGAATTTTTTCTTCTTATATTGTAATAATATCTTAAAAAATACATTGGTTCCCAAAAGGTTTATCATTTGTACATAACTCAACATTGAACTTTTTATGTGCTGTTGCATGAGCATCTTTGTAAGATTCCTCAGAACTATGTGAAATCCCCATGCTTCTAAGACACTTTGTGCTTTATGTGTCTGCATTCTCAAGCCCAGTTACCACTTTCCAGAACGTCTGTATCATTGGCATAATTTTTCACTAGACCACAAATGCATGGGAAATATTCTAATTAATTTTTAAGATATATAACTGTAGGTTACATATTTTACAGGATAGGATAATATAATAATAAATGCATATCATTTTTATAAGTGTCCAATTCCACATATATACAACATTAAATGTGAACTGTATTGGGGGCTATGGACTCTGGGTAGCTATAATGGGCTAATAGGGATTTATAAATTTTATAAAAATGTGGCTGTAGAAAAATGAGGAGGAACTGTTTAGGAGCAGGGTAAAATACTCACCTCTGTAATATATTCTCATGAACCTGAAAGGCTCTAAAAATTTACAATTTTCTGGCTGTTTATAATCACTTGATTTGACAATTTATCCAAATTGTCTGCCCAAAAATACTTCACCTGCCTCTTCTTAGTCCTTAACTTCCCTATATAAGTATAGGTTCCTTCTCTCTCCATCTCCCTCTCCTTCTTCCTCTCTCTTCCTTCCTCCTGTTCTCTCACACACACATACATGCACACACACCCTTTTCCTTTTGCGTCTTTACATTTATGACTAGTAAATATTGTGATAACTAGAAAATCCTCAACTACCTTAATGTGAATACAGTGAAATTTATGCCATCAAATATAAATGTGTTCAAAGAACCAAAGAGAAAGTCACTCAGCTGAAAAGTGATGAACCATGCATATAATAACATAATGTATCATAATGTGCATAGACCTAGACTCACACATTTCAAAACTCTTCTTTTTGTGTCCATAGTACTGTACACTGTGAAAAATAAAACACACATTCACATGTTTTATCTTCTCTTCAGTTTGAACTCTTAGAAAGCTCAAATCAATAATATAATGTTTTGTTTTGTTTTCTGGAAAAAAATGGCTTGTTGTGGTTTTCTGTAATGGTTTCTGTCCTTTGCAAAGAGAAGTTTCCTTCATGAGAGGTAGAAAATACATGTATCTGTGGCTGTAACGACAAATGCTCAAAGGTTGTTCTTAGCAATTTTTCTGGTTTAGTAAATTGGTAGTCATAGATTTTCACTCTATAAACATGGTTTCACTAGCACTAAGTAGTTAGGTAGCTTTCCAGTCCCAGTGGTGGTATTCTCTTGTTGAGTAAGTTTTAAGTACAATTAGAGAAGTTATACATGCCAGTATTGTTCCTTTAGTAATCATGGGATGCTGGTCATTGCTATGATTCATAGGGCTCATAGTTGTATAGTAACAATAGCATGTTTCCTTTGGCAGTTTTCATTTGACATTTTGGTACCATGAAAGCATGTACCTCTGAGAGCAGCTTGTCAGATGAGTTCTAGCTCTTGAGTCTTGTTTCTGAATTAAGTGGTGTTTACAGCAATAGGAACTTACCTTGCACCAGTCCAAGTGGATAGATCTGTCAAATACTACCACTCCAAAGGGTCAAAGAACACTGGGAACTAGGGACAAAACATTTTAAGAGACAGAAGATCATAGAGTTTGCTTTGAGATTGTTTCTCTTAGTAGTATCAGAATCTACAATCGTAAAGTCTCACCACCATGAGGGCTTACATGTTAGCATCAAAGATGAAACAAGTGACCATAACCAATGTATCAGAGACAAGACCATTTGGCCCTCAATCCTACTAAAAAGATTAGAGGTAGATAACTGGAAAAGGAAAAGAAAGAAAAAGGTCTATTTCACCAGGGAAAAGCATACTGACTGCTTGTCTACTGACATTTTGTCAGCTCTGAAAACATACATACAAGTATCATTATACAATCTGAACAGTTTATATTTAGGAATATTTATGTATATACATATACATATATTCATGTAATAACTGTCAGTAAAATCATAAATGAAAAGGCTATGAATTTGTGGGAGCAAAGGGAGGTTATTGATAGAGGAAAGTTAATGGAGAAATGTTGTAATGAAATTAAAATCTCAAAAGTTTGATGTCTATATTAATTTAGCTCTATAATAATTTATAAATAGAAACATATACATGTTATATCTCACATTAATTTAAACATGAACTCCAATTACCTTGCTAGAGATGTGGTGGTTATATAAACATTGATATTGACAATGTCATCATGGACATCAAATTTGAGTGTAATTTATTTACATCGAGCCATAATATGGTGAACAAATAAAGGGTAGCTTTGTTTCCAAAACTACAGCTAAGGTTTTTATCATTAACCGTCTTTATATTTTAAACAAACTGAACACTCTGCAAGACCTACTTGCTACATCTTGCATCCTTGTTCTTTTATTTGAGGACATGGTCTGGAAAAATTAAACTTGAAATATAACATGGAGCATTCTGGTAATTTTTTCCTGCCTCTTACTCATTATGCTACTTTCATATATTGTAACATCATCGGAACACTCAATTCAGTAGCATGTACTACACAATACACCCTTAACCTTGGGATTCTTGTAACTGTTGAAGATCTGGGATCAAGTGGCACATTCTTTGACAATGCTTAAGTTATCTATTGGAGATAATAAACTGAAATAAAAGAAGCTGGATTCATCTGTGTCAAATCTTCCATGGCCTGAGCCTATGCTATTAAGCAAGAGGTTTTCTTTTCTTTATTTCTCATTACTTGTCATAATAAAGAAAATGAAATATATTGAGTGGCTGACTGTGTCTCTCTGACTCTCCTTCTTTTTCAATTTCTTCCATAAAAGGGGGAAGAACAAAAGCTCAATAAATATAGTCGAGAGAAGGAAGCCCATGTTGTTACTACAACACACATACTCGCACAATCTTCTAAATCGTAAAATGTTAACAGCAAAGCTAAATCTTGACATGTTGATAGCTAAAACCGTACCACAATATGGCATGTCAATTGACTGTTAGTGTTTTAAAAACCAAAAAATATTCTTTTCTGTGCCATTAGCAAAATCATCCTGGTTAAATCACATAATCTCCAGGTAGTTAATTTTGTTCCTTTGTTTTGTTTGGGATTTTTAGATGACACAGATTTGGATGTCAGTTTGTGTTGAAGAAGGCATATCAGCTAGTGAATCAGAAGTGTAGACTTGCTGAGGAGATATACCCATAAATCAAATTCAATAAACTTGTCAAATGAATATTACACATTAACCAATATAACAGCCAGTGATAGGACTTTAAGCTGTGTCTGTTTGTCCTAGTTTCCTGAGAGTATTTCAGAGCTGTAGGTCCACACATGAATCCTTTTTAAGCTATTTACTTTCCATGACATCCGTCATTCCACAAGTTCTCCAAAAACAAATTTTAGCACTGTGAACAAGGAAAAGTACTAGGATAAATGGAACTTCAGTGCACAGTAGAGTATTTTTGAGACATCTTATAACTAGAAAAATACCGGAAATAATATTTATTCTCAAGAGGCAGATATTGATTAATTTCTTAAACATACAGGTAATTATAGATTTTCCTCTTTTTGATTTTTTGAGAGTTGAACCTGGTACCTGAAGCAAATAAGGTTACTACCTCGGCATCCTCTCTGCTAGCCACAAGTGTTTGATTCCATTCAGAGCTGTTCTATCCTCTCTCTGTGATGAATATTTTAATCCCTAAAGGTGGCAGCAGCCCATGTTTGGAAAGCTTTCATTTTTAAAATAAACAGAACTCTAAAAAAAAAAAAAACCTTATGAGTTCAAATAAGGTAATCAGACTTTAGCTTGTTTCTCATGAGGCTGCTCATACATTCTGCTCTGATCCATGAATTCTGTCTGTTGACTCTTGTGTACCCATCTGCCTTCCCAGCACCTTCGCCAATTTCTGATGGTTCCACTGTCAGATTGTGTCCCTTGTTGCACTGAGACATGTTGTATTCTTCACCATGGAGATACACTAGGTACTGGATGCATCATTTTATTCAATAAATGTATGCAACATCTTCCCACCACATATTACTTAAATTCTCAATCTAAAACTTCAGACCTCTTTGTGCTGAAACTTCCAACCAGGAGTTGTAAATGGAAGTGAAGAATGAAAGAGTATTTATTTGTAGAACAAATTGGGATGATGCAGAGAAATGTGCAAAAACGGTAAAGGTAGGTGATATGGAAAGGGGGATGTGCAGAGGATGTGACATATTCATGCGAAAGCCTAGTTTTAAAATAAAAATAAATTTAAGCATTTAAAAGAGGATGAAAATAGACCTTGTTGACTTTCAATGACCTATACTGTAAACACACACTACTCTCTTTGTGAATTCTGTTACTGTGGACATTCCATGTAAGTGGAATCCAGCCTTGCATTCAGTGGGAGGCTCATGTCACTTATCACAGCAGTCTAAGAGAGTTGTATTAGAGCATACTTCTCTTTTTGCATCTAGTGCCACAGTGTATAAACAAACCAGATTTTAGAAGCCTATCACTACCCCATATATACTCATCTGCTTAAGAATCATATGAAAGAATGAGTAGGTGTATGGATGGATGGATGAATGAATGAATGAATGAATGAATGAATGAATATACGATTTTGGACATGATAATGTTTGCATATGGTGGTCAGAGTACAATTTAACTTACTGCCTTGGACCTTCCTTAACATAAGGTGTCTTTTATCATGTGTCATCTTATACCAAGCTATATTCTTCTGTCTTTGTCCTCTTCTTCAGGCTTCTTAAATTTGTATTTTTGAACTTGAGACTGTTTTTCTAACTATATACTTCAGTCTTATTTTCAAACTACAGTTTTTCTGCCTCGCGTTTTCACAGAGAATTATTACTTTCCTTGGTCATTATGAAGTTGTGAAAGCCTTTTTTATATTGCATAGAACTACATACAATGTAAAAATACATGTTACAAGCAATTTTGGTCTGTTCAAGTTTTGGTGCTATCTTTCTCAGAGAAAATGATTTTAATTTTGATGTATCAAATTTATTATTTGTATATATTCATATTTTAATTAATGGATTTATGTAGTACATAAATTTTTTTACTGTTTCCTCTAAAGCTTTTACTAATCTTAGGTAACAAAGACTTCCTCCAATAATTTCTTGTAGTTTTAGTTCTTGCTTTCAGAACAAAAAGGTACGAGTAAGGGTCCAGTATCACCATCTTACATATAGCTATGTAACTGTGATGAACACGATTTCTCCAATTGAATTTTCCGGAATTCTTTGAATAAATTAATTAGCCATAATATAATTATTTATTTCTGAAAACTCAGATTATTAGAGTATATATATATATATATATATATATATAACATATATTATCTATAAATGTGCTATTTAATTTTCTATTTGTGAATTTCAAGTTTTTGTTACTTATTTCTAAGTTAATTTCATTGTCATAAAGAATGGTAATTGGACAATACAATTCTCATATATCTAATGAAGCTTTTCTTTTTGGTGGCCTGGAATATTGTCAACATTGTTCACTTCAGGTGATTACAGTCAAAATTTGTTTGGAAGACTGTCTTAATATCTGTTAGTTCTTTCATATTTCTCATCTGCATGATTTTTATTTGTTTTGTTTTTGTTACCATTGTTGTTTTGCTATGAATGCTGATATCTATATGCTATAGATATGGCTGTCTGTACCTGTATGGATCTTGTCCTTACCTTCTTTCTGTTTTTGTAATAAGGCTATTTGTTCGCTGCTGGGTACTTTAGGCTACCTGGCTGATGAACTTCCGATGATTCTCCTATGCCTGTTTCCTCATCTTGCCATACATGGGCTTCCTACTCTGCATTGTATTGTTTCTGGGAATCCAAACTCAGGTCCTTATGCTTGCTCAGCAGGAGTCATCATCTTTTCTATCAACCTTTATTTTGTTGTTGTTGTTTAAGTATTGCAAACATATTCATCTTTGCCTACTTTTCTACTTATTGAAAGTAAGGTGTTGGATTTTCCAACCATTATTAATCCATGATCTCCTTTCACCTTCAATTCTTTCAACTTTTATTACTTTGATTTCAAGATAGTTTGTTTGCTATTTTTTTAGCTGATCATGAATTTAGATCTATCTGTCTTATATCCTTTCAATGTTATTCAGTCTGCTAATGCTTTCTGTGTCTTCGCTAAAAACCATCAGTTTAATGCTCTCTGATACTTCATACTTAGAGCACATACTGCTCTGTACTCAAATCTAAACTTAGGTACCTACATTGAAAATAGTTTTTTATGGCTCTCTAATTTGTCATGACTGCACATTGATTCTTCTTGGCAATATTTCTTCCCTCTGCTCGTTTTTAAACTAGTGTCTTAGAAGTTAAGGTATTGTCCACAAGGCTTCTCATTTCATTACCATAAAAATATTTTTTACTTCAAGATCAACTTCAGGCTCAGAATTTCCCACATTTTTGTTCAAAATTAGACATTGAGGTGTTTGTTAGCTCTACCTTCTCTGGTCTACTCTTCTTCCTGAGCAAATCCTGAGCAAAGGATTCAGAATGAGAGAGAAGAAGGTTCTGGGCAAAATACAGACTGTCTTTGGACAGAATCTCAAATCACTGTGATTAGGTCCATTGATGGGAGAAGACTCACACCATACACCTACATTGCCACAATCTCTGAGTTCAGATGTGTGTCTATCATGTCTGTTCATAGTTTTAATTTCCTCCAGAATGCAATGTCTATGTTGTAAATGCATAGCATACATTGCAGAAACAAACTCTTAATTCCCCTTTCTCTTCATGAATGCTAATTCTCTGCTTACTATTGCTTTCCTATGACATCCTAGATGACCCTAGGCCATTGTCATTATAGTTTCCGATGTTTTCTCCCATCTTATCAACCTAATGAATCGTTAAATCTTGTTTTTACTTCTTAGATATTGATTTTCATTCCCTATCTATCACCACTATTATAATGGTAGTTTCTTGCTATCATTCTCACTTGAATTATTATCCAATTTTGTCAATAGCCTTCACTTCCCAAGTTTCAGTACAATGCAATGTGTCTAAGTACTTTACATGTGCTTCATTCTTTCTTGGCATTAAACTCAAGAATGAGACAGCAAAAGTAACTTGAATAAAGATGTTAAGATAACCTTGCCTGGTTTCCATGGTGGGGGGGGGGGTGGTGGTGGATGGGGTCGGGAGAAACCAAAGTTGTACATTCAAGGAAAAAGAGGTCAAGATTATTAAAGCCATAGGCTAAGACAAGGTTGGTGGTTTAGGCTATTAACATGTTTACAATAGGTAATGTAGCAATCAGTTTTCTATTCTAGAGACATATTTCAGTGTTGAAAAATACATATTAGAATCGGTTCTCTCTTTCTCTCTCTCTCTCTCTCTCTCTCTCTCTCTCTCTCTCTCTCCATTTCTTCTTCTTCTTCTTCTTCTTCTTCTTCTTCTTCTTCTTCTTCTTCTTCTTCTTCTTCTTCTTCTTCTTCTTCTCCTCCTCCTCTACCTTCTCCTCCTCCTCCTCTTCCTCATCCTCCTCCTCCTCCTCCTCCTTCCCCTCCTCCTTCTTCTCCATTTCCATCACTGCAGTTCTTTTAGATAGAAGCAAGAAGTATGGGTCAGAGTTTTGACTGTGGGATGTAAACCCCTTCCCTCACTCGATGCCCTGTCTTCCTGCTGGAATTGGGCTCTGTAAGTTCCCTCTCCCTATTGTTGGGCGTTTCATGTAAGATCCCTCCCTTTGAGTCCTGAGAGTCTCTCACCTACCAGGTCTCTGGTGCATTCTGGAGGGTCCCCCCAACCTCCTAACTCCCGAGGTCACCTATTTCCATTCTTTCTGCTGGGCCTCAGGGCTTCAGTCTGTTTCACTCATGCAATACCAGATCAGGTTCAGAAACATAGACCAAAGAACATTACAGAAGTACAGGCAAGAGATGGAGTCTGTCCAAGCTAATTCTGGAAGCTGAGAGATTATTCAAAAAGAACTAAAGAAGGGATTAGCACTGCAGGTCAGAGGAATATGTTGTAAATGGTTCCCCTTGATGCAGGTATTGATGCCTGGGTATACCTTCTAAGCACTGAGGTTGTCTTAATTTTAGATCTGTCATGGACCATTCATGCCAGTCTTTTATGATATAAGTAATAACAGTACACAGATATTAAGTGATTTGCCTAAGACTTTGCAGTTGGTTTTCTAATCTTTAAATGAATAGAATATGAGTCTGTCCATTTCTGCTTCAGCTTGCTTTACAATATATGGCATTATGTGAAATGTCTTATCTATCTCCTAGGCATGTGAGATGACATAATGAGAAAATGAAGAGCTCTGGATTCCAAGCTATTCTATAATAGAATTAGTTTCTTATGTATCAGGCAATGACAGACTTGTATTTGAGGATGTGATATAAAATGCATTAGGCAGTTACTATAATCCAATATTTACTTTTAAAACTAAAAGTTCCAATTCCATCCAAGTTCCTAATGTAAAAATACCCAGTCCACTAGACTTCATTTAAGTATGCATATCACTCACCCATCAGATATAAAGAACTGATAGTTCTTACTATTGCTTATTTAAAAATAAATTATTTTTAAAATAAAATATTTTAAAATAAAATATTTCAAAATAAAATATTTCCTTATACAAATCTGTACAAGAAAATCGAGAAATCAATCTGGTTTCTCTTAATAGACTAAGGAACTTTACATATCAAAATGAGCACAGCAGAATTTTAAAATAGAAGGAAATGTTTATAGTAATCACTCGGTGAAATATAAACGTGGATTATATGTGCTTGCATACATGTATGTGTGTATAGGACAGGGGTGGTCCTAATTTTCTCAATTCTGAATGACTATAAAAATAAACAGGAAACTATATGGCACAGATAAATCAAACTCATAACAAAATATGGTATTGTTTAACAAAATAATTCAATCTACATGAAGGCTTTATATTGTAGCATTATATTATTTACTGGAAGTTAAAAGAAGAATCAAGTTCTTGATTATTAAAATGTTTCACCAAGTCTGTGGAAGAAGCAGAATTGAGTTTATAGAGGGGATATTTTTCTGTTCTTAGGCTTAAATTTTAAATCCATCTTTGCTGTAGAAACTTGATTAAAAGTGCTTAATCCAGTTCATAGATCTTCCACAAATAATTCCTTTCCTTACCTCTGGGACAAAACTTCTTGGTCTTCCTAGTTCCTATAACTGCAAAGGTGATGTGTTCATTCATCTGAAGTTAACCACAGGCCCTGCACTGTGACAATATTTGTCTTTATAGATACTTTTCCTTGCTCCAAACAAGCTGCCCCTTTTAAGCCAGTCTCTTTCCACAGCTTCTCTCAGCAAACATCTTCATGTCTTGAAGCTAGTTCATTTCATAATGAACCACCCCTACAGCCACCAACTAACTGTAAATCATTCAGAGTAACACAGTGTATCTTGCTCTCTTTCCTGAGACACATTAACTCACCAAACATTGGGTAACGCAGACATTAATACCAAGTGAGACAGAGTTTACTTCTAAAAGTGAATGAATTACATTCTTTTTGGTTCTGAATTCTATTTAATTCCTTTTGTAGCCATGCTTCATCTTTCTGGACTTGGCATGTCTCAAACAGTAAAGTTCAACAGAAATTGTATTATTAAATTCTGTTGGCCCTGAGAAGTCATACATTCTCTGATAGTAATATCATTTCTTGTAAATAAAGTTATTTACTGAAAATTTGGTACTTTATTCTATAATAAAATAATTCACAAAAGAAACATAGCGAAATTCTAACATTGTTTAAATATTCTAATCTCCTCAGACCTATATAAGACATGTTAGTGTGCATATAAACTAATGTCTATATCCCATCATTGGTGAGATGAACTCTGCCTGAAAGAATTTCTAAGTCCAGTAGTTTTATCATAGTACCATTTAGCAAGACATGTTATTCTGACTGTACTCCATTTATATTCACCACCTCCCAAATACCAAATAAATGCCATACTATGTCCACACATACTTAAAAATACTAATAAATGTATCATTTGACTAATTCAACTCATGAATAAGTTCCATCTGCTTTATAAATGGCAAGCTCACAGGGAATAATTTCCAGAAGGCTTTACATATGAAACAAAAAGCGAAGCACAAATAGTTAAATAAATGGCCCAAGGTCATGAAGCCAGTAGTCAAACACATGGTCTAGCCATACCATGGCCCATGTGGCTTTCATTTTATTCCAGTGACCTCAAGTTCCCAGTTTAGAGGAGGAAGTATACAATCAAATAAATATTTTTAAAAGATAGCACAAGTTAATAAATTGATTTAAAATTCTTCAGAATGTATTTTTATTCTAATTTCCTTACAAATCATGTAAACAACTTTAATAAATTCTCTTTATTTTTGTCTTCACTAGAACATTTCTTTCATAAGTAGAAACTGAGCAGCTCGTGAGAATTTCTAATGCTATAGTTTGACCAGAAGCTACTACATTGATGCATGAGATGGGATGGAAATATACTTAACCTTAATTGTGACTTCTATGGAGATTTTAAGTTTTTATTGGAGAACCTTGACATATATTGTAAATAAAGACTGCCTACCTTTGAGTATTTGTACCTTTGCCTTTTTGCCTGAGCATCAGAACAGACAATAAACACGAAAGCAACTAAAAGGCATGTGCTAGCTTAGTCTGTAACTCCTTGGCTAACTAGTGGCCAAAGTCATGGTTGACACACACGCTAAGGACTTCTGTGTGAGATACTCTTAGCTGGCTTCAAAAGAAAATGCCAACTCTAGAGTACTCTATGGGAGCAGCATAGACCACTTCACCATACATGTTAGCCCCATACTGTACATAGAATGACCTGAAACTAAAATCCCAACTCTCCCTTTTGGTTTAAAGTTTTCTTATTTTTATTTTTCTGTTTCATGGAATTGGGGCAGGCAGGAAGAAAATGTATTCTTTTGTACTTGTTTTAAAAATTATTTTGTGTTATATGTGGTTTTGGTTCTGTATAAAGTACTTCCTAAAACAAACAAACAAAAATAAAAAATAAAAAAAACTAGCCTTCATGAGTTTTAGTTCTTAAAATAAAGTTTTTTTGTTTGTTGTTTGTTTTTGCAAGATCGACCAAAGGGCAATGAATTCACTGAATAGAAAAGACAAACTTAGAGCAGAGAGAAATGAGTCATGGATTAGAGTAGTAGACTCTGGAAGATGTCATAGAGAAACTGGCATGCAAGGAAGAATCAGGGGGGGAAAAAAAAGGTATCTTCACTATCATTATCCTCATCACCACAGAAAAGGGCAGATAGGGAATTACTGATCAATAAAAGGCCATGATGACTATCTAAGGATTTGAAGAGTCCATTGTAGTCTCTCTTCTCTGGGGTATCAGGCAGAACATAGTAAACTTTCACAACATTCAAAGGTGACGATCTTACTTTTTCTTCTGAGGTTTTGCTTAGTTATGAAGAAAAGCTGAATGACTTAAACTGTGAGCAATTACAAAGAAATGCTTTTTGCTTTATAGCTAAAACCTATGTTTTCTATTATTTTAACAAATCTGTTATCACTTAGCCTTAAATGTTGCCTTATCAAGACAGTATTTTACCAGTTTGAAAAATAGATGGATGTTCCCAACGATTTTGTTTTTAGTGCCAATTCTTCATGCCTCCTCTTCATGCAACTTTCTCATTAAATAGAAGTATACTGCATAAATAGCAAAACATCTCAAACAGAAGACAGGAGATTCTTAAGCCAAGAAATTAGTTCATGAAATTCACTGTAGTGGCATACAACATTATAAATGAGAACATAAAGTATTCTAAAAGTAAACCAACGCGCCATCTTTCCTCTGAGCCCAGCAGACTCAGCTAGGGCCTGTCCTGAGCTTTACACACCCCAGGACTTTAGGTTCGCATCGGGATTACGCTTGAGTGGAGTGCAGAGGTGGTGTTGGGAGCAGTGGGTCAGCAGTTGCACATAGGGGCAGGATCCGAGAACTCCGCCCCACCGGAGGCTGGGCCTCTCCGAGCCAGAGCACCCTCCATCCCACCATCTTTCCTCTGAGCCCAGCAACTCCCAGGACTTTAAGATCACATCAGGAGCTCAGGGCTTGGGCCTCAAGCTCTGTGCACTCTCTTAGGCTCTTTTGGGACCCTCCAAGCTATCTGGGGACCTCAAGTGAGCAGGGGAACACAGCCTCTGTTCTAGCCCAATCTCGTGGAACCTGAGATACCAGCCAGGAGATTGATAGTGGCCCAGGGCAGAACAGCCCCTCCCTTCCAGTCTGGTCCGGCCCGCCCAGCACCAGCTCAGGTCTCAGGCCAGAGGTGCTGTGCATTCTGCTAGGCTCTTTCGGGACTCCCCAAGCTATCTTGGGACCTGAGGTAAGCAGGGGAACACAACCTCTTTTCCGGCCCAATCTCATGGAACTTGAGACATCAGCCAGGAGATTGATAAAGGGGCAGGGCAGAACAGTAGGTCCTTTCTGGTCTGCACCAACACCAGGTCTCCTCAGGCAGAGATGGCAGGAGGCAAGCGTAAAAACAGAAGCAACAGAATCCAAGGGTACTTGGCATCACCAGATCCAAACTCACCCACCACATCAAGTCCTAGATACAACAGCACACCAGAAAAGCAGGACATGGATATAAAGTCACTGGTCATGATGATGATGGAGGACTATAAGAAGGAAATACAGGAAAACACAGATAAACAAGTAGAAGCATTTAAAGAGGAAAAACTTAGAGAGGTACAGGAAAACACAGATAAACAACTAGAAACATTTAAAGAGGAAATACTTAGAGAGTTACAGGAAAACAATACCAAACAGGTGATGGAATGGAGCAAAACCATCCAGGACCTAAAAATGGAAGTAGAAACAATTAAGAAAAGCCAAAGGGAGATAAACCTGGAGATAGAAACCATAGGAAAAAAATCAGGAACCACAGATATGAGCATCAGCAACAGAATACAAGAGATAGAAGAGAGAATCTCAGGCACAGAAGATTCTATAGGGAGCATAGACAAGACAATCAAAGAAAATGCTAAATGCAAAAAGATTCTAACACAAAATATCCAGGAAATCCAGGACACAATGAGAAGACCAAACTTAAGGATAATAGGAGTAGATGAGAAAGAAGACTATNAGAACTCCAAATAGGCTGGACCAGAAAAGAAATTCCTCCCGACACATAATAATCAGAACAACAAACGCACTAAATAAAGACAGAATATTAAAGGCAGCAAGGGAAAAAGGTCAAGTAACATATAAGGGCAGGCCTATCAGAATTACTCCAGACTTCTCACCAGAGACTATGAAAGCCAGAAGAGCATGGACAGAGATTATACAGACACTAAGAGAACACAAATGCCAGCCCAGGATACTATACCCAGCAAAACTCTCATTTAACATAGACGGAGAAACCAAAGTATTCCACAACAAATTCAAATTCACAAAATATCTTTCCACAAATCCAGCCCTTCAAAGGATAATAACAGAAAAACACCAATACAAGGACGGAAACTCTGCCCTAGAGAAAGCAAGAAATTAATCCTTCAACAAACCTAACAGAAGTCAGCCACAAGAACAGAATCCCAACTCTAAAAACAAAAATGACAGGAAGCAACAATTACTATTCCTTAATATTGCTTAATATCAATGGAATCAATTCTCCGATAAAAAGGCATAGACTATCAGACTGGCTACAAAAACAGGACCCGACATTTGGTTGTCTACAAGAAACACACCTCAGGAAAAACGACAGACACCACCTCAGAGTGAAAGGCTGGAAAACAATATTCCAAGCAAACTGCCCGAAGAAAAAAGCTGGGGTAGCCATCCTAATATCGAATAAAATAGACTTTCAACCCAAAATTATCAAAAGAGACAAAGGGGGGAACTTCATACTCATCAAAGGCAAAATCTTCCAAGAAGAACTTTCAATTCTGAATATCTATGCTCCAAATGCAAGGGCAGCCACTTTCATTAAAGAAACTTTAGTAAAGCTTAAAACACACATTGCACCTCACACAATAATAGTGGGAGACTTCAACACCCCACTCTCATCAATGGACAGATCCTGGAAACAGAAACTAAACCGAGACTCAGTCGAACTAAAGGAAGCTATGAAACAAATGGACTTAACAGATATCTAAAGAATATTTCATCCTAAAACAAAAGGATATACCTTTTTCTCAGCACCTCATGGCACCTTCTCCAAAATTGATCACATAATTGGCCACAAAACAGTCCTCAACAGATTCAAAAATATTGAAATTGTCCCATGCAGCCTATCAGATCACGATGGACTAAGGCTGCTATTCAATAACAACATAAGTAGCAGAATACCATCATTCACTTGGAAACTGAACAACAATCTACTCAATGATACTTTGGTCAAGGAAGGAATAAAGAAAGAAATTAAAGACTTTCTAGAGTTTAATGAAAATGAAGCCACAACATACCCAAATTTATGGGACACATCTCTGAGTTCCTACAAAAAAAAAAAAAAAAAAAAAAA
>LR753499.1:119253-141011 GCA_902729485.2 Mus minutoides | reverse complement strand
CACATGATCATCTCCTTAGATGCTGAGAAAGCATTTGACAAAATCCAACACCCTTTCATGATAAAGGTCTTGGAAAGATCAGGAATTCAAGGCCCTTACCTAAACATGATAAAAGCAAACTATAGCAAACCAGTGGCCAACATCAAACTAAATGGAGAGAAGCTGGAAGCAATCCCACTAAAATCAGGGACCAGACAAGGCTGCCCACTTTCTCCCTACCTATTCAATATAGTACTTGAAATCCTAGCCAGAGCGATTCGACAACAAAAGGAAGTCAAGGGGATACAAATTGGAAAGGAAGAACTCAAATTATCACTATTTGCAGATGATATGATAGTATATATAAGTGACCCCAAAAACTCCACCAGAGAACTCCTAAACCTTATAAACAGCTTTAGTGCAGTAGCCGGATATAGAATTAACTCAAATGAGCTATATCACAATAATAAGAGTACATTGTTGCTATTGCAAAAGTCCCAGGTTAGGTTGCATCAAGAAACTACACATGGCTGCTATCTTAGAGTTTTATTACTGTGCAGAGACACCATGATCAAGATAACACTTACAAAAGAAAAAATTAATTGGGCATGGCTTATAGTATCAGAGGTTCATTCCATTATCATCACTGCAAGAATCATGGCAGCCTACAGGTAGACATGGTGCTGGAGAAGAAGCTGAGAGGTCTGCATCTTGATTCAAAGGCAGCCAGAAGGATACTGTCTTCTGTAAGGTAGCAAGGAGAAGACTGGAATTCCATACTGTGCAGAGCATAATATAGGAGACCTCAAAGCCCATCTCTACAGTGACACCCTTCCTCTAACAAGGACATACCTACACCAACAACGCCATACCTAATAGTGCCACTTCCTGTAGGTCAAGTGTTTAAATACATAAGTCTAAAGAACTAAACCCATTCAAATTATCATAGCTACTCATAGAACATCTGAAACTCCAGTATCTAGGGTTTTGATGGCCTCTTTTTCTAAAGAATAGGTACCCATTCAGGACATGTTGAAAGAAAACTCTACACATTAAATAAATCTATAAAAGTTTTAGAACATTAAAGAAGTCTACTAATACATACAACACTACTTTAATGCCTTTACACTTTAAGAAAAAAAGAAAATGAACAAAAGAATTTTGAAAATTCTTACTGAATAGTGAAATCCTAAGATATATAAATATACCAAATTATATATGTATTCTTTAGAAAATATTAATTATAAAAAGATTAGCATATCTCAATTAAAATTAGTAGTACCACCCAAAATTTTTAAGATTATTTTGTGTAAAATATTAAGATAAAATAATAAGTATTTAAGATAACCCTACATATTCAATAGCCTGTTGATGCTTCAACTCAAATTATCTATTTTTAAAGGGAGATAAACTCCATGTACAGAAAAATTTATAATAGTTATGATTTTTTAAAAGGAAAATGTCAAAGAAAGATGAGATACTTCCTAATGAGATTTTGCATAAGGCCTCCTAAACAATACAGACTCATGAAATTCCTCTTGATTGACCATGAGAATTAGATGCTAAGGATCTATAATTAAAGATAACATAACAATTTGATTACTTTATGGAGAGAAATCAAGCTATAACTGAGCTAGAAGCTTCTTCTCCTCTGGGCAGCTTTTGTAGTTCTCTAGGGTGCTTTGGGGCTGATGAAAAAGAAAAGAACTCAATTACCATGTCTAGGCTGGAAACTCTACAATCCATAACAAAAACCTGTCAGGCCCAATAGTTCAATAGTGGCACAAGTATGGGAGTAAACAGATATCATCTGATTGAGTTTGGGTTCCATTCCATAGAAAAGAATCCATACTTGGTATTTTAAAACTAATCAAGTGCTCATGGTAGGAATATTATAGGTCATATGTTAAAATAAATACTGTTGCTTAACTATGTTGACATGGTGTCAAGATCATTTCTAAATATTTATTCTAATATTTATGGACAAGGGCTATTCCCAGCCTTAATCAGAAAACCTTTCTCCATGGAATAGTATGGAATAAAATACTCAGACCTTCAAAAGGTGGTGAAAATAAGTAGAGGCTGAGTGTACTAAATTAGACATTTATTCCTCCCCATTAAAATCAAGAAAAATAGAAAAGGTATAGAAAGAATGGATCTTGAGGATAAGAATGGCTATTAAATATTATCTGTGTTTAAGACACAAACACATTGTGTGCATAAGAATGGGCATATCAACAACCAGGCAAAGATGCAGTGATGCTTCTGGTATACCTAAATACCATTGGGGAGCTATTTGCAATGTACAGGTTTGGGGAAACAGAATGATTCCTTTTGCTTGTGTACTTATTGACCTTCCCAGGCTTCGAAGGAGAGTTCTAAACTGTTAGTCACACAAATGACCCTGGTTAAAATAAATGAGTCATAATTCAAAACCAAAAGGCAGGAATCTTAGAAATAGATTGGTAAGGATTTGGAGGGAGAGTTGTAGGATAAGAATGAATTAAGAGGTAGAAGGTCATAACAGAATGGACAAGGAGAATAATCATTGTGTTAGTTTGTATATGGCTGACGCAGGGAGTGCATTATTTGGAGGCATGGCCTTGTTGGAGTAGGTGTGGCCTTGTTGGATAAAATTGTCACTGTGGACATGGGCTTTAAAACTCTCATCTTAGCTACCTGGAAGCCAGTGTTCTCTGCTTTGCCTTCAGAAATGGATATAGAACTCTGAGCTCTTCCTACATCATGCCAGCCTGGATGCTGCCATGATCCTGCCTTGATGATAATGGACTGAACCTCTGAACCTGTAAGCCAACCCCAATTAAATGTTATGTTATCCTTATAAAAGTTGCCTTGGTCGTGGCATCTGTTCACAGCAGTAAAACTCTAACTAAGACAATCATATATACTAGAAGTCATCAAAATGTAAGATATATATGAAGTCATCAAAATGTAAGATTAGTCAATGAAAAAATATTTTAGAGGTTTTGAGTTGTTATTCTGTTCTTCCTTTCACCTCATACAGCTTTTAATATGAGCAATATATAAGTGAAAAATAAGGAAATTAAAAGAAATGAGCAGTTCATTTATCTCTCATTTTTACAAGAATTACAGTGATTATCATAGCTTTTTCAAGTGGTTTTATAATACAATTACAAGGCTCATTCATATTATTATTTGGAAAACTTATGTGTTACAATTATTACTACTTCAATAGTAGAATAAAGACCATTTCTTCTCATGTTTTAACTATAGAATACTAAACTTAAAGATATGGTCTATGAAATTTGGCATTGGGAAAATTAGCAATAAATTTCAATCAGAATTTAAAAGCTTAAATTATACACACACACACACACACACACACACATACACACACACACACACACACACACACACACACACATACATATATATATATATGTGTATGTGTGTGTGTGTGTGTATGTGTGTGTGTGTATATATATATCTTTTATTGATCAATAATATTGTAAATTTTTTAATATTTTGAGAAATGTTTAATTGAACACCACACAGTCTCTGGAAACGCCTGCTAAAAATGAGATCAAATATGAGATATTGTATTAGATAAATTTTGAAGCACTTTTTTTTGAAGCTTTGCAAAACTCCCAAAAGACCAGATGAAGGATATAGCAGCACACCTGGATACACCTAGAAGCAATACCACACAAGTAAATACCACCTTATATATTTTAGAGAACAATATACATTATATATAATGTACAAATAGCAATGCTAGGATGAATGAAGCTTTGATTTTTTTTCTTCCCGTGTCAATTGCTGCATTTACAGAGTTATTCTACACAGGATAATGGGTAAACCAGGATCTTTACAGACTAAATCATTGAATTATGCCCCAAATTCACATTAGACTTTGATGTATGAGTTTAGAAGCAGAAAATTTTTCACTTCATATTCTGAAGTGAAAAAATGGGTGTATAGGGAAGGCAGGTATTCTAGTAATATAGTGTATTCTCATGTGAGTCTCAGACTTTAAGAACTGGTTTCTAATGCACCTAAAAAATAAACACACACACACACACACACACACACACACACACACTCACAAACACACACACAAACAGAGAGAGAGAGAGAGAGAGAGAGAGAGAGAGAGAGAGAAAGAGAATTTTGATTAGAGAGAATGAAGTCATTACACTGACCATAAAGTAATTTAGTAGAGGCCCCACACTGGAGACTATTGAAACTGTTAAATTAATGGTCAAATTGATAATGCTCAATTAATTCATTTTCTATCCTAAAGTATTTGCATGAGTCTTAATATAAAAACAACAAAAGTGACCAACAGGTTCATTACAATATTTGAGTTTATGATTAATGTTTATAATGAGGAGAATAATTTATGGCATAGTAATTGCTTTGCATTTCCATTTCTTTCTTTACAAAAATATGCAAATATATTCTGTCTTGTTTCATGCTATATAATGAATCTTTGAAATCCATACAGAATAGAAAAAGCTATCATCTGAATTCCTCTAGAATAGCAATGTCTAATAAACATTTAAGACCCATTAATCTTAAATACCTGGTTAGAAAACAAGTAGCTTTCTTACTTACAAGAGCTTTTCCTATAAAATACTAGAATGTATGTGTGACACAGGGTAATTTGCTCTCTGTTTGCTTTCAGGGTGCTGACTAGACCAAAAGATGAATGTTTCAAATGAAACTCTAGGACATCATAGGTCTGCCTGTGGGAGGAGGTTAGTTGGTTTTCATTCCACATAGACTGGTGCTTTTCTCAGTTCTTCTGGCTCTAGTGGCATTTTCTCCTTATGCTGCATATAGTATTGTCCATGGAAAGAACAGAAAATAGGACAAGAGTGAACACCCTGCAGGGTGTTTTACCATAAATGTGAATTCTGCAGAGATGAGATTTGCTAGAAATAGTTTGTTTTCCTTCACGAAAATGGTGGTCCTTGAAAAAGAAAGAATGTGACATAAATAATATGCTAATCCATTGTGACAGTCAAATTAACTGCAACCTTAAAAATTATAAAATCTATGTGTGGTTCATTTGCTAAAATGTCTTTGCCTACATTTAACCTTAATCTGTCTTTGTTTTCCAATTTTTTTATTAGATATTTTCTTAATTTACATTTCAAATGCTATTCCAATAATCCCCTCCCCCTCCCTGCTCCCCTGTCCACCCACTCCCACTTTTTGGCCCTGGTGTTCCCCTGTATTGGGGCATATAAAGATTGCAGTACCAAGGGGCCTCTCTTCCCAATGATGACCGACTAGGCCATCTTCTGCTACATATGGAGCTAGAGACACAAGTTCTGGGGGTTCTGGTTAGTTCATATTGTTGTTTCTTTCCTAGGGTTGCAGACCCCTTCACCTCCTGGGGTTCTATCTCTAGCTTCTCCATTGTGGGCCCCCTGTTGCCACTTTTAGATGATTATGAACATCCACTTCTGTACGAGAGAGCTATATCAGGGTCCCTTAAGTAAGCACTAGCTGTCTTATGCCATAGTGTCTGAGTTTTATGACTGATTATGGGATGGATACCCTGTGGTCGGGTAGTAGTCTCTGTATGGTCCATCCTTTCATCTTAGCTCTAAACTTTGTCTCTGTAACTCCTTTCATAGGTATTTTGTTTCCTCTTCACAGGAGGAATAAAGTGTCCACGATCTGGTCTTCCTTCTTGATGTTCTTGTGTTTTGCAAATTGTATCTTGGATATTCTAAGTTTCTGGGCTAATATCCATTTATCAGTGAGTGCATACCCAATGACTTCTTTTGTGACTGGGTTACCTCACTAAGGATTACATCTTCCAGATACATCCATTTGCCCAAGAATTTCATAAATTCATTTTATTAATAGCAGAATAGTACTCCATTGTGTAGATGTACCGCAATTTCTGTATCCATTCCTCTGTTGAGGGACATCTGGGTTCCTTTCAGCTTCTAGTTAATATAAATAAGGATGCTATGAACATAGTGTAGCATGTGTCCTTTTTACCAGTTAGAACATCTTCTGGGTATATGCCCAGGAGAGGAATTGCTGGATCCTCTGGTAGTACTATGTCCAATTTTCTGAGATAACACCAGACTGACTTCCAGAGTGCTTGTACAAGCTTGCATTCCCACCAGCAATGGAGGAGTGTTCCTCTTTCTCCACATCCTTGCCAGCATCTGCTGTCCCCTGAATTTTTGATCTTAACCATTCTGACTGGTGTAAGGTGGAATCTCAGGGTTGTTTTGATTTGCATTTCCCTGATTATTACTGGAATATACCTTAAAAACAGTACATTGTGTTGGGTTTTAAAGAGTGAATTTCACTTCAATCTTTAAAATTATAAAATATGTCTGATTCGATTGCTAAAATAGCTTTAAACAGCAATTCAAATGCAAACCCCATGTTTTAACATTGGAGATGCTTGTGAGAAGAAACAAACTGAACACCAATGTGGTTTATGCAGTTTAAGACGTTTCACTGTTGAATAAAAAAAAAAAAAAAAGAACAATGAACTTTCCTGAAATACTGTGAAATCGGAAATATATGACTAGGATACTCCTTAAAAAACGATCATCCATCATGACCAAGTAGGCTTCATCCCAGGAATGCAGGGATGGTTTAATATATGGAAATCCATCAACTTAATACACTATATAAACAAACTCAAAGCCAAAAACCACATGATCATCTCCTTAGATGTTGAGAAAGCATTTGACAAAATCCAACACCCTTTCATGATAAAAGTCTTGGAAAGATCAGGAATTCAAGGCCCATACCTAAACATAATAAAAGCAATATACTTCAAACCAGTAGCCAACATCAAAGTAAATGGAGAGAAGCTGGAAGCAATCCCACTAGAATCAGGGACTAGACAAGGTTGCCCACTTTCTCCCTACCTATTCAATATAGTACTTGAAGTCATAGCCAGAGCATTTTGACAATGAAAGAAGATCAAGGGGATACAAATTGGAAAGGAAGAAGTCAAAATATCACTATTTGCAGATGATATGATAGTATATATAAGTGACCCTAAAGATTCCACCACAGAACTCCTAAACCTGATAAACAGCTTCAGGGCAGTAGTTGGATATAAAATTAACTCAAAAAATCAGTGATCTTACTCTACACAGAAGATAACAAGGATGAGAAAGAAATTAGAGAAACAACAGCCTTCACAATAATAACAAATAATAATATAAAATACCTTGGTGTGACTTTAACTAAGGAAGTGAAAGATCTGTATGATAAGAACTTCAAGTCTCTGAAGAAAGAAATAGAGGAAGATCTCAGAAGATGGAAGGATCTCCCATGCTCATGGATAGGCAGGATTAATATGGTCAAAATGGCTATTCTGGGAAAGGAATTTTACCAATCCTAAAACTGATAGGGGACTAATATCCAACATCTACAAAGAACTAAAGAAGCTGGACTCCAGAAAAACGAATAACACGATTAAAAATGGGGTACAGAGCTAAACAAAGAATTCTCAACAGAGGAATATCGAATGGCTGAGAAACATCTGAAAAAATGTTCAACATCCTTAATCATCAGGGAAATGCAAATCAAAACAACACTGAGATTCCACCTCACACCAGTCAGAATGGATATGATCAAAAATTCAGGTGACAGCAGATGCTGGCAAGGATGTGGAGAAAGAGGAACACTCCTCCATTGCTGGTGGGATTTCAAGCTTGTACAACCACTCTGGAAGTCAGTCTGGTGTTTTCTCAGAAAATTGGACATAGTACTACCAGAGGATCCAGCAATACCTCTCCGGGGCATATAACCACAAGATGTTCCAACTGGTAAAAAGGACACATGCTCCACTATGTTCATAGCAGCCTTATTTATAATAGCCAGAAGCTGGAAAGAACCCAGATGTCCCTCAACAGAGGAATGGATACATAAAATGTGGTACATTTACACAATGGAGTACTATTCTGCTATTAAAAAATGAATTTATAAAATTCTTGGGCAAATGCATATATCTGGAGGACATAATCTTTAATGAGTTAACCCAATCACTAAAGAAGTCATTGGATATGCACTCACTGATAAATGCATATTAGCCCAGAAACTTAGAATACCCAAGATACAATTTGCAAAACACTAGAAAATCAAGAAGGAAGACCAGCATGTGGATACTTTATTCCTCCTTTGAACAGGAAACAAAATACCCATGAAAGGAGTTACAGAGACAAAGTTTAGAGCTAAGATGAAAGGATGGACGATACAGAGACTAACCCACCGGGGGATCCATCTCATAATCAGTCACTATACTCAGACACTATTGCATAGGACAGCAAGTGTTTACTGAAGGGAACCTGATATAGCTGTCTCGTACAAAAGTGGATGCTCACAGTCATCTATAAGATGGCGCTCGGGGCCCACACTGGAGAAATTAGAGATAGAACCCCAGGAACTGAAGGGATCTGCAACCCTAGAAGAGGAACAACAATATGAACTAATCAGAACCCCAGAACTCGTGTCTCTAGCTCCATATGTAGCAGAAGATGGCCTAGTCAGCCATCATTGGGAGGAGAGGCCCCTTGGTATTGCAATCTTTATATGCCCCAGTACAGGGGAACACCAGTTCCAAGAAGTGGGAGTGGGTGGGCAAGGGAACACAGCAGTGGGAGGGGGGAGGGAACTTTCAGGATAGCATTTGAAATGTAAATTAAGAAAATATCTAATAAAAAATTGAAAAAAAATAGAACTCTCTTTGCCCCTTCTTAGAATTATGATCAAAGCACACATTGCTTCCAATTTAATTATCAGAGAGGCAATAAGTTGGAACATTCTTAGTCTTCATATATATCTTATGTCCTATGTAAAAAAAAAAATCAAAAATAAGAGTTTGGTTAAAGAGAGACTATTTCCAGGGAATTCAATGAGGAGCACAGTGATGAGAAGAAGGCTCACTTTCCTGGACTATTCATATTGTATGTATTCAGGTTTGTGTCTGTGATTGTTTTGTATATATTCCTCCAGAGAACACAGATCTATAAGGGCAAGTCAATGATAAATATCAATGATATTTATATTTCTACATCTTGAATACCTATATTTAAGAGGAATGATCATCTTCTATTTTCAGTCACCTGAATAGACTGCTTTGCAAATGCCTGAAACCCTCTTTGCTTCTGTCCCCTTGATGAGGCATCTGAAAGTACAAATAGTCTTGAGTATGACAGTTTATTGTATCATTTAAAGCATTACAGTATTTTAACTACTAGTCATTAATGTTATCTTACTGTAAGATATATTCATGTATATATGTTTTGTATTAGATGTGAAATGGAACTAATCCATTCTAAAGTCAATGAAGTATACTCCAAGTAGGAATTAGTTCATTAAATATTACAAGTCCATTAAAATGTGAAATAAGATTCATTGAATAATGTGAGTAGATATGTCATAATTTGTAGATAAATCCATTAAAATAAAAACAATCAGTTGAGCATTTCTCACTGTTCATATTTCCCCATGTGCCTTTGCTGTCATAATTAATTTGGTTCACCCAAGTGTATATGCAGTGTGACTTTTTGAGAATTAGAGGCACACATTTTTGTTTATTGCAAAAGGTGAGTTTTGTGAAAGAAGAATATAATGATATCAAATATCATTCTGAAAGGACTATCTTGGGAAAATATTGGGAGCATTGGAGAGAGAACAATACTGCATTTCATTTCTCTGAATTTATAGGGGAAAAAAGTATCTCAGCATTTCAGCAAAATGTTTTCTACAGTCTTGAAAACAAATACATTCTAGTATTTGCTGGCTAGAAACTGTGGAGAATAACCTTGGAAATTCTGTCTTTCTTGATTGAATTTGGACTGTGTATTCTTAAAGCTATATTTATTTTCAAAGCTTCTTTGGCTTATATCAGGATTCATAACTTTGAATTTGCCAGCATGAGATTTACTAGAAATAGTTTTGTTTTTCTTCACTGTAATGTGATATTTTAAGAATGTGACATAAATAATATCTTAATCTATTGTGAAAATCAAATTCACTTCACCCTTAAGAATTATAAAAAAAAACTATGACTTATAAAAAAAAAAAAAAGATTCATCATTTCCCTACATGAGCTTAAGGATATCTTAAGCTACCAAGGGCCGAGGAGATTGGATTTCTAAATGAAGAATAACTAGAAAAGGTTGAATTTCAGCTTAACAGTATTGTAAAATATCTCATTCTTCTTGATTACAGTATGTACCTCTTTCAAAGAAATGATGTTACAGAACTACCATAAGACATGTTATGAGTGTCTTAAAAATAAAACATAAAATAAAATTACAACATGAGTAACTTAAAAATACAGATGTCAAAACACTTAAAAGATAACAAAAGCACATTAAAATTCATTTTAGCTGATATGAAATCACAAACTGGTCAACCCCAGGACATGATATTTTTTTGAATTAATAGAAGGAAATTGAGGAAAACGTTTCTAATATGTGCATATGAAAAAAATTTTTTAAATGTTACCTGGGTCAAGGAGAATAATATCTTTACAAATTGGTAGTTGATGGTTCACTAGAACTTTCTTTTGGGTGATATCCCTAGTTATGGAGTAGTTGGCAATTTCTAACTGACATAGCTTGAGCTCCATTTTTCTATGGTGCTGGAGTGTATGTGGGTTGAGTTTTTACAATTAGATAATAGATCACCACTTTTAGTAAAGTGGTAATGTTTGACTCAAGTAATAATGCACAGAAAGTACAGCCCTTACTATACCTTAACTCCTCAAACAATTTTTATTAACATCTTAGTAAATAATTTTCACTCATTATATATTCCTTATTATAAATTAGAAACTATTTTGGGACCTTCCCTACCAGAGGAGAGGTGGCCTCCCAGGAGGGCTCTGATGCCCCCAGAATAGGTGAGGGAGTCATCTTGTCTCCTCAGTCCCTCTGAGCTCAGCATACCCAGATCAGCTCTGAGTGTGCGGAGGGTGAGCCAGTGGACTGAAGATGCAACACAGCTTCTGGGACAGGCAGAAGAGGCACAGCTTCTGGGATAGACCCACTTTTCAGGCTCCAGACATCCAGACACCTTCCCCACCAGAGGAGAGGTGTCTGCCCTGGAGGGCTCTGACAGCCAGAGCAGGTGAGAGAACCATGTTGTCTCTTGGGTCCCTAGGAGACCAGTCTGTGCAGGTGAGCACACAGACTACAGAGGCAAACCATCTTCTGGGACAGGCCCTGTTTCAGGGCTTCATCTTCAGCCAGGAGGCAGGTCTGAAGGCCAGACCTCTGTGCACCTTCCCATCAAGAGGAGAGCTTGCCTGAAGAGAGTACTCTGACCACTGAGATTCAGAAGAAAGCTGGACTCCCAGGACAGCTAACAGAGACTACCATAATCACAGGAGGAACAGGCTCCAGCCAGAGACAACTATAACAACAAACACCACAGATTACCAAATGGTGAAAGGCAATCATAAGAATCTTACCAACATAAACCAAGACCACTCACCATCATCAGAACCCAGCACTCCTGCCTCAGCCAGTCCTGGTTACCCCAACACACCCGACAAGCAAGATTCGATTCAAAATTATATCTCACGATGCTGGTACAGAACCTTAAGAAGGGCATTAATAACTCACTTAAAAAAATACAGAACACTGCTAAAGAGTTAGAAGCCCTTAAAGAATCACAAGAAAACACTGCTAAACAGGTAGAAGTCCTTAAAGAGGAAACAGAAAAATCCCTTAAAGAATTACAGGAAAACACAACCAAACAGGTGGTGGAATTGAACAAAACCATCCAAGACTTCAAAAGGGAAGTAGAAACAATAAAGAAAACCTAAAGGGAGACAACTCTGAAGATAGAAACCCTAGGAAAGAAATCAGGAACCATAGATGTGAGCATCAGCAACAGAATACAAGAGATGAAAGAGAGAATCTCAGGTGTAGGAGATTCAATAGAGAACATGGGCACAACAATCAAAGAAAATGCAAATACAAAAGATCCTAACTCAAAACATCCAGGAAACCCAGGACACAATGAGAAGACCAAACCTAAGGGTAATAGGGGTAGATGAAAATGAAGATTTTCAACTTAAAGGGTGAGCAAATATCTTCAAAAAAATTATAGAAGAAAACTTCCCAAACCTAAAGAAAGAGGTTCCCATGAACATACAAGAAGCCTACAGAATTCCAAATAGACTGGACCAGAAAAGAAATTCCTCCTAACACATAATAATCAGAACAACAAATGCACTAAATAAAGACAGAATATTAAAAGGGAAAAAGGTCAAGTAACATATAAAGGCAGGCCTATTAGAATTACAGCAGACTTCTCACCTGAGACTATGAAAGCCAGAAGATCCTGGACAGATGTTATACAGACCCTAAGAGAACACAAATGCCAGCCCAGTCAGCTATACCCAGCTAAACTCTCAATTACCATAGATGGAGAAACCAAAGTATTCCATGACAAAACTAAGTTCACACAATATCTTTCCAGGAATCCAGCCCTTCAAAGGATAATAACTGGAAAACATCAACACAAGGACAGAAACTACAGCTTAGAAAAAACAAGAAAGTAATCCTTCAACAAACCTAAAAGAAGACAGCCACAAGAAAAGAATCCCAACTTTTACAACATAAATAGCAAGAAGCAACAATTACTTTTCTTTAATTTCTCTTAACATCAATAGACTCAATTCCCCAATAAAAAGACACAGACTAATAGAATGGCTACAAAAACAGGACCCAACATTTTGCTGCCTACAGGAAACATACTTCAGGGAAAAAGACAGACACTACCTCAGAAAGGCTGAAAAACAAAATTTCAAGCAAATGGTCCAAAGAAACAAGCTGGAGTAGCCATTCTAATATCGAATAAAATTGACTTTCAACCCAAAGTTATCAAAAGAGACAAGGCGGGGCACCTCATACTCATCAAAGGTAAAATCTTCCAAGATGAACTCTCAATTCTGAATAAATATACTCCAAATGCAAGAGCAGCCACATTCATTAAAGAAACTTTAGTAAAGCTCAAACCACACATTGCTCCTCACACAATAATAGTGGAAGACTTCAACACCCCACTCTCACCATTGGACAGATCCTGGAAACAGAAACTAAACAGTGATACATGAACACTAACATAAGCTATGAAACAAATGAATTTAATTGATATCTATAGAACATTTTATCCTAAACAAAAGGATATACATTCTTCTCAGGAAGACATGGTACCTTCTCCAAAATTGTCCATATAATCAGTCACAAAATAGGCCTCAACAGATACAAAAATATTTAAATTATCCCATGCATCTTATCAGATCACCACAGACTACGGCTGATCTTCAATAACAGTATAAATAATAGAAAGCCAGCATTCACATGGAAATTGAACAGCACTCTACTCAATGATATCTTTGTCAAGAAAAATGAAGAAATGAATTAAAGACTTTTTTAGAGTTTAATGAAAATGAAGCCACAACATACCTGTACTGTCTAGTTTTGTGTCAACTTGACACAGCTGGAATTATCACAGAGAAAGGAGCTTCAGCTGTAAGGCATTTTCTCAATTAGTGATCAAGGGGGGCAGTCCCCTTGTGGGTGGGACCATCTCTGGGCTGGTAGTCTTGGGATCTATAAAAGAGCAGCCTGAGCAAGCGAGGGGAAGCAAGACAGTAAAGAACATCCCTCCATGGCTTCTGCATCAGCTCCTGCATACAGACCTGCTGGAGATCCAGTTCTGACTTCCTTGATGATGAACAGCAGTATTGAAGTGTAAGCTGAATAAACCCTTTCCTCCCCAACTGCTTCTTGGTCATGATGTTTTCTCCAGGAATAGAAACCCTGACTAAGACAAATTTATACCAGCATAGTGGGGTATTCCTGTGAAAACCTGACCATATTTTGGGGAGGACTGTGGAAGGAATTTGGAACTTTGTAGGAGAAGATCCCATTTGGTGTTGAGAGCTCTGTGAGACATTGTATAGGAGCTTGGAAGATAATGTTGAGAACAGTGCAGAAATTGGAGGCCTGGCTTGTGAAATTTCAGAGGGAAAATTAAATATTCTTTTCAGGGCCATTGCTATTTTGGATTGTGAAGATTCTGTTGTTCTGGTTAGCTGGGGATGAAGAATCAGCTGTGATTAAATACCAGAACTACTAAAGCAAAAACTTTGCATTACTGGGACTATTGATGCTGGTTAGCTGGAGCTAAGAAGTTAGCTGTGATTAAGAAGAGAACAAGCTTCTGTAAGGCAAAAGATACTGTCAACAAGACAAAAGGGCCACCAACAGATTGGGAAAGGATCTTTACCAATCCTAAATCGGATAGGGGACTGATATCCAATATATATAAAGAACTCAAGAAGGTGGACACCAGAAAATCAAATATCCCCATTAAAAAGTGGGGCACAGAGTTAAANGGCCTAGTTGGCCATCATTGGGAGGAGAGGCCCTTTGGTCATACAGACTCTATATGCCCCAGAACAGGGGAATGCCAGGGCCATTACGTGGGAGGGGGTGGGTAGGGGAGCAGGGCAGGGATGCGGGAGGGTAAGGGAAAATTTCTGGATAACATGTGAAATGTAAATGAAGAAAATATCTAATAAAGAGAAAAAAAAAAGAAGAGAACAGCTTCAATGAGGTGACATCTTCTGGGAAGTGTTTGTTTGTTTGTTTTGTTTTGTTTTTGAGAGCACAGAGGCTGTGTTCCATAGATAACCAAGGTTGTACCTCATGCTACAGTGGGACTTTGTAATGTGTAAGTCACCCAGGTGGTACTGGTTTTGAAGGCAAGGAGGGGTCATACAAGGAATTTGAGTCTTAGCACTATGAAGAGAGCCTATGAGAGGCTCTTGTTAAAGCCAAGTTACAGTGAAAGACAGCAGTATTTTGGAGAAGCCAGTACCATGAGATGGCTACCAAGAACAGCAGCAGCAGTGGAGTACAAAGGGCATGACTGGAGAAGTGACCCAAGCCCTTGGAGGAGCCCAGAAGATCATGAGTTGGATCCCAGATATTGGATGGTTAGAGATTGATTGTTGCTTTTGATTGTGACTGTGCCCTGATATTTTTCCCTCTTGAAGGAAGTATTTTAGTGAAGTCCACAGTTAAGAAACTTTCAATTTTAAAGTATTTTGTATTTAAAAAGAAACTAGATATTTTAAAAAGATTGAACTTTTAATATTAAAGACTGTGGGACTTTTAAAGTTATTTAGATCTTGGGGATGAATAAGAACTAAGGGTCAAAGCTTAGTAGTGCTGTGTTTGTGTGTCAAGTTGACAGGGGGTCAATTGTACTGGCTAGTTTTGTTTAAAATTGACAAAGCTGGATTTATCACAGAGAAAGGAGGTTCAGTTGGGGAAATGCCTCCACAAGATCCAGCTGTAAGGCATTTTCTCAATTAGTGATCAAGGGGGAAGGTCCCCTTGTAGGTGGTGCCATCTCTGTGCTGGTAGTCTTGGGTTCTATAAGAGAGCAGGCTGAGCAAGCCAGGGAAGCAAGCCAATAAAGAACATCCCTCCATGGCCTCTGCATCAGCTCCTGCTTCCTGACCTGCTTGAGTTCCAGTTCAGACTTCCTTGGTGATGAACAACCATAGGGAAGTGTAAGATGAATAAACCCTTTCCTCTCCAAATGCTTCTTGGTCATGATGTTTTGTCCAGGAATAGAAATCCTGACAAAGACAATATCCAATATTAAGGGACACAATGAAGGCAGTCCTAAGGGGGGGAGGGAACTTATAGCCCTGAGTGCCTCCAAAAAGAAACTAGAGAGAGCATACACTAGCAGCCTAATAGCACACCTAGAAGGTCTAGAACTAAAGGAAACAAATTCACCAAAGAGGAGTAGAGGGCAGGAAATAATCAAACTCAGGGCTGAAATCAACCAAGTAAAAACAAAAAGAACTTTTCAAAGAATCAACCAAACCAGGAGCTGGTTCTTTGACAAAATCAACAAGATAGATAAACCCTTATCCAGACTAACTAGAGAGCACAGGGACAGTATTCTAATTAACAAACTCAGAAATGTAAAAGGAGACATAACAACAGAACCTGAGGAAATCCAAATTATCATCAGCTCCCACTACAAAAGGCATTACTCAACAAAACTGGAAAACCTGGATGAAATGGACACCTTCCTAGACAGATACCAGGTACCAAAATTAAATCAGGATCAGATTAATGATCTAAACAGTCCCATTTCCTCTAAAGAAATAGAAGCAGTCATCAATAGTCTCCCAACCAAAAAGAACCCAGGACCAGATGGGTTTAGTACAGAGTACTATCAGACCTCCAAAGAAGACCTAATTCAAACTCTCCTTAAACTATTCCACAAAATAGAATCAGAAGGTACTCTACCCAGTTGATTCTATGAAGCCACAATTACTCTGATATTTAAACCACACAAACATCCAACAAAGAAAGAAAATTTAGACCAATTTCTATTATGAATATTGATGCAAAAAAACTCAATAAAATACTCGCAAACCAAATCCAAGAACACATCAAAATGATCATCCATCATGATCAAGTAGGCTTCATCCCAGGGATTCAGGGATGGTTTAATATACGGAAATCCATCAACATAATTCACTATAAAAACAAACTCAAAGACAAAAATCACATGATCATCTCATTAGATGCTGAGAAAGCATTTGACAAAATCCAACACCAATTCATGATAAAAGTCTTGGAAAGATCAGGAATTCAAGACCCATACATAAACATAATAAAAGCAATCTACAGCAAACCAGTGACTAACATCAAACTAAATGGAGAGAAACTCGAAGCAATCCCACTAAAATCAGGGACTAGACAATGCTGCCTACTTTCTTTCTACCTATTCAATATAGTACTTGAAATCCTAGCCAGAGCAATTCTACAACAAAAGGAGATCAAGGGGATACCAATTAGAAAGGAAGAAGTCAAAATATTACTATTTGCAGATGATAAGATAGTATATATAAGTGACCCTAAAAATTTCACCAGAGACCTCTAAAGTTGATAAACATCTTCAGTGCACTAGCTGGATATAAAATTAACTAAAACCAATCAATGGCCTTTCTCTACACAAAGGATAAATTGGCTGAGAAAGAAATAAAGGAAACAACACCCATCACAATAATCACAAATAATATAAAATACATTGGTGTGACTTTAACTAAGGAAGTGAAAGATTGGTATGATAAGAACTTCAAGTCTCTGAAGAAAGAAATTCAAAAAGATGTCAGAAGATGGAAAACTCTCCCATGCTCAAGGATTGGCAGGATTAATATAGTCAAAATGGCTATCCTGCCAAAAGCAATCTACAGATTCAATGCAATCCCCATCAAAATTCCAACTCAATTCTTCACTGAGATAGAAAGGGCAATTTGCAAATTCATATGGAATAATGAAAAACCTAGGATAACAAAAACTATTCTCAACTATAAAAGAAAGTCTGTTTTATTTAAATGATTAAAGATAGTAATTTGGGATAGCAAAAATTACTCTCAACAATAAAATAAACTGTGGTGGAATCACCATCCCTGATCTCAAGCTGTACAACAGAGCAATTGTGATAAAAAAAAAAAATGCATGGTACTGGTACAGCAACAAACAGGTAGACCAATGGAATAGAATTGAAGACCCAGAAATGAATCCAAACAGTTATGGTCACTTGATCTTTGACAAGGGAGCTAAAACCATCCAGTGAGACAGCAATTTCAACAAATGGTGCTGGCACAACTGGCAGTTATCATGTAGAAGAATGCGAATTGATCCATTCTTATCTCCTTGTACAAAGCTCAAGACAAAGTAGATCAAAAAACTCCACATAAAAGCAGAGAACCTTAAATTTATAAAGGAGAAAGTGGGGAAAAGCCTTGAAGATATGGGCACTGGGGAAAAATTCCTAAACAGAACAGTAATGGCTTGTGCTGGAAGATCAAGAATTGACAAATGGGACCTTATAAAATTGCAAAGCTTCTGTACGTCAAAAGACACTGTCATTAAGACAAAACCACCAACAGATTGTGAAAGGATTTTTACCAATCCTAAATCTGCTAGGGGACTAATATCTAATATATACAAAGAGCTCAAGAAGCTGAACTCCAGAAATTCAAATAACCCCATTAAAATGGGGTACAGACATAAACAAAGAGTTCTCAACTGGGGAATACTGAAGGGCTGAGAAGCACCTGAATATGTGTTCAACATCTTAATCATCAGGGAAATGCAAATCAAAACAATCTTGAGATTCCACCTCACACCAGTCAGAATGGCTAAGATCAAAAAATCAGGTGACAGCAAATGCTGAGGAGGATATAGAGAAAGAGGAATACTCCTCCATTGTTGGTGGGATTGCAAGCTGGTACAACCGTTCTTTAAATCAGTCTTCAGGTTCCTCAAAAGTTTGCACATAGTACTACTGGAAGATCCAGCAATATCTCTCTTGGGGATATACCCAGAAGATTTACTGGTAATAAGGACACATGCTCCACTATGTTCATAGCAGCCTTATTTATAATAGTCAGAAGCTGGAAAAAACCCAGATGTACCTCAACAGCGGAATAGACACAGAAAATGTGGTACATTAACACAATGGAATACTATTCAGCTATTTAAAAATTGAATTTATGAAATTCTTGGGCAAATGGATGTATCTGTCCTCAGTGAGATAACCCAATCAAAAAAGAAGTCACTTGATATGTACTAACTGATAAGCCGATATTAGCCCAGAAACTTAGAATACCGAAGATAAAATTTGCAAAATACAAGAAAATCAAGGAGAAGGAAGACCAAAGTGTGGATACTTCATTCCTCCTTAGAATAGGGAACAAAACACCCATGGAAGGAGTTACAGAGACAAAGTTTGAAGCTAAGATGAAAGGATGGACCATCCAGAGAATGCCCCACCCGTGGATCCATCCCATAATCTGCCACCAAACCCAGACACTATTGCGTATACCATCAAGATTTTGCTGAAAGGACCCTTATATAGGTATCTCTAGAGAGGCTATTCCAGTCCCTGTCAAATAGAGAAGTGGATGCTCACAGTCATTTATAGGATGGAACACAGGGCCCCCAATGGAGAAGCTAGAGAAAGTACCCAAGGAGCTGAAGGGGTCTGCAATCCTATAGGTGGAACAACAATATTAACTAACCAGTACCTCCAGAGTTCGTGGTCTCTAGATGCATATGTATCAGAAGATGGCCTATTTGGCTATCATTGGGAAGAGAGGCCCCTTGGTCTTATGAACTTTATATTATCCATTACAGTGGAACGCCAGGGTCAAGAAGTGGGTGTAGGTGGGTAGGGGAGTGGGGTGGGGGGAAGGTAAAGGGAACTTTCAGGCTAGCATTTGAAATGTAAATAAAAAAAAAATCTAAGAAAAAAAGAAGAAAAATCTAAAAAAAAAATAGAAAGAAAAGAAAAAGAAGAAAGGAACTATTTTGGATCCTTCAGTTTTCATATATAAGCCCTTTTGATAGCATGTCTATTATGAGACTAATTTTATGCTACACAGGTTTTTATGCCTTTATGTATTCTTCCCTTTTGGCTGAATTCTGAATACTTCCTAGTAGCTTTGTGCTATTCTTTATTTGGATAGTAAAATTTCTATGTAAAGCATTTTGTGGGAGTTTCCTTTCACATAACTTTTATTGCTTTAAACCTGAATTTAACAATAAATTTTACTGAAAATCAGATAGAAACTAATTTGATTACCTCACTCATAATTTTAATGTAGAAATTGAGGCAGTATTTTATAATGGTTATAATGGGATACATGAAACAAACTAAACAGAACAAACATCTTCTATTTGTCTCTGGTGCCTAGAAAGGACAGTTAAGATTTCTAAAACAATACATTGTAAAAACAAGAATGTCATGGCCATCCATAATTCTTGTATCACATGGCTTTATGGAAATATAGGACTCTGTAGATGACTTTAGGATGCTATTAGTTACAAAACAACAACAACAACAACAAAAACAAACAAACAAACAAAAACATGATCATTGGCTTGGGATTTTCAAGCTAAAGCAAACCATGGAATAGAGATATGGAAGGAAGTATAGGTAAACCATAAAACAAGTCTTTTATTCATCATGTCTATGAAGTAAAAGTCTATTGTACACAAGAGCTCAAGGGAGCTTTTGGTAGTTTGTATGTGATTTCATTTTGTTGTTTTGGATGTGTATCCTTTCCAATAGAAGGATGATCAAGAGTGCTTCACTACATATTGAGTAACCAATTAGTCAGCTCTTCTCTGGGAAAGTTTAATTCTCTTTTTGGCAGCTGTTAGTTTCTTATAGTTCTTTATTTTAGGTCAGAGTCTCCTGAAATTTCACCTTCCTACATGAGTATATCTATTTGTGTTGTGCTTATTCAATTTTTTATGCAGCCATGTTTTTGAAACATCACAGACATAGTATCTTGATCATTGTTAAAACATACAATCTCTTACAATATTTCCACCCCCTTTTCTGAGATGTTTCTTGATCCTGAGATGAAGTAGTGGTGTTGAAGATGTATCCAATCGGGTAGGGCACACTACAATCAGTCAGTCAATCTCTTCCTTTATTTTAATCAGTTATATTTTTCTGGAATGATCTCCAATGATTGCTAAAAGATGTTTATTTATTGAGTGGATGGAATAGTACATTTTAGAATACAGGTAAGGAATGTGCTGGCTTAGTAGACTGCCAGTAGTAAGTTCTTCTCTAGGATCCAGAACTTCAACTAAACACACACAAACAACACTAAATATACACAGCAAGTTGAATGTATTTCTTCGTGTATGTGTGTGTGCTCTCATGTGTGTATACACATGTGTTTGTGCATGCATATACATGTATTTGTGCACATGTTTGTGTGTGTGAATGTGTCCATGTTTTGGTGTGTGTGTGTGTGTGTGTGTGTGTGTGTGTTACAATAATAAACAAAGGAAAAGAGGCCACAAATTTGGTAGGGAGTGAGAATTAGATGGGAAGAGATAGTATGAGAGGAAAGAGAGAGACAGAGCAACAGACATAGACAGACAAAAGTGGAGAGAAGGGAAAACTAGAAGGAGAAAAGAAAACATGGCAAGAAATTATATTTTAGTCATCATTATTTTTAAAAAAGAAAAACTCAAATTAATAGTAGAGGAAATACTTCAGTGGAAATGTTAACACCTGTGTGTGTATTGTTTGTGTGTGCTTGCATGTGTGTGTGTGTGTTCATGTGTGTGTGTGTGTGTGTGTGTGTGTGTGTATACTCATTGGACATGCCTTTAAAGGAAATAGAGCAAGAAAAATGTGACAATATATTGGTTCACAAAATAATTAACTCATTATTAGCATAAGGTATGTACAAACTAGGTTCTCAGGAAAAAGAAAAATATAATCAAGTAAACAATAATTTATAGTTTGATAATTTGCTGCACTGACAACAGCCAAAGCCAAATATATTTCAATACAGTTCTTACAGATACTAAAGAGAGTCATTTAAATTGATTAAGAAATTCTAACTTTTATCTAGAAAATCAAGTTAGAGTAAACAAGTTGAAATTATAAGAGAATAAAGAACAGGAGAGTCTGAGAACACACAGTCCGATTTCTAAATTTGCTGTAAATTCCAAGACAGCACATTATATCAAAAGCTTGGACAGGAGGACAGAACAGAGGTGCTGAGAGTGTGATGGTGAGGCTTCATTTTGAACTTGGCAGACTTTAGAATAACTTCAGAACCAGAACTCTGGGGTTCCTATGATGGTGTTTACAGAAAGACTTCGCAGTAGAGGAAGAAAACACCCGGTATGTACACTTGAGGTCCA
>LR753499.1:56753-116753 GCA_902729485.2 Mus minutoides | reverse complement strand
ATTTTACTTAACTCACAATTTGAGAGGTTAAAAGTCTAAGATATGTCATCCTCTTGGTGATTTCTCTGAAGAGAGTCTCCTCAGGTGACTCACTATAATAGACTGTCTCATAACAGGAACACAAATTGAAAGGAAAGATCATAGTGAAGACAGCAAGCCAGAAAGTGATTCACAACATGGGCTTGTTTTTTTCAAAACCATCTGCCCTCAGAGGTCCCCAGAAACATCTCATCCCAGGGCATCACTTACGATTACTTAATTGCATCACACTGTGCCCTACCTATTAAAGGTCTGATCACCTCAGAGTACTGTCACTTTGGGACAGTAAATTATACAGAAGAGATAGCAACAAACCCCAACAGGTACAGTGATTATTTTTATTAACTGATGGATAAAATAGATCACAAAGCCACTTAAGAATCTTTCAATGTGCACGGGATAATTAAAAGCAGAACTTGGGTTTTAAATCTCAGAGGCATGTCTTGTACATTGCACATGAATACATATGCACATGCAATTGACTGCTTAACTCCAGTCAAAGTGAAGGCCACTGGAGCACAGAATCTTGTTTTGTTACTCGTATCCTGTATATGTGTCTAAGGATGCTGCTATGACTCACATTAGTCTATGGCTGCTTCTACTTTTCCAATTAGAGCAAGACCTCTGAACACTTTCTGTCACGGATGCATTCTAGACACCACAGCTTATTTAACCTGGTATACTAGAATAGGATTCTTGGATATCTTTTAACCGGACCCATGATTTTTTTCACAGGGAAAGTTAACATCAACCATAACCCCATGCCACTAATAAGAAACTCACCTGTTATATGATTCCAATGTTTCATTTTAAAAGCTATCTATATCTGCCTTATACTCTCTATAACTCCATTTACATAAAAGCCCAGATGATGCAAACTAATCTTTGTGAAATAATTAAGACCATTTTCTCTAGAGAAGATGATTATAACTAAATAGACTTTTTAAAATTTAATAGCCAGAGTCCACTGTTTTCTCTTTGTCTGTTACTCTGACTCCATGACCCATATTCCCTGGAAATGTTTAATTATTTCTTTATTTTTTCTACTTCTTTCTCTACTAATGCATTTTCAACACATCAGAAGAATGTTGATTGTAAAGTTAATGAAAGTTTATTTCTAAAGTACTATGCAAAATTTGAATTTATATTTTTAGACATTATGTATGATATCATATGAAGTTCATTGTTCCCCAATCCTAGGTCACCTCCTGGCTGATTTGGGGGGGGGGATTATTATGAAGTCATTAAAGTGTTCATTTCTTCTCAGTGTCATTAGAAAAAAGTGAACAACTCTACTGGGAAGTCTACTCAGACATATTACCAGTTTTCTTACAGTTTTCTTCTCCATGATACTGTCTTGGAAATGTTCACTATCTTACACTATTGTTTTCAAGTGGATATAAGTTTATTGATCTGCTTTTGTTTCATCTTCTAGTTGTTCTAAGTTTGAGTATAAATCGAAATCAGCTAGCCAATCAATAAGGAAAGATAAATTCTAGTTGCTGTCTATAAGTAGTGTTTTTATTTTTAATGAATCATACATAGCCTATTTTTCAAAACTGATTACCCTTGTGTAAACAGTTCAGGAAATAAAGTGTTTCCTACACCTGAAAACTGCCTGAGAACTCCCTACTCATCAAGGAAGACAATGTCCTGATGTTTAAAACCCTAGAGTGTTTCTGCTCGTGTTTGAATTTCTTAGCTCTGGGCAAAATATGATTAAGAGAATATCTGACACTCTCAAGGTAACTCTATGTCAAGAGCAACAGAACCAAAGGTAAAGAACAAAATACAACAGATCTGAGAATTATGACTGGGGAATTATTAGAGGGTCGCAACTAGTTTGTGGAATGGACTGAAATCACAAATATAGCACATCTATTATATGGTTGAGGAAATGGACCTGCCAAACAAAACCTAAGTTGGAACTAGTAGAGTCCTGTAATTGCTGCACAAATCTTAACCCCAATATAAAAGGTAGTAAGCTGAGAAAGCACATGGGCGATCAGTCAGCCCAGTTCCCCTTGGTGCTGGCTTTAGATGCAGTAATCTGGGGTGGGGGGGTATTAAGGAGAGTACATAAGTGAGCAAAAATAAGTATATCGAAGTATGCTTATAGTATTTTGACCTCAAATTGAAAGCTCCTCAAAATCAACCCACTGGGATTTGGAAAACATTATGCACTAGGACCTATTTTGCGGCACTGTTTTTTTGTTTGTTTGTTTGTTTGTTTGTTTCCTCATCTAACAAAGCAAAAGCTATTTTGTATCTTACTTTTCTATTATTAGTGTTTGGTATTCACTGCTTAAAGAAAAAAAAATCTTCCTTTAGAATCTGTCAATCTTTAAACCTAGAACCAACACTTCTAAAACACAGTGAGTATCTTGCAGAGGTCCTGGACTTGAGAGCAGAATGTTCTAGATTAATTAGGGTTTCTGAGACAAAGGATATTTTGGTGAGCAGAATGACTGCGGCATTGACAGTTGGTTCTTAACATAATCACCATCTTATCCCTCATCTTATTTAGCATGTTTGCATTCAGATGAGCCCTCATGAGAAGGTTTGGTAGTAGTGTATGCTATTTCTGTGTTCCCAAAAGAAAAATGCTGATTGGTACCTCTCTTCTGTTAAGGTGACCAGTAACTTCGATGTCTTATAGACTCAGATAGGTACTGGTGATACTGGTGACTCTGAGGCATCCTGCAAATCCTCCTGCAGTGCTCTCTCTCTCTCTCTCTCTCTCTCTCTCTCTCTTCTCTTACTCTCTCAAGTCCTCTGATTCCTCCCACCTTCCTTCCTTCCCATTTTTTCTCTCCTTCCTCATTATTTGTTGAGGTGCTAGAATTAGAAGTAGAAGCCTTGTATATTTTATCACTGAATTTCCTCCACAGCCACCTTATCATTTGGCTTTGTTTTGAGCTTTAATTAAATTGCCAGTGTTATTCTTGAACACACTATATCTCAGGCAGGCCTTGAAGTTGTTATCGTCCTGTCCTATGGTGCTCCTCATAGTTCAGATGACAGGTCTACACCATGAGGCTCATTTATATTTTCTCAGGACACTAAGATTTACATATGTAATATAAAATTTCTAGATGCTTATGGCTCTGCACAGTGGTTTGCAGATCTTTTCAAATTTTATCATCCTTAATTTTATAACTGGTCTTAGTTAGTAGTCAGAACACAGGTGTTCTTGTAAACTAGAGTACATTCAACTAAACTCATGATATTATTTATCCTGAAAAAAAATGGCCAATGTGACTACATTGAGTAAAGTGAGAAATAAAATATTCTCTTATTCTCTTAGGTAATCACATTAAGAAATTTTTCGTTAAATTATAGCTAGTAAAAATACACAAAAGAGAATCATGTTTTTCTGAGGTATTAATCAGATATAAACAGTCTGAAAACAGATTTGAAGTTACTATTAGTAATCATAATAAGACTTTTATGTTTTTATTTCTTCTGATATATCTTTTTCTATAAATAACCAGGGTTTTGGCAAATGGGATGCCTTGGTTGAACAAAAGGTCCAGAACTTAGCCTGTTGGACTCTTTTTATGGCAGGATCAGACATATGGAACCCTCTACAGACAACATGCAAACAACTACACAATGACTATTGATTGTCCTGGCTTCTGATGGTACTCCTCACAGGGATTTTGGATAGAATTTGTACCAGATGTTTTGCTATCACAAACATTGTTGAACTTTAGATGACCCTGTAACCACTTCCAACAAGATGTGTAAGGAACATTTCTGATGTGGTCTAGCAGGACTGCTGTGACGGGTACTAAAGAAGCAAAGGCGTATTTAGTCCAGAATGCAAAGCTCAATGACTGTGGCCAATGTTCACAAGCGATGTTCACAAAAGCAAAGCTACTTTTGATGAAAAACAAATGTCTGTGATCACTTGAACATCCTTCTCAGTCTATGTACCCAAGGGGCCTGTGCTCACTTATTGAATTGGCTGCAATCTCTCTGTATTGTCCTCCATGGATTTGAGGCATTATCCAAATAAAGGACCACATTTTATTAGGGAAGTCTGAACTGATAACACAAATACAGAAATGACTGAGAATGTAGAACCTTTGAGGGCAAGACCAGAGAAAGAGTGGCGGGAAGCATTGAGTAGGTCATATACTGAGTTGTAAATGCAGCAAGACAGCCAGCTAGTTGATAACTGGAAAAGCTGAAGCTCAGCCCTTTTGTAAAATTAGGGTGACAAGGTAGAAACCGAAGCCTAAAGACTGGTGAAATCCCCTAGGGAACCTAAACGAGGAACTGAAGTTCTTCTGAAGTTCTTATTCAGCTGAAGACTTCCAGAGAGATGTAATCTTTTGAAGCAGGAGAGTGCCAGAGTTTGTATTAAGAACTCATGGGTATTAGGGGCAAAAACAAAACAAAACAAAAACAAAAATGAACCAAAAAGCAAAATCAAAAACAAAACCCAAGTCTACATTTTGAAAAGATGCTTTTCATCAAGAAAGGGTCAAGGAAAAGATAAGATAATTGGGAGATATCCAGGATGACTAAAATCTGTTACATACATAAATGAAACTGTCAAAGAATAATTTTTTTAAAAATGATCCCAATTTCTTAAGCATAAAAGCTATACAATTAGCTCTTGTCAATATCTAGTCTCCATAATATTCAGAAAAAATAGGAAGTATTCTGACTTTTTAGGAACATTCAAGAGCTGTAAGCCTTGTAGCTTAGGGGCAACTATAGCCCTCATTAAGACTGTAATACTGCAGAGCATCCCATGTCCCTGCTGCTGTGACCAGCTACTCACTACTGCTTTTGCTAACTGTCAGGCACCAAGTGAGGCAGAAGCTAGATCAGCACTATTTGAGGTTAAGCAAAGGAAACCCTAGGCAAATGATTAATAACAAAATAGCTTCAATTATCTTCCTATACTGTAAAGATTCAAATAGTTTTTCCAAATGATCATCAAGCCCAGATTATATCATCCTATTTGTAATTCCCTTCAATGTTACAAACATTTTAAGGGATCAGAAACAAGGTTTGACCCTCTTATAATCTTTTTGTCTTCTCTAATGTCCTTTTTTATCATTTATCCATTGGAGTACAGGTTTTATTGCAGTAATACTGAGGGCCAGCACAGTTTAGAGAAGCCCATAGATGGTGTGTAAGCACACTGTCCAAACTGAACACCAGGATGCTGAGTTTGACAGCAGCAGACAATATATACTGATTTTCTGCTTAGAAATATGATCCATAAAAGAAGAGTATTAATACTTCCTCCAGAGACATGTTATGAAGATAACATGAGATTGATATTCTCTAAGTGAAGCAACTCCATTTGATATTAGATTTTATTTGTAATGTTCAATAAGTTATACACAGTTACTTGTGCATGGTATTTGGAAATAGCCTAAAAATAAAAATGACCAACTGCTCTAATCACTCAAATGGTAAATATTTTTATCTAAAACCTTGATGATGTGTGAAGAATCTTAAACATAAATTTAGTCATATATTCTTTATAGTAATGGAGATAGTCTTTAAGCATGTACTATAAATCAGCTATTTCAAGATAATTATCCTGTTTCCTCTTTGCAAAAATATCCCACTACTATGGCAGAAAAATCAATTCAATATATCTCCTATTGCGTTATGATGCAAATAGAATGGTATAAGTATTTGTTTGGAAGGCTGTGGGTAGAGCTTAAAATAACTCATCATCCTCTCTAGTGAGAGTGGCCTTTCTCCTTATTATGTGACCAAAATGTTAATGTACTGTTTAGATAAAGCACTTGGTCCTAAGTACAGAACATTCTCCAGCTTGTTTTTATACTGTTCTTATCTATGACCAGAGAAAGTATTGAAATCAAGTCTTACTCACTCACAGACTTGAATGTAAATATGTCAATATTGTTGATGAATGAGAATACTACAATATAAAAATGAAAGAAAATGTTTTAGGCTGACATAATTTAAAAGGGTAAATTTGATTTCTTAGCACCAATAATGCATTACGAGAAATAACCATACAGCATTATACATGTTCTATGCTACTCCCACTGTTTTACTGAGCTCAACTCTGAAAGAAAATGATGAAAGGAAAGACAACAGATAATGTCAAACCATCTGAATTACACTGATCGTTTTAAACTGTTGAAGCTAGCCTGGGGATGAGGGGAAGAGGAGAATTGGGAGTTAAATCCCAAGCTTTCCTTGGCTTCAGTTCATCTTGGTTAAACAAAGCCACCATTAGGACAGACAGTTAAGGGTTTTAAAATTGAGAATTCTGTTTATTTGGTGTAGCGTTTAAGATTTCCTAGTCTTTAAATGCTTATATCTAAATGTGTTGATCAGAAGAGGGAGAGAGTGAAGTCAATCCTGTGGTAATAGTTTTGGACTTAGCTAGAAGAAAAATTCCAAATGAAAGAATCATTTTCTCCCTTTTGCTAATGTCTGTAAGAGACTGTGTAATTACAAGAAAGAGGCTAGAGGTAGATATTATATAAAGATTTTTGACTAGAAACAAGAACAGCCTGCAGAATATATAGTATTATAATGAACACATCTTTATTGAAGGAAGATGTTAGAGTTAATTCTAAAGTCCCCTAAATGCCACTGCATTATGATTAAATATTGTAAGTCATTTACTCCATAATATCTGCTGGCTTTTGTAGATCCTTACAAGGTGAAAAAACAAAAAATAAACCAGGTGACTGCTTGCCATTAGTTTTATATGCTTAGATAAAATAAGAATTACAAGAAAATTAACATTTCATAAGATATTGTCACTAAAATATTATTGCCTCTTAGTTTCCATGTGGTTATTAAGAATGCAAGGGATTCAAAAAAACAGCATCATTTTTTAATTTTTTATTAGATATTTTCTTCATTTACATTTCAATTGCTATCCCAAAATTCTCCCACCTTGCTCCCCTCCCCACCCACTCCCATTTCTTAGCCCTGGCATTCTCCTGTACTGGGGCACATAAGGTTTGCTAGACCAAGGTGCCTCTCTTCCTAATAATGGCCTACTAGGCCATCTTCTAATACATATGCAGCTAGATACATGAGCTCTGGGGGTTCTGATTAGTTCATATTGTTGTTCCACCTATAGGGTTGCAGACACCTTCGGCTCTTGGGTATTCTCTCTAGCTTCTACATTGGGGACCCTGTGTTCCTTCCTAAAGATGACTGTGAGCATCCACTTCTGTATTTGCCAGGCAATGACAAAGCCTCACAGGAGACAGTTATATTAGTCCTTTCAGCAAAATATTGCTGGCATATGTAGTAGTGTCTGTGTTTGGTGGCTGATTATGGGATGGACCTCCAGATGGGGCAGTCTCTGGATGGTCCATCCTTTTGTCTTAGCTCCAAACTTTGCCTCTGCAACTCCTTCCATGTATATTTTACTCCCTATTCTAGAAATAAAATTTCTTCCTTCTTGATTTTTTTGTGTTTTGGAAGTTGTATCTTGGGTATTCTAGTTTCTGGGCTAAAATCCATTTATCAGTGAGTGCATATCAAGTGACTTCTTTTGTGATTGGGTTACCTCACTCAGGATATCCTCCAGATACATCCATTTGCCCAAGAATTTCATAAATTCATTGTTTTTAATAGCTGAGTAGTACTCCATTGTGTAAATGTACCACATTTTCTGTATCCATTCCTCTGTTGAGGGATATGTGGGTTCTTTCCAGCTTCTGGCTATTTATAAATAAGGCTGCTATGAACATAGTTGAGCATGTGTCCTTATTACCAGTTGGAACATCTTCTGAATATATGCCCAGGAGAAGTATTGCTGGATCAATTGGTAGTACTATGTTCAGTTTTCTGAGGAACTTCGACTGATTTCCTGAGTGGTTGTACCAGCTTGCAATCCCACCAGCAATGGAGGAGTGTTCCTCTTTTTCTACATCCTCACCAGTATCTGCTGTCCCCTGAATTTTTGATCCTAGCCATTCTGACAGGTGTGAGATGAAATCTTAGGGTTGTTTTGATTTGCATTTCCCTGATGATTAAGGATGTTGAACATTTTTTCAAGTGCTTCTCAGCCCTTCGGTATTCCTCAGTTGAAAATTCTTTGTTTAGATTTGTACCCCATTTTTAAATGGGGTTATTTGAATTTCTGGAGTTCAGCTTCTTGAGCTCTTCGTATATATTGGATATTAGTTTCCTATCAGATTTAGGATTGGTAAAAATTCTTTCCCAATCTGTTGGTGGCCTTTTTGTCTTATTGAAAGTATCTTTTGCCCTGTAGAAGCTTTGCAATTTTATGAGGTCCCATTTGTAAATTCTTTTTTTTTTTTCAACTTTTATTAGATATTTTCTTCATTTACATTTCAAGTGTTATCCAGAAAGTTTCCTATATCCTCCCCCCTCCCGGCCGGCCCTGCTCCCCTACCCACCCTCTCCCACCCCTTGGCCCCGGCATTCCCCTGTATTGGGGCATATAAAGTCTGCATAACCAAGGGGCCTCTCTTCCCATTAATGGCCAACTAGGCCATCCTCTTCTATATATGCAGCTAGAGACACGAGCCCAGGGGGTACTAGTTAGTTCATGGTTATTCTTCCACCTATAGGGTTGAAGACCCCTTCAGCTCCTTGGGTACTTTCTCTAGCTCCTTCTTCCTTGGGAACCCTGTGTTCCATCTAATAGCTGACCGTGAGCTTCCACCTCCATGTTTGCNTGCCCAGTAGAGGTATTGCAGGATCTTCTGGTAGTACTATGTCCAATTTTCTGAGGAACCGCCAGACTGATTTCCAGAGTGGTTGAACAAGCTTGCATTCCCACCAACAATGGAGGAGTGTTCCCCTTTCTCCACATCCACGCCAGCATCTGTTGTCACCTGAATTTTTGATCTTAGCCATTCTTACTGGTGTGAGGTGCACAGGCCATTGCTATTCTGTTTAGGAATTTTACCCTTGTGCCCATATCTTCGAGCATTTTCCCTACTTTCTCCTCTATAAATTTCAGTGTCTCTGGTTTTTTTGTTTTGTTTTGTTTTGTCTTTTTTTGTTTGTTTGTTTGTTTGTTTTTCTTTGTTTTGTTTGTTTGTTTGTTTGTTTTTTGAGTCAGGATTTTTCTTTTTAGCCCTGGCTGTCCTGGAACTCACTTTGTAGACCAAGCTGGCCTCGAACTCAGAAATCCCCTGCCTCTGCCTCTGCCTCTGCCTCCTGTGTGCTGGGATTAAAGGCATGTGCCACCATGCCTGAAAGTAGTATCTCTGGTTTTATGTGGAGGTCTTTGATCCACTTAGATTTGAGCTTTGTACCAGGAGATAAGAATGGACCAATTCACATTCTTCTACATGTTGACTGCCATGTCACCATGTTGAAAATGCACCATTTGTTGAAAATGCTGTCTTTTTTCCACTAGATGGTTTTAGCTCCCTTGTCAAAGATAATGTGACCAAAGCTGTGTGGGTTCATTTCTGGGTCTTTAATTCTATTCTATTGGTCTATCTGTCTGTCACTGTAACAGTACCATGCAGTTTTTATCATGATTGCTCTGTAGTACAGCGTGAGGTCAGGCATTGTGATTCCACCAGAGGTTCTTTTATTGTTGAGAATAATTTTTCCTATCCTAGATTTTTTATTATTCCAGATGAATTTTCAAATTGCCCTATCTCAGTGAAGAATTGCGTTGGGATTTTGATGAGGATTGCATTGTATCTGTAGATTGCTTTTGGCAGGATACCCATTTTGACTATATTAATCCGGCCAATCCATGAGCATGGGAGATCTTTCTAACTTCTGAGATAAGAAGACAGCATCTTATTGATGCAAAAGAGGAAAGATGTTTCCATTCAAGAAATAGACACCCAGTGTTTCTCTAATGCTCTAATTTTGCCTGATAGTATAAATATTCACTCCACAACAGTATTTTTTCTACTGAAATTAAGACAAACATCAAACCAAGCAAATTAAGTCAAATTTGCTGTTAAAATATTAATAACACTAATCCCAATGAAGTTTGTGTTAGCCTCAATCATATGCAGTGTACCTAGGTATCTCTCCACCCTGGCACATCAAGTCTCTTTGAGGCTATGGGCTTCCACTCCCCATGAGGCCAGAAAAAGCAGCTCAGCTAGAAGAACATACAATGATTTTTGAGATAGCCCTGGCTTCAGTTGTTTGGGATTCATATGAAGACCAAGCTGCATATCCGCTACATATATGCAGGGGGGCCTAGGTCCACCCCCTGTATGTTCTTTTGTTGGTGGTTTAGAATCTGAGAGCCCCAAGGTTCCAGGTTAGTTGAATCTGTTAGTCATCCCATGTAGTTCCTATCCCCTTAGGGACCAAAATACTTCCTCTTATTCTTTCCTAAATGTTCTCAAGATCCATCCACTGTCTAACTGTGGGTGTCAGCATCTGGATGAGTCAGCTGGTGGAAGCCTTCAGAGGGAAGCCATGCTAGGCTCCTGTTTGCAAGCATAACACAGTATCCTTTTTTTCCCAATTTTTTTATTAGATATTTTCTTAATTTACATTTCAAATGCCCCCTCCCTGCTCCCCTGTCCACTCACTCCCACTTCTTGGCCCTGGCGTTCCCCTGTATTGGGGCCTATAAAGATTGCAGTACCAAGGGGCCTCTCTTCCCACTGATGACCAACTAGGCCATCTTCTGCTACATATGGAGCTAGAGACACGAGTTCTGGGGGTTCTGTACATCTACACAATGGCATACTATTCTGCTATTAAAAAAATGAATTTATGAAATTCTTGGGCAAATGGATGTATCTGGAGGATATATTCCTTAATGAGGTAACCCAATCACAAAAGAAGTCATTGGGTATGCACTCACTGATAAATGGATATTAGCCCAGAAACTTAGAATATCCAAGATACAATTTGCAAAACACAAGAACATCAAGAAGGAAGACCAGCTTATGGATACTTCATTCCTCCTGTGAAGAGGAAACAAAATTCCCATGAAAGGAGTTACAGAGACAAAGTTTAGAGCTAAGATGAAAGGATGGACCATACAGAGACTACCCCACCATGGGAGATCCATCCCATAATCAGTCATTAAACTCAGACACTATGGCATAGGACAGCTAGTGCCTACTTAAGGGACCCTGATATAGCTTTCTCGTACAGAAGTGGATGCTCATAATCATCTATAAGAGGGAACACAGGGCCCACAATGGAGAAGCTAGAGATAGAACCCCAGGAGCTGAATGGGTCTGCAACCCTAGAAGAGGATCAACAATATGAACTAACCATAACACAGTATCCTTAATAGTGGCAGGAATTAGTGCTTGCCCATGGGGCAGGTTTCAAGTCAGGGAAATTATTGGAATTATTGGTTGACCAATCCTACCATTTCTTGTAGACAGGATAAAACTTGAGTTGACAGTTTTGTGGGTGAACTGGTGTCCCTACCTCTCTATTTGGGTTCCTGTCTGGCAGCCACTTCAGGCTCCATATCCCCAATACTACAAGTAGCAGCTAGTGACACCCCCATTTATTCTTGGGCAACTATTTATCCCAAGTCTCTACTTGGAGATGTGCAATTCCTCCCCACCCCTGTCAGTTGCAGATCTCCACTCATTCTCATGGCCATGTGTTCATCTCTCCTGTCCCTTCCCACACCTGATCCTGAATGCTCCTTTCCCTTTCCCATCCTCTCTCCTACCCAGTTCCCTCCTTCCATCTGCCTATTACGACTGTTTTATTCCCTATTCTGTGAGATTCAAGTATTCTTGCTTCTCACAGGATACCCATGCTACACTCCACAGACCCAAAGAAGCTAAACAAGAAAGAAGGCACAGCCAGGATGCTTGAATCTCAGTGTCTCTTTTTACACTACTATAAAACATAATGTTCAGAGGCTTATTTTACTTAGTTTTATACCTAAAGGAACACTGGCCCAAGCCCAAACCACCTTAGCATGTATCACATTTGAGAATAAAGCACCCGATATGTACAGTAGGTAAACAAGCTCTATAAGTTCTATCATAAACACTTCAGTTAAGTAGAAATTAAGTTGACTAAATTATATCTTTCCTATCTATATGTTTAACATTGGTTTGTGGTGATTATCATTAATCCTATATGTTGATTAATTAAACTTAATCTATTTTTAATTCCAGAATTTCAGATTAGGTTTGTATCCATTGATAATGACATAACTGTCACTAGCATTCTGGAAAGAAATAGCCTCATCCATTTTTTTTTAATTTTATTATGGCAATAGAAGATTGCATAATTCCAAACCAGAGTAGAATTTGTGCTAAAAGAACATGAATGAATTTCATCATAGTCAATATTTTGTAATATTCTCTGTGTCAAAATTGTTTTGCAGAAGAATTTTAAAGAAAATTATACTACTGTGGGTGCATCTTAGTGGTGTACCATTTGTCTAATACTCACAAGGTCCCTAGTTTTGAACAGCAGGCATGAAGGAAATGACTAACCAAATGTGGTTTCAACACCTCTTAGTACTTCGTATACATTGTTGTTTTAAAGAAGAAAAGATATTCAATCTAAGCCTAATAACATGGCAAAATTAGCAGCATGCACACAGTATTATTGAAAGTAAAAATCCATACTTAATTTCCTCTAGTAATAATCACTGCTTCTGTAGCTTCTTTGCCAGAAAGAACTAAATGAGGAAACACAAATAACACCCGCTGAGGAGCTGGATAGAAGGCTCAGCTGCTAAGAGTATGCAATGTCCTTGTAGAGAGGACTCAAGTTCTCTACACAGGACCCATGTCAAGAATCTCAGAGTGGCCTGTAACTCCAACTCCAGGCACAGCCTTCCCTCTATGCCTCTGGCCTTATTGAACACCTACACTCAAGAGCATACGCTTACACACAGGCAAAGACAAACAAAAATAGTTAAACATAAATTCTTCTAAAATTTAACATCTAGCATAATGTCTATTAAAGAATGCAGTAGTGGAACATACACTTTGCTGAGCTCTCTAATTGAACTTAACACCTGTTTTAAAAAAAGAATACCACCATTCCTGGTATCAGAAAGCCAATAACTATTCAATGTTAGTGATGTCATGGTTATTAGAGAAAGACTGCAACCACTAATTAACTACGCCAGCAGAATCCCAGCAACAATCTACAAACATTTGATCCTATACTCAAAGATAAATATAGTCTTCACCTTCATAAGGAAATTTCTCTTTGCAACAGATAGAAACGAGTGGACAAAACATTAAATCTACAAAACATTAACACATTTAAGTCTCCGATTGTGGAAGAGAAAACAGAATGACTGTAGGAGCCAGAGGTCAGTGAGTTTGCTATGAAACTGTGTGCCCTGGTAACATCAGAAGATATGCCTATAAAGTCTCACCAATATGACTGATTAAATGTGAGCTGAACCAGGAAGACACCAAAGTACATGGGAATGAAAATCCATGAGTCCTCAACCCTACACAAAGACTACAGGTAACTGCATAAAGCTGGGAGCAGAGAAGAACATAACAATTGGTTTTCTTGTATCAAATAATCAGCCCTGAAAGCATACATACAAGTAATATTATATGGACTCAACAGACTGTATTTAGGGATATATGAACATGTGCAATAACACTTAGTAGAAAAGAGGCAATGAATTTTAAGGAAACTTAGAAGGAGTATGTGGGAGGGTTTGAAGGAATGACAGGGAAAGAAGAAATGTAATTAAATCAAGATGTCAAAAATAACCAAAAAAAACTTCTAAAATATTTTAATGTAGTATTCATATAGAATAGGATCCTTATTTTTAATTTATATCATGTTACTTATAAGTGGAACCAAATAATTTATGTTGTTTCATTGTATTGGTACATACATATTATGAAAAGCATTGGGTTTTCTTGTAGCATTTGCATTATATCATGTAGTATAGGACAATCACCTTAACATTATGATCTGCTCTTATCTCCCCTTTCTCTACATCCTTTTCTGTTCAGAATCTTCTTTTATTTTTATTACTCTCTCATCCCAAATCCACATGTAAGAGAAAATGTCATACTTTGTCAGTTTGATTATTTCAGTTAACATAATGCTTTCAAATTCCATGCTTTACCTGAAGTCCATATATTTGTTTTATAACTGAGCAAATCTCCACTGAGTCTTTATCTCTATATCTATCTATCTATCTATCTATCTATCTATCTATCTATCTATCTATGTATCTATGTCTTTATCCATTCATTCACTTATAAGATCTATATTGATTCTATATCTTGAGTATTGAATATAGTGCAGTGATTAAAAAGGAGCATACATATCAGCATACACATATGCATAGGCACATATACATATACATGTATATGTACATATGTATACATAGAGAAAATATGTCTGTATATATACATACACACACACACATACACACACACACACACACACACACACACACACACATATATATATATATATATATATATATATATATATATATACACATACATACATACATACATACATACATACATACAAATAAATATATAGTTAAAACTATCATTATTCAAAAGATCTGTGGATGAGTGTGTGTGTGTCGAAATTGTGACACTTGGTCACTGGATCATATGTAAGTTCTGTTTCTAGTTTTTTGAGGGACTCCCTCACTGACATATGTAGCGGCTTCACTAATTTCTATTCTACTAACACTGCATAGGTATACCTTTCCCTCCCTATGTATTCCTCATATTCATTGGTTTCTTTTAAATTGTATTGATATTGTAGTTTTGATTTTTTTAAAACTGCAGAACAACTTTAAACAGCATTTCATGTTTCCATTGGCCATTTGTATTTCTTCATTTGATCATTGCCTAGTCACTTTGCCAGGCCATCTTTGACAGTGATACAGGAGCTACCTGGCTATAGGAAAGGGAGAATGCCTATGCTAAAAGCTACAAGTTATTCATATAGGTTGCAATAAGAACATGACCTGGTGTTAAAAGAAAGATTAAGAATTAAAATATTGCAAAATTTGAAAAGAGGGATAGATTAAGAAGAGGAGTTATAATGGGTTGTAGGATAACGAAAGTAGGTGAAAAGAGACAAGGGCAGAGCTCTGGACAATGAAAGCAGGCTTGCTCCTCCTCCTTCCATGGGCTCTGGAGGACATAGGTAAGGCACCAACCACTGTCCTGTCTTACACTCTTAATTTTAATGCAGGTAATTGTAACAAACTTAGTTTTGTGTGGTCATCACTCCTAACAAGAAGCTCCTGCCTAGAAGACTACCCCATAGACAGGAAGGTAAATATGATGCAGCAAAAATGGACTGCAACTCTATTTTATAGCTCTGAGAGAACTCTCTGCCACAGTAGAACTTAAACATGATTTATATGATTATGAGAACAGGCCTGGACTTAGTACCATTAACAACTCTTTAGTCATCTCCAAGGACAGAGGTAGAAATACTAGCCAAAGGTTAACAGTCATTCAAGACACAGGCCTCCATAGCATGATCATCTTGATCACAGTACTATAATGATAGCTTGCATCTTGTTTTACTCTTATTTCAAATGAACCCTTTCAAAAGGCATCATTAATTACAATGTTCTATTATTCTCATTGTTATTCAGTGCATTAAAATGGTATCATGGGTTTGCTAATTATTTTATAAATGCTGTAATATTTTATATGCTTATTGATATGAATATAATTTTGCTTTATTTTGTAAATGATAATATTTAGATATTTTCCAATGATAAATTAACATACAATACCTTGTGTGACTTCTTGATATCGGAGGGAGTAAAAATGTAAAGGACAGAGTTAAACAATTACAAAGTATATTCTAAAAGGCTGATTTAACTACCTACCGAACTGAAAGTTACAGAGAAAGAAAGTCTATAGGACGTTACACAAGATAAGATTACATGTACTCAAGTATATTATTACTTATTTGATAAGAGAGAAGTTTCTGCTTCTCTGAAAACTTCTGGAAAGCTTGAAAATACTACCACTGAGGAACCATGGAAACAATTGCACAGTGATCCTTGAAGCCAATGAACTCAAATTTCAGTTCCATTGGTTTTGATTAAATCTTCATAGCTTTGCTTCTCTAGATTCCTCCACTTTGACTTTTATCTTTAGTCTATCTTCCCAATTAACTATCAATCTGCATCCAATTTACCCCAGAAGTCGAAAGAGTGCAGAGTGCAGGGTTCATAGGAAATGGTTCTCAATTTATTTCATTTGGTATTTTGAGCTGAAATCATTCAACATTAGGTCAAGGAAAGCAAGGAAAAGATGGGTTTGGGGAACCTGGTACACAGACTCATAAAAAGCTTTTTAGAGGTGGAATTTGAAGAAACATGCCAAGCATGAGGATGAGTGATCCATATAGAACTCTGGGAGAAGGACTCTCCATGACTGAAAATAACAGATGCTAAGGATAGCATAAGTCTGGACTGTTGTAAAACAAGTAAAATCGAGAAAACTAAGATTGTGTGAAATATCAGAATGAAAGGGAGTTGTACTGATTCTTTAACATTGATGCCAATGTGAAAGTTAGCACAATCCCCTCTGTTTAATAAGAATTTGATAGAAGTTTCAGTAGGTATTTTAAAAGCTTCGTAGTTTACCATAGTAAGAAAAGGTAAAGAAGGATGGAGTCCAGAAGAGAACTCTGGAAGTCAACCTTTCAGTCTTCCCAGGAGCAGAAGAGAACTTGTGAGCCATCTGACATGCTTGGCTTTGATGTGAAAGCAACCATGGTTAGCAAGGTTTGGGTCTGTCTTTTCTTTCAAAATCTATACTATCCCTGCCAGGAGATCCTCATAGATATACTTTAAAAATTTGTATCTACACTTTATAAAATATCTAGACAACTGGTTCTCAAACTCTGGGTCACAATCCATTTAGCAAATATCTCTCTCTGTCTGACAGTATTTACATTATGATTTGTAATGGTAGTGTCTTAGTCAGGGTTTCTATTCCTGCACAAACATCATGACCAAGAAGCAAATTGGGGAGGAAAGGGTTTATTCGGCTTACATTTCCATACTGCTGTTCATCAAAGGAAGTCAGGACTGGAACTCAAGCAGGAGCTGATGCAGAAGCCATGGAGGGATGTTCTTTACTGGCTTGCTTCCCCTGGCTTGCTCAGCCTGCTCTCTTATAGAACCCAAGACTGCCAGCCCAGAGATGGTCCCACCCACAAGGGGCCCTTGATCACTAATTGAGAAAATGCCTCACAGCTAGATCTCATGGAGGCATTTCCCCAACTGAAACTCCTTTTTCTGTGATAATTCCAGCTGTGTCAAGTTGACACAAACCTAGCCAGTACAGGTAGTAAAGTTGTAGTTATAAAGTAGCAAAAAAAAATTTATGGTTTCAATCAGCGCAACATGAGAAACTGTGTCAAGGTGTATCATACAGAAAGCTGAGAACCATTGATCTAGACTCATCTGCAAAACTAAGGGTGATTAAAATAAATATGTGTAATGGTAATCATTATAATTTTTAAAACAATTATTTGATACTTTCAGTTTCTTATAATGCTGACTGAAATTAGGATATATATATATGTGTGTGCGTGCATGCGCACATGTGCATGCGAGCATATGTGTGTTTGTGTGTGCCTGTATGTGTGTGTCTGTGTCTGTCCATGTGTGTCCGTATGTGTCCGTGTCCGTGTCCATGTGTGTGTGTGTGTGTGTGTGTGTGTGTGTGTGTGTATAGGATTGCAGACATTGGGTTTAGCCATTCCTAAAGAAAACAGTTATTAAGAGTCCCATCTAAGTGATGACTAATAAAGGTGAAGAATATTTATATAGTGATTCTTAACTGACCTTTATGTCAACTTGAATGTTTATCAAGTGATCAGGAAGAGAATGATTAATCGGTGATACCATAAAATAAATAACCTTGCTCTCTGGCAGTGGTTGAGTCAAATTATTGCAGATGACCTTTAAATGTAGGAGCTCTTTCTTTTATCCATGAACGGTGGCCAATCAGCAATGTGAGTCTGGGCAGAAGAAAAGTCCTCCTGGCCTGCTTCAGTTTTCACTGTATCAGAGTCTATAGAGAACTCTTACCTATCAATTCCTAGGATAGACAATCCAAGAATTATTTACTGAAAGTAGCTGGCCAACCAATTCTATACAAATTCTATGTTGTATTGATAATTTTCATTAATGTGCCTTTAGAAAATTTACCATATTTATTTCTGTGAACAGCAATGATCTGACAATTTTAAAGTTTAAGCTCATAGGAATAGCATGATTATATATTCAAATGTTGCTAATAAAAACATTTTGGAAAAAATCAATGGAATTTACATTGAAAGTGTCTCCAAACCCTTTCAGAATAGCCAACCTTGAAATTCTTGTGCTCATATAGTATCACACGCTCCTTGTGGCAATAGCTTAAAATAAAACTAAAAATAATAAACAGATTGCAGCCCAAGCCATTAAAAATAAACAATGCTTTGTCATTGCTTAGTAAATTATAAATATCTTCTAGATTTTGTGATTACTTTTAATCTAAAGTGCAGAATGGTGGCATGCAACCTACACAAAAAAAATCACACCAAAATGCTGCAGAAACTTACAATAATCAGGGCTTGAAGCACAGCTTTGGGCTTCCTAGTTGTTGCTACTGCTGTTTTTCTGTTTGTTTTCTCTGTTTTGTTTTGACCTCCCCTTCCACCCTAAGAACAACCAAATATGTTCTGCAAGCAGCTGCAAAGTGAACCTATTTGCAGTTTCCAAATAAGAACAACCTTCTGTCAGACACATTATTTCATTTTCATTACTTTTTAAAAATTAAATACAATGTATCTTGATCATATCCACCCCTCCATTTCATTCCTCCCAGAGGCAACCTCCCTTTCCAACCCACCCAACTTTGTGTCTTACATTTTATTAATTCACTAACTGCTACCCATATACTCCATATGGCCTTCTACTACACTGAGACTAAATTACCACACTATTAAGTAAACCAACCCCACCCCCTGCCAGCAGCTATCAGTTACCAACTCCAAGAGCTATAAAACAATGGCTGGTACTTAATGCTGACTTCCACTGTCCATGCTGGGATTTGGTCTGGCTTGAGTATAATCACATCCTATGCATGCTGCCTCAATTACTGTGACATCATTTAGGAAACTGTTATGCTATGCCTAGAAAACACTTTTCCTCATAGTTATCCACCCTCTTTGACTCTTAAACTCTCAGCATCCACTCTTCTGCATCGTCACCAAGTCTTGGAAATATGAAATATACAAGAGAAGCGCCATTTTCTCACATTGTCTTACTCCCTGTGACAAGTGTTGAGAGGGCACTAATCTATGAATACTACCTAAAGTCAGTAGAAGTCAATATTTTACTCTGCTCAACTAACAGAGTAATAATAGTAGATTTGTCTTGTGGCCTAAGACCTGTTTAGCTATGGTGCCAGAAACTTCTGTTCATTTCAAATTTAAGCACAGTTAAACTTTTGTGGCCTGTCTTAGGTAGGGTTTTTTTGTTGTTGTTGTTGGTAGTGGTGGTGGTGTTTTGGTTTGGTTTGGTTTGGTTTGGTTTGATTATTTTTTATTACATATTTTCTTAATTTTCATTTCAAATGCTATCCCGAAAGTTACCTATACCCTCTCCCCACTCTGTTCCCCTACCCACCCACTCCCACTTCCGGGCCCTGGCATTCCCTGTTAGTGGAAGACTCACTTTAGGATGAGGGTCTTAAAACCCACACCCACAGTGACATTCCTACTTCAACAAGGCCACATGTAGTCCAACAGAGCCACACCTTCAAATAGTGCCACTCCTTGGGCCAAGCACATACAAACCATCACATGGTCCCTGACTGTCTTTGGATATAATCTAGTAGACACAGGTAATTGCAGGTGGCTCCCTGGCTAGAGAAATATGGGCAGATCTAGGTTTGTTCATTTTCACTGTGGAGATGGGGGTCTTCATTTATTTCCATAAGATAAAATCGTTTCAGGCCATGGAACAAATGCAACGCTAGACCTGAAAGTTTATGGTAGAAGTTAGAAGGATAATTTTACTGAGTGAATCTTGCCTGACTTCCATACTCTGATACAATCAGCCTCCAGAGGAAAAGCCCCTGAGTTGTGATTTCCGGCAGGCACCCAGCTAAATGTTCCTGTTCTATCCTCTCTATGAATGTACCTCTGAATGAATTTCCCTCAACACACTGAGGTCAGGACAATACAGAAGATGGGGAAAAGCTCTTGAAAATCAAATAGGCTTTTTTAAAGTACCCAAATTACAGTGAAGACAACTGGAATTGAAATGGACTAAGAACGCTTTTAAGCATGAACAAAGGCCAATAGGAAAAAGACTTTAGCTATTGAAGAATAAAGCTATCTATCCTTGATAGAGCAGAAGTTGGTGAAATATTCAACTCATGCAGCAATACAGACCAAAGAAGGAATCATTTTTAGATAAGAGGACAAAAACTAATGGATATTCTCAGCTAGCCTAAAAGCTGTGTTACCGCAATAGAGCAAAGATAATGGCTTCTACCTCTACAATTCCTTTCAATGATTGTTTTGCCAATATACAGTGTAAAGGAAACAAAGACTAATAATTGCTTGTCAGTATTGACAAAGCATGATGGGCATTGTGAAGGAGAAGAGCTGGGGGAGGAAGGTGGGTGCCACTTTCCACTATAGAAAGTACAGACAAGCTGTGCTTCCTCCAGGCCAAGGAATGAGAAAAGAAGAGGCATTTGAAGGTCAAGTGAAATGAGCTGTTTTTATCTTTCCTGTTAACAAAACACATTTCAAAGGCCAAATTTGAGTCATTGAGGAAAATTGAAAAGGTGCAAAATGATGCACAGAAATAGCATCGATTTGGAATACTGGATACCAATCCCCATTCTGTGTGGGCTGCAAGAAAGCTGGGCTGTAGAATCATAAGCAAAATAGTCAATCATGACGTGTTTCAGAATATGGAGAAGACTTGCATTGCAGTCAGATGTCTCAGTGATGCATAATACAAAACTCTCAAACTGGTTTATGCATCAGAAATTTTTTCAGGATGTACAAAAAAGAAGAGATGATAAATAATTGACACATTGTCTTCAACTGAATTAGCCTCAAAGGAGAGATCCTGAGCCAATCACTCTCCTTAAAGGCACAAGGAACTTTTGCTATATGTTTAGAGCACTGGTTGTCAACCTTCCTAATGCTGAAACCCTTTAAGACAGTTCCTCATGTTGTCATGACCCTCCAAACATAAAATTGTTCCATTACTACTTCATAATTTAATTTTGGCACTGCTCTGAATTGTAATGCAAATATCTGATATGCAGGATGCCAGATATGGAATCCCAAAGGGGTCACAAACACAGGTTGAGAAAGACTCATCTAGCCTTTTATGGAAAGTGTGGACTTGAGGAACTCCAAATAAGGGAAGAGGGTGAGATAGGGAAACATCAGCATTTCATTCAGTTGAACTCAAAAACAGGTGCTGCCCGGCAAGATGTCACAGCACAAATGAAAGATGAAAAAATGGATGGCTAAGAATTAAATATACACAAAATAGTAGTGTCTTATCCATGTTTAAATGATTATCTTAAGGATTTAAAAACAAACTTACTTTATATCTGCCTTGTGCAACAGTATAATAACTGAATAATTGAATACTATTCTGAATGTCTTAATGCAGTAGGGTTTATCCAGGCAGATGCTTAGATGAAAATGATAGTCAATTATCTTAATAATGTAAACAATATTAACACTCAATTATGTGAGGGCCAGGCTTATACTATACTAGCTTTGAAATTTAATACCTGCATTTTAGCAGTAAATCTCATTCCATGAGTATTCTTTTCTACTTGCACCTCACTTTGGGAGGCAGTGAAAGGCTAAGAAATAGTACTCAGTAAACAGATTTGATGTTACATACTCTTAGTGTTTTGTTTAGGCTCCTGTTCAACAACCAACTGGATGCCAGTATAGGGGAGTCATCAGTTAAAGAATTTTCTAGTTGCAGAAAACTTTGGTAAAAGTTAATAAGATTTTATATTCTTGAAAATGGTGTAGGTAAGTGTGTGTGTGTGTGTGTGTGTGTGTGTGTGTGTGTGTACTGTGTGTATACATGCCAGAGGAGGATATCAGGTATTCTTTATTGATTTCAACCTTTCCTTTTGAAACAAAGTACTTTATTAAACCCGATGCTCACAGTTTGGGTTAGGATAGGCAGCCTGTGAGAACCTAGGACTACAGGTAAGTTCTCTGCATGAGTACTGGGGATTTGAACTCAAGTTCTCCCAAATTAAAAACAATCACTCTGACTTAGTAACCAACTTACTAGTACCCCAAATCTTATTCTCATGTGAGATAATGTTTCCTGATAAAGCTTAAAACACAGAAAGACATCTTACTTATTTGCTTGAAACAGTTTTCGAAGTACAGTCAAAGGGTAATATAATAAAAATAGCTGACTATGACTCTAAGAAAATTAGAGGGTGAGCCAGCAAAGCAAGCAAAATCTTTCATTGCTCATGTCTTCTTTTCTGGCTTAGTGAGATCCTGGTTAAAAGTAATTGTGCATGCAACAGCAAGTAGTCATTCCTTTGGGTTCCATCTTTGAGTCTCTACCTTCCTTCAATGATGGACTGTGACCTGGAAGTATAAGATAAAATAATCCCTTTTCTCTCCAAAATGCTTTTGATCACAATGGTTTATTATAACATAATGAAATACAAAAATTAAACAAATGTCATCATTACTTAGACAATCAAACACCTGTCTCCTTTTCAAATTATCCCCATTTTTATTTTTCTCACCATTTTTTTCAAGATATGTCTTTATTTGTGAAGCTGATAGGACTGTTTTGTTGAAAGACTAAATTAATTTCCTGCAATTTTTATGACCACACAGAAAGAGTAGGTAAAAAGATTTTTTTTTAAATCTTTACTTGATATGTTGTCTAAAATCACATTAAGTCTAAAGAATCAAGATCTATACTATTTATTCTTCTACTGGAAATTCCTTTTAAAAAACAACAAACTCAAATGATATTTCCATCAGGACACTGTTAGCATATGATTCCTTCCTATATTTTCTGTGAAATCTTTGTAATGTTTTGACAATTTTGCAATTAAGTTTAAAAGGTCTTGAGACTAACATATATTTCTACTAAAATCCACTTCTAAGAATCCTAACAGTTAATTTTCTAAGACTAGCATCTGATTATGGGACTTTTGCACCACCTGATTATCTAAAGAATAAACCAAAATACTGTAATTTCAGTAACTTTATTGCTAAGTCTATATTTAGTATTTTTTGCCTTTTCTAAAGCATAACCACTAAATTCTCCCCCAAATGAAATTCTTTTCATGTCAGACATTGGGCAAATTCGGAGTAAATAAATAGCTTAGTGCCATGTTTAGCATGTCTTACAGAATATCTATAGGTACTGGAAGAATGATCTCAGAGTTTACCATTAGAAATCCTACATTTAACTTTCTCTAAAATCTGAAACTACTATGTCCATACAGCTTCTTCATCACTTTTCTAGAAATGTTATTCCAATCATGTGTATTCTGAATTGTACTAAAGATTGTGACAATTTTACATAAATAATTATTAAACTTCATGTTTTGAGGACCTTGTTCTGTGCTTCCAATACAAACACAAAAGGTGTCACTCATAAATGTTGACTGAATTATTGAAATGAATAAGCACTTGAATAAATTTTTCTTTGCTGATACACTACAGGGACCTGGTCATCTACATTTCAGAAAAGGCAATGTAGTTTATAGCTGTATAATTATGAGGGTCACAGATTGAATATGGAAGAATTTCTATAATAAAATGCTATCATTATGCACCTATATCTATCCCTTTAAGGTTTTCACTCTTGTAGGCAATTGCCAGTGGTAACACATTGTTAGTTTTCAAAGCAACATACCAAAGTATTTCTCAATTTCTTCATTTAGATCCAGAAAAGGGTACTGTTCTCTTAAAAGACTGGAGAGAGCCGTAGTTTACTTTTGTTACATGAATATATTCTAAAAAGTGATTCCTTCTTAAAAATCTAATTTTAAGTTTTTAGATGAAATTAAGGTATCTAGCTACATATTTTTACTTGGTTTTAGTTACAAGATGATTGTTATTGTATCTGATCACATTTATGCTAATTGCCCAACTCATTTTTATAACTTCCTTATTGTTTTAATTAAGTTTTGATTTCTGAAGCCAATAAAAATTGAAATAAAAGAGCTATCTATAAATATTAGTCACTAGATTCAGCAGGTAAAGATATTTGTTGCCAAGCCTGGTAAATTGAGTTTAATCATGTGGACCCACTTTGTAAAAGTGAGTTGTCCACTGACCACTAGAACCACATACTATGCCAAAATACACATATACATTTAGTTAAACTTTAAAAATAATTAGAAGTATATATGGGCAGTTTTTAATAGCCACTCTAATTTGTGAGTTTTCAAAAAACCTACTAAACAGAAATGTGAAAAAGCAAGAAATAAAAATTAACATATACTAATATCCAATGGAAAAAAATATAACTGGAAAGTATATCCTAGGGTCCTGGCAGGCCTCACTGGGGACAATACTTGTATGCTTTTCTATATCTGGAACTCAGAATCTGATAAATATTTTTTGCTAAGTTTATTAAAGCCATGGCTTCAATTTTATTTTCTAAAAGCTTAAATTTTTCATTTCCACTGCTGTTATATTTGATATTTTTTTCTGATTACTCTTTACTCTTGTTTCTTCTATATCAACATTTCTCTTAAAGTTAGTGAGAGAGTAGTTCTTTGCAGCTACACAGGCATAGCGAAAATACCCAACATATGGGTAATACAACCTGTAGAGACCACCTGCAGTAGAAAGGCATGGCTCCCAGTTGAGGCCTGGCCAGATAGTTTTAGCACAGAATTCTCCTAGACTTTAAAAAAGAGCTAATATCAAAACTCACTAAAGTCAAAAATTTTAACCCAGAAATGTTCCTGTCCAAAGGAAAGACAGGGACAAAAGACAGCAGAGACTGCCTCACCTAGAGATTCATCCCATCTGCAGACACCAAAATCCCACACTGTTGCTGATGCCAAGAAGCACTTGCTGACAGAAGCCTGATATAGCTTTTCCTTGAGAGGTTCTATGAGCACCTGAACAATACAGATAAAGATACTCACAGCCAACCATCAGACTGAACCTACCAACCACAATGGAAAAGCTTGAGAAGGATCAAAGGAGCTGAAGGGGATTGCAACTCCATATAAAGAATAATATCAACTAACTGGACCGCTCAGAGCTTCTGGGGACTAAACTACCAACCAAAGAGTATACATGGAGGGAGACAGGACTCCAGACACATATGTAGCAGAAGACGACCTTATCTGGCAACAATGGGAGGAGAGAGAAGCTTGATACCCCAACATAGGGGGATGCTAGACTGATGAGGTGGGAGTGGGGCAACTGGTGGAGGAGCACCCTCATAGAGACAAAGGAGAGGGGGGAGAAGGGGTTGGGATAGTGGGGTTTGTGGAGAGGTAACCAGGAATGGGGATATCATTTTAAATGTAAGCAAATAAAATTATTAATAAAAAACAACAAACAAAAATCAAACAACTCTCCATATTTGGAAAATCTGAATGAAAAAGATGATTTTCTTGAGAGATATCAGTTAACAAAGTGAAATCAAGATCAGGCAAACAATGTAAACAAACCTATAACTCCTAAAGTAACAGAAGCAGTCATTATCTCTCAACCATTAAAAGACCTAAGCCAGATAGTTTTAGCACAGAATTCTACTAGACTTTCAAAAAAGAGCTCAAAGCTCCTCAAAGTATTATTCAAAATAAAATCAAAAGGAACATTGCCAAAGTTATTTTATGAAGCCATAGTCACCCAGATACATAAACCACACAGACTCAACAAAGAAAAAGAATTTTAGACAATTACATTCCCTTATGAACATTGACGCCAAAATAATAAAATACTAGAAAACTGATCCCAAGAAGCCATTAAAACATCATCCAACATGATCAAGTAGGTTATATCCCAGGGATACAGGATGGTTCAACATAAGAAAACCCATCAATATAAGCCACAATATAAACAAACTGAAAGAAAAATTCATAATCATCTCTTTAGATGCTTAAAAATCCTTTGGAAAAGAAGTCAAACTATTTTAAAGGGGAAAAAATAAAGAAATAATCTTGAACTGGAAGCCTGCATACAAAAGGAAGTAAATAGATCCAGATTTATTATCTTCCACAAAACTCAAGTCCAAGTCGATCAAGACCTTCACAAAAAACAAGCTACAATCTAATAGAAAAGAAAGTGGGATACAGCCTTGAATACATTGGCTCATGATACAACCTTCTGAACCGAACAACTGCTCAAGCACTAAGATCAACAATTTATAAATGAGATCTCATGAAACTGAAAAGCTCCAGTAAGGCAGAGGACACCCTCAATTAGATGAAAAACAAACAAACAAACAAACAAAAGCAGTATACATAATAGAAAATATCTCACCAACCCTACATCCATTAGATGACTAATATCCACAATATAGAAAGAACTGATGGAATTAGAAACCAACAAACCATATAACCAAATTAAAAATAGAGTACAAAGCTAAACAGAGAGTTCTCATCAGAGCAATCTCTAGTGGCACTTAAATAAAGGTTCATTGGTCTTAGTCATCAGGAAAAGGCAAATCTAGACAACTTTAAAATTCCATCTTATATCAGTCAAAATGGCTAGTCCAGAAACTCAAGGAACAGCACATGCTGGCAAGAATCTGGAGCATGTGGAAAACTCCTCCATTGTTGATGGGTGTGCACATTTGTACAGCCACTTTGGAAATCAATTTGACAGTTTCTAAGAAATTTGGGAACCTAATACTCAGCTCTATTTCTCCTGGGCCTGTACCCAAAAAGATGTTTTACCATATTACAAGGACACTTGTTCAACTCTGCTTATTCATAAAGAAAATGTGGTACACTTAAACAATGAAATACTATTCAGCTATTAAAAGTAAGTACATCATGAAATTTCCAGATAAATATATGGAACTAGAAAAGATCATCTTGAGTGAGTTAATCCAGACTCAGAATGACACACTTGGTTTGTACTCAGTTATAAGTGGATATTAGCCATAAAGTAAAGGCAAAACATGCTTCAATCCATAGACCAAAAGAAGCTAAGTAACAGAATGCACCCATGGAAAGATGCTTGACTCTTACACCAAAGGGAAATAAAATAGAAATCATGGATAGAAGGAGAGAAGGAACTGTTCAGGAGAAAGGAAGGGGAGGGGAACAGTAGGGTTTATGTATGTAGAGAAACGGGAAAGAGAACTGAAATTGGTAGTAGCAGAACAGCTTCAGATTGAGCTGGAATCCTAGGACAAGGGAAACTACAAGGAGTCTATAATGGTAACTCTAGCGACAACTCCTATCATCAGGGGATATGGACATTGAAAAGGCCAAGTCTTGTAACCAGGCAAGAGACTTCCAATGGAGGAATATGAAAACAAACCCACCCACAAAACTTTAGACCCAGCATTTGCCCTGCCTACAAGATGAACATGGATAACGATGGAGCAGAAGTTTAGGGAATAACCGATCAGTGACTGACCCAACTTGAGACCCATCTCACGAGAGACAGCTGAACCCTGACACTATTAATGATATTCTGCTATAATTGCAGACAGGAGTGTAGCATAGCTGTGCTCTGTTTTACCCAGCAGCTGATGGAAACAGATGCAGAGACCTACAGCCAAATATTAACTGCAGCTTTGGGGAATATTGTTGAAGAGAGAGACACAAAGGATTGAAGGAGCCAGAGAGGTCAAGGACATCACAAAGACACCTACAGAATCAACTATCCTTGGCCCATGGGAGCTCACAGACCCTGAACCACCAAGCAAAGAGCATGCATGGGATGGACCAAGGACTCCTACAAATATATTATAGATATACAGTTAGATTGGTCTTTATGTGAGTTCCCTAACAACTGGATCAGGGTTGACTCTGACTATGTTGCCTGCATTTGGATCCTATTCTCAAAACTGGGCTGCATTGTCTCCCTCAATAGAAGATGCTCCTAGTCCTACTACATGGTGTTATTCCAAGGTGGATGGAAATCCATGGGAAGCCTCCCCTCCTCTAAGGAGAAAAGGATAGGTGAATGGGAGCAGAGGAGGTGAGGGGGATAACTGGGAGGAAAGGAAGAAAGGGAAGCTGTAATAAAGATGTAAATTTAATTAACTAAATTAATACATTAGTGTTTTCATACTTAAAGCATTCTATAAATTGAATAAAGTGGAATAAAGTTAAAAATATTTCCTGACATAGTATGTTAATTATTTTTTTCATTATTTGACAAAATGCATGATAACAAGCAGCTGAAAGGTTAAATGTAAACTTTCTTTCAATTTGAAGGGAAGCAGTCAATCCTAGTGGTGAAGGCACAGTACCAGGATCCAGAGGCAGGCTGCTCATGTCACATCCACATCCAGGGAATGGAATGAATAGAAAATGAGTCCAGACCATAAAGTGGCAAAGACGAGGGTTAGAGAGCTTCTTCAGTGGTTTAGGGTACTGACAGCACTTCAGTAGGCCCAGAGTTTGATTCTCAGACCCTAAACTTTGACTATCAACCAACTGTAATTCCAGTTCAAGACCTTTTCTGATCTGTGAGGGCACTGCAAGCAAATGTTACATAAATACACATGCAAGCAAAACACCCATACAGATAAAAGTTTAGGGAAAATATATATATGTCAAGACCTACCCTAGTAACTTGGTTTCTCCAACAACTCTTCACCTCCCTAAGAGTCCCACCATCTTGGCACCAACAACGTGAACTTACAGGGGACACTAAGCTAAAACCCACTGTAAATATTCAATGACTAGTAACTGTCATATTTTCTGTCTTACTAGTTACAGAACCTAACTGAATAATCACATTAAATGCAATTCTCAGTCATGCCTGAGATGACAATAACTACCAATAACTCCCTCCCAGGCTTTAAACATATAATGCACACTTAAAGGTACCTGCCAAACTTTTTTTCCTCCTTTTTCTTCCTACTCTTTAGAAACACAACCATAAATCACTTTATCTTCTTCCTACCATTATCCATCCCTGACTTATCTTTTTATTGATTAAAATAATTTTTGTGTTGGAAATAAGTTCTATTTAGTCTCAATCTTACTGAATCCAACATGAATTCATTCTCAAAATTCTATGTCTTTCATTTACTAATAAGAAGTCATTTCTAATATCCCATACCTTGTGCCTATCTTTTGACATACAGTTACTATACTAATTTCTAGAATGATTAGTGTGTCTTATGTGTTAACTTAGTGACTGTTATCTGTAGTTCCCAAGTAGTTGATGGTAAGATGGCAGGAGATCACCTAAAAGATCAAGGCACAATCAGGGAAATGGCACTTTCAGCAAAGTCTTCCAATTATCCAGTAGAGAGAGGCTGACACTGAGTTGATTTCTGTATAGTCATTAACTTAAGCAATTGTGTCTATATGATAAATTTCCTGTAAGCCTGCAAAAAGACAGAAAGTGGGGCTCTTCCTGAAAGGTGGTATACTTCAAAGGGGGTGGAACTTTGCTCTTCTTATACCAATTCTCACACTGGCATTTCTTTCATAAGAGGTACCAGATTTTTGTAAGACAGTGACATTTTTTGAACCTAAGAAGAGAGTCATATTAATCTTTGGTTTAGTATATGTCAACCATAACTTCCTACAACAACCTACTGCTAGATACTGGAACCTAAAACTGGACACAGAGCTTCCTATATAATCTAATAATATTAATAGATGCTTAGTCAAATGATTCACAATGAACTAAACTGGACTTAGCTGAGGTGAACTGAACTGAATTGAACTGGACTGGAGTACCTGGAGTACCAACAATGGATTCAGTTCTGTCACCCTTTAAACACCTTTGAACAATCATCTCTTTTATGTTTATAGCATAGAGTGCAGTGTAAAGTTATTTTTTCTCTACCCCTAAGGGGGGAAAACAGGAAAGGGGATAACATTTGAAATATAAATAAAGAAAATATCCAGTAAAAAATGAAAAAAAATATTCTTTGCTTTATATAGACTTTAAAAAGACATGAGTTCTATGGTCATATAACTGTAGAAAGAATTGTCTTTAATTTTTCATTGTAGAAATTTATCTAGAAATATTTCTAGATAATAATTATATTTCTAGAGAAATATAATTTCTCTTCCTGTAATCAGTATTTCCCAACATATTTGACCATTATTTACTACTGTGGAATAACTCTGCTAGTGTGTTTAGAAATTGCCATCTTGAATTTTTGAACAGAAAGGAGAAAAAAAACATTTTTTATTATACATAGAGAGACTAACTCTGTCATTAACAAAAGTTATTTTGTTGTTGCTGAAGATGTCACATAATTAAATCACAGAACTTGGAAAAATCACACTGGTACTGAACTGAAGGCTGTATTCTTACCAGCTAGCTTTCATAGTTTGAATGGTCTATGCATACTACCAGAAAAGGAAAGGCATAATAAATCTTATCCAAAAACAACCACTGATCAATAAAATAATAACAGGCCTGTTAAGGTATCTACTGATTCCATAATAGTGTTGTTATATGGGAGTAACAAATAAGTATCTGATTTGGTGTAGTGTTTACTCCACAAGATGAAACACATATTTGGAACCATTATAGGGCTAACAAACTATAGATAGACAAAAAGACCCTAGAATAAAAGACACTATTGTTCTTCCAAATAGGCGAAGAATTAATCCAACTCCTAATTACTTACCTTTATTTCCATAAATTAGTAAATGTTTCAACCTCCAAAAGAGAGGCTCCTACTTGCAGCAAATAGTGATAAACCATAACAAACAACTAGCCAAAGTTCAGAGAATAAGAGGCAGAAGAATGCTTAGTGGTAAGTGGAAAATATATACCACATCCCCTCTGCCAAAACCTCATCAAATAGGAGGTAGAAAGAGAGAAAGAAACCAGAACTGGTTGATGATTATGAGAAAATGGTGTCCTCTGAAAACAGCAGGGAAACTGATATGTGATTTCATAGTTTTTGTGACAGCAGGCACAAGACCTGTGCAAGCCAAGCCAGAACTCATCCCAATATGGAGCAGAAAGTTGAGAATTAAGTCCTACCCCTAGTAAAGGATCTGTGGTCAATTGTCAGCTGCTGAGAGAGGGAGGGTCAATTTTCTTTAAGAATGTAGCACCTAAAAAATTGACAATACTGCAGTCAAAGCCCTCACATCCAAAATTATTTGAACATCACAAACTAGTCATTAACAGTGAAAGAAAGAAAGAGAGAAAGAGAGAAAGAGAGAGAGAGAAGAAGGGAGGGAGATATGATATGATATATATATATATATATATATATATATATATATATATTGGATTAACAAAACAGCAGACTAGGCCAAGGTGATTCCATGTGGGAGAAGTTTATGGTGCTGGGATAAAGGTGGTGACGAAGCAGGTATGAGCACAGAGAAGAGGACTAGAGAAAGAGGAGGGAGAGAAGAAAGAGAAGAAAAAGAGAGCGAGGAGGGGGTGACTTCCTAATTTATAAGGAAAATGACATCATATCATTGAGGGTGGGAACTGAGCCAAGTGGGTTGTGGCAATTCAGGTCAAGGGTCACATATTTAGGCGGGGCTTGGAGTGTCCTGGTGCTAACTGAGGGAGGGAGGGAGGGAGGGAGGGAGGGAGGGAGGGAGGGAGGGAGGAAGGATGGAAGGAAGGAAGGAAGGAAGGAAGGAAGGAAGGAAGGAAGGAAGGAAGGAAGGAGTAGGGAAGGCAAAGGATGGTAGATCTATGAGGACTTGGAGAAGACGTGAAAATAATCAAAGCGCATCCCATTAAATTCTTGCACAATTTAAAAAAAAATTGGTTTATTTTACATGAAAAAAAAAATAGATCCAACATTTACTTCCAGTCACTGAGACTCAAAGATAGTTCCCGTATTCTCCATATTCACCTTAATTCTCAAGGTAATATTCAATTTGTCTGCTCTCACATTGGAAATTTTCATTAATATTATTGAACATGTAATTTATTTATTAATGCCACAAGTTCCATTCTAAAAGTTTGGCTGAGAAGGTATATCAAATGGGAAAAAATCAAGATCAAGTTTATCATATTATATGTAAAGTGAATAAAATAAATCAAATTCATCAAAATTATGAAAAATGCCTGAAATAACTGTTGTAAATATAGGCATCCTGTAGGATGTTTCATAATGTATATATATGTGCTCAACTAACTTTTCCAGTCTTTAAAATTACTGCAATCCTATTAATGCTTCAATCTTCTGACCATTACAGGAGAACAAGAAAGCAGTTGTAAGGCAGAAATGAGAGTTATGTCCTCATATAAGAGCTCCACTATGTAAGCTTTGAATTACTAAGTGCAACAGAGCCAGCATCACAGAGCCACGCTGCCCAAACCCTACATAGACAATGACAAACATAAGGTCACATATGTGCTTTCAATAGACCCTGGATAGAAAACTCTAGACCAAATGCACTGTTAGATTTCCCGTCCTTCTATTCTTCCCAGGCCTCTTGAAAATACAAGGTTCATTTTAACAAGCAGCATCAAACTGCACATCATCAATGTGTCCTGCTGGAGCAATATCTTTCAGTTCTCATGTCCTGGTATAGCAACTGAGAGTGATAATGTCAATATCAAGATGTTGGAATCCTTGCCAGCTGAAACCATGAGAAAGTTTATGGCACCAAATCCTCTAGTGAGCCATGTAAGAATTGTACAATTAGGAAAGATAACATCTATTATATTTGTCCAGCCCTTGAGAAATGGGAGTACTTCAATATCTTAGTGTGAAAATCTGGTCTATCATGACATGCAAAATCAATTTGCTAGTCAACTAACTTCTGAATTTTCACGGGGATAATACCTTTGTGTTATTTGCACCTTTTCTAGGAATGAGTACATTTTTTTATTATAGAGAAGGAAACACAATGAACCCTGTTTAAAGAATCCTATAGTTTTTTCAGGAGGACCCATGTTAAAGGCCAGGATACCATCACCAGAATAGAGAAAGACATTAACATTTATTCTCTATTTTTTATTTTTTATATTTTTTATTTTTTTGGTTTTTTTGATGCAGGGTTCCTTTGTGTAGCTTTGGCTTACCTGTAACTCACTCTTTAGACCAGGCTGTTCTTGAACTCAGAAATCTGCCTGCTTCTGCCTCCCAAGTCCTGGGATTAAAGGCATGCGCCACCACTGCCTGGCTATTCTCTATTTTTTTTAAGCATGCCATATAACTACAGGAAATACATTAATGTTAACAATGGCAGTTTTCCAGGTAACCACCATACATATTTTATTACAGTCATTCCACTAGCGGAAAAAAAAAAAAAAAAAAAAAAAAAAAAAAAAGACTTGTTTCTCAGAATAAAAATGCCTGAGAAGCAGAATCTTCACCATGGATACATAAGAAAAACATCTAACACAGATTAAGAATGAAAAATCTTTGCTAGGCTTACAAGAATAAAGCTTGCACCATATTTTCTGGCCCTTGAGACTGTTACGATCATAGAGGACAGAGGCCTTGGTTGTTTCCCTCTAGGGATATTGGCGGTGTGCTTTATGATAGAAGGAGATTTTCCTATATGGTTCTACCTTCTTAAGAAGAGCCCATGACTCCAGCTGCTTATGTAGCAGGGTGTTGCCCTGCCATCAATGGGAGGGAAGCCCTTGGACCTGTGGAGGATCAATGCTCCAGCATAGGGGGATGCTAGAGCAGTGAGACAGGAGTGGGTGAGTGGATGGAGGAGCACCCTCATAGAGGCAAAGGGGAGGGAGGAGAGAAGAGATGGGATGGAGGGTTGTGGAGGGGTAACTGGGAAGCAGTATATCATTCAAAATGTAAAAAAAAAAAAAAAAAAAAAAAAAAGAATGGTCTTTATTACCTGAATCATTTTGGGGGAAAGGATGGATTTTAAAGCTTTACTATTTACTGGATCATCATTCTAAACCCAATCTTGCTATCCTTCTCCAGTACGCAGTTGTTTCCTGATATGCAGATATGGAATGATTTGAGGCTTATAAAAAGATTTTGTATTTTATTATAAGAGACACACTACTTCCCAATTGCTTTAATTGAGCTTCAAAGAATGATCTGGTTATATTCTGCTTCAGATAAAGAGATCCTGCCTCTTTCCGTGGTGTCTCATTTAGGAGTACTGAAAACAGGGGAAGTAGATTGATATAAATATCATAGAGTCACTAAAACAATTTTCCTTACTCTTGGAGCATCTCCTATGTTCTTATCCATATCTAGGCCTTTGCAAAAATCTCCAGTATCCCCTCCTCACTTACTCAGGAGCACTCTAAGGACTTATTACAAAAGATGAATCATACTCACATATGAATAGTGAAAGAAAATTGGATCATCGTCTAAATTTCAGGGTTTTTATCTTTAATAGCCTTAGGTTAAAAATGAAAATTTAAAGTGCAGCCTTTGTTTGACCTTTGCTTTCTTATTTCAGGTGGTCACTGTGAAGGATTTTAATAAAATATGATCACATTAACTGAGGCTTTTCAAAGGTCAGCTTCTCTATTGTCTAACCATGTTTGTATCTTTAAACGGGGCTGTTTTCATTTGGTTACCCTCCATAAGCATGGGAAACAGTATCCTTTGCCCAGGACTTTTAAATTTCTGAGGTTTGTTGGAAATATAAAGTATCAGTTAGAAAATTGCAATATAGTCTTTCCTGCATTCTTAGCTGTTATAGGAATGGGCCTATGCTCTGAGGAAATGAGAGCTCATTGGAGAAACAGAGAAAAGTGTTCCAAGAAGGGCGTGAGCAACACTGAGACTGATGCTCTGTTCCTCTCCACTGTTCTCTGGGGATAATTTTCTATGCATTTGTGACCTTTCCTTTTGCATGTTCACATGTAAGTAGGTCAAGATACCTGTTATAAAGAACTGCTGAAACAAATTGAAATGAGAAGTTGACTCCACATTAAAAGATCATGGACAGGGAATGGTGCTGGAAGAGAAAGAGTTTGGGTAAAGTACTGGGTTTGTGGCTGTTGACCAGAGACATTTCACTCTCCCCAAGAGCACAATGCTATGGTAAGTTAAACATTGTCTGGGAAAGAGGTAGGGAAGAGCACATTTCAGTGGTTTTCTGAAGAACTTGCCTGAGAAGAGGAACTTCCCACAGTTCTGTTTTTTTTTTTTTTTTAACCAAAAGGACACATAACAAAATCATGTAGCTCCAATAATGCTGTCTTGATTTAAGAATAACTTTAACACTTCATATATTTATCTTGAGTTGGAAAATATTTATGAGATATATTGCTTAATACAGACAACAGAGTAACACGGATGCACAAAGATGGCCCCTGACCCCAGAAATCCTCAACAATAGTAACCATAACATTAGCAGTAAATAACCTGTTATTTGGGGTTCGTGATGCTTTCATCCACAAGGATGGCTTTCATTACTGGGATGGGAATCCTGGCATACATTTTACTTTTAAAACTATAACAGCCCAATCATTTCAAACTTACCTTACTTGCTTTGAAAAAGCCTGGTGTAAAAATAAAAAAGAACTGTAATTTTATATTCTACCCAATACTTCCCTGTGATGACAAAAGTGGCCCCAGGATTTAGAATTAATTTCCAACTGGTTTTGCAGCTCTTCTGTGTACACAATGTTCTGGGTCACAGGAAAGATGGAAAATACAAAAAAAAAATCAAATATAAATTCCAAATATCACTAATAGAAGAAGATTCCTTTACATGAATTGGATTCTCATTCTAATGAAAGAATGAATTATAATATAAAAAACATTCATGATTAAAGATTATGGATATTTTATTAATCAATCTAAATACTATATATTTGGTCTGCCTTTAAGTTTCACATACTGATTTCTTCTTTCAATCTTTCTTTCTTTCTTTCTTTCTTTCTTTCTTTCTTTCTTTCTTTCTCTTTCCTTCTTTCTTCCCTTCTTTCTTTACCAGAAAGCAGTAAGGAGGACTCTAAAGAGTGTGGTTTTTTCTTAAAGTAATAACATAAAGATTTTACTGAAGTTTTACTTTGAGCCTAGTATATGTCATGTCACAAACTTATGTCATAGGCTGAATACACTCAACATTGTTTGATATTCTTAAATCTATAGTCAACTTCCACTTGGGAATAGAACTATTAATCAGTTTGGGAAAGATTATGGTTTGCTTACTTGCTCTAAGAATCACTCACACATTTCTTCTAAGTGGTTTCAAGATGTACAGGGCCTCAATTCCACCTCACAAAGCGACACCATGATTTTTGAATGAAAAATTTCAAGAGCTATAATGAGACAAGTGCCATTGTCAGACATTCTACATATATTCAGCTAATAGAACTTTCAAGGGCACAAAAATCAGCCTGTGAAAATGAAATCTAAATGACTGGAAACAGAAGGCAGACACTCAGTCATTGATTGATTTAGTTGGGAAGCTCAGGAACAAGCTGACATTGATTTATCTTTTAATCTAACAGAATAACAACAAATCTTAAAGCAATCAGTTTTAATGGTCTTAATAACTCCAATCAAATTATTCACCATCCACATTAATATAGGAGGTTGGCTTCATATTTATTCATCAGATTTGTCAAATAAATAGCACTGTTTGCCAAACTGTGCTTCAGTCCTAATAGATTTTGTTAACATTTCATTTTTAATTGCCCTCTTCTTATAATTAGGTTGACCAGAAGTCCCTGTTTTCCAGACAACAGTCCTGGATATGCCTTTTCACAGACATATTTGTTCCTTATAGTGCCTCTCGGCTTTCTTTAGAGTCTTGCTTAGAAAGCTATGATCTATGGTGATGACGCACACTGCAACGCTTTTATTATTTTCTGATCCAAAGGAAAGAACCTATTAAAAGCTCAGAATCTTTAAGATCGTTTTGAGCAAATACTTGAAAAGAAATATCAACCCAGGAAGTCTACTTGAGATTTCCTCACCTCAGTGACCTAAGGCTCCTCAGCAGCATCAGCTGTCTCTTTTTTCCAAAAGTAGGAGCCTAGTGAGAAAAAACCTGGCTGGCTAGCCAATCTATACAAGTTCAATGTCTACACCTGGATGTTTTTTCCCTTTAACAGTAGAAGGAACTAAGGTAAACTTTGTAAGTGATTTTTTTAAAAAAGAGCTTTCCTTTTGTTTATTTAATCTGAAATTTCCTCAGACATGCTTTAAGTGTGGAAAATAACAATGCAACAACATGCAAATGCAGTTCTCTCAGATCCCCATTTTCCATTCATTTTAGGTTGTATACATATAGTGATTATATCAGTGATAAAAAACGATTAGCACAAGAAGATTGCAATCTGTTGGAGTCATGCTGAAGTTTGCTCCATGAAAGACATTTGTACAAAGAGATTTTCTCCTTGAGCTCTCTATAAGGGGCTGATAGGTGAGGAAATGATACACTTAGCAGGAGTGTAAGCTCAATGGATACCTGGCAAGGCTGATCCAGGAAAGAGAAAATGATGGTCACAGTAATACCACTTCTGCAGAGCTTCCCACCTAATGGATTTCTCATTTAGTTAGACTGTAAATTTGATCCTAAGCAGCGTTTACTTTCCTTATTTAGATCAGGATTAAAATGGACTGCCTAGAAAGGCCACATATGATGAAGAGGTAGAAATGCCATCAAATGAGGGAGCAGGGCTCTGAGGATATAAATAGATTGTTTTGATCCATTTAAAAGGTCATCAGTCAACAGTTCTGGTGTTTTCTTTTTCCTTTCCTCTCACTTCCTCTTCATCTTCTTAAGCACAGAGCTACATGTTAGAAAAATGGAAAGTAAATTAAATAGCCAATCCATCCTTAACTTTAGCCATAAAACAGACTTAGAATTCAGCTTCAATAGTTTTAAGATACACATCCTTGTGATTAGATAATTGTAGGTCTCTTTTATTTACTTCGATGCACTTACAGAACTCCATAGTTCATGAAATGATGAATTCAAGAATCTCCTTTAAAACTCTATGCATTTGAGAAATTGAGAACTTAATTTTGTCCCCTTTCTATAATTATAACCAGATCAATTCATAAACCTGAAGTGTGCAGCTCTTCTGTTGAAGTTTTTACACAGGGTCTAACAAACAACTAATTGCTGATAGTCATCAGTTTTTACCAGGTTGGCAAAGCCAATGTTGAGGTGCTAATAGGCCCTAATGGGGAAATTAGTCCTCAGTTAAATAAACAAATCATTAGGTTGTGGTGGAAGAGTTAATGTGGGGACAGATTGCAAAATTGCTAATGCCTTAGTAGCCTAAATATTGTTCAAATTAACACTAGAATAAAAGTTAGAACACTATGGCAGGAAAAATGGCCAACTTCTATAGAGGAGGAGATGATTCATGAACATTTTGTTGTTTGTATTTAACTAGTAAGAGACACAAAGGAATGTTGTAAATCAACAGATACATGCTTAAGCAGCTTCAAGAATATTTGATTTTAAGCTCTGGCTTCCATGTTCAATGTCTTAAACTATGTCTAATATTTAACATGTGCTTATTAAGTAGTAATTATTGGGTACTACTTTGAATCCTGGTTTGTACCTTTGACAAAAACTTAGTCCTAACTGAGGAGCATACATCATCTTAGGACAAAGGGTAATGAGTCAGAATCTAATCTATAAGAGAAAAATAATTAGGAAAGAGGCCTCCGATCAAGAAAGAGGGGATAGAGAATGAAAGGGTTAGATGCAGTAGCTATAATGAAGTATACAATGACCCAGAAGCAAAAGTGAGGATGGTACTTTAGTAAAGCCAAAGGGACTTTGACACATACTGAAGTCAAAGTTGTGCAGGGACTCAGACTATGACTTTTCTCTTCTTAGGTCAGAGTATAGACTATGACAGAAAGTAGATAAGTTAACAGTAATGAAGTTGTAATTCTTTTTATTTTTAAAAATGTGATTTTTCTAATTTCAGTGATAAATATAGTGTATTTTCTTGGAGATTAACATGTCCAGTGTCCTCTCTCACATAAATGCCCCACTCGGCAGATACATTCTTTCCTTAGATTCCTCTACACACTACGTTGAACATCACCAAAGACTGAGAGATTGTCAATACTAAATGACATGATCATCATCTACTATTCAAAGCCAGCTCTGCCCCCTCCCACTCTTGGGCATTCTTTAAGGAAGACAACATCTATTCACCTGCATCGAGTCATCATCATTGCTCACATCCACTGAATCACCAAACCATATGCTATCCACCTCCCACAATGCTCTCTACTTATTTCTATTTTTCATTTTTGAATATATTGGTCCAGCATGTATTTCTCCTCTCATCCCCTTAGAATTTATATTGCACATTGTCTTTCAAACTTTTCTGCCAGAGTGACCCTTGTGAAAAAAAAATGTTGTAGCTTTGCAGCAGAGACATTCATCACCCATGGCCCAAAATGCCACAGACATCAAATGATCACTTACAAACCATTAGCTTTTGATAAGAATCTACCCTATAACATAAGCGAATTTTAAAGAGAATATGAAGAAGTGAATATATAGAAGTGAAGAGAATATGCTGTAGTCATGCACTTTAATAAATTTTGTCTTTTTGCTATATTTGATTTAGAATTTCAATTTTTCTTAAATTATTTTAGCTTTTATGACACTTCTATATGCATGTGTGTGTGTGTGGAATGCGTTTATGTGTATGCGTGTTCATAGGTAGATGTAGAGGGCCAGTACTCCCAGAGCTCCTGTCTCTAGCTGCATATGTAGCAGAAGATGGCCTAGTTGGCCATCACTGGGAAGAGACACCCTTTGGCATTGGAAACTTTATATGCCCCAGTACAGGGTAATGCCAGGGCCAGGAAGTGGGAGTGGGTGGGTAGGGGAGCAGGGCTGGGAGGGGGGGTATAGGGAACTTTCAGAATAGCATTTGAAATGTAAATAAAGAAAATATCTAATAAAAAATTGAACTTAAAAAATCATATATCTTCATCTGTCTCCTTTTGTTTATTCAAGTAGGGTTGCTCATTGCATCTAGAGCTCTTTACTTGCTACTACTCTAGCTAACCAGCTTGCATGGTGACTTCCTGTCTTTGTCTTCTAAGTGTTGGGATCCTAGGTACCCAACACACTGTTGACCACTAATATGAGCTCTGAGAACGACCCAAAATCTGGTACCCTTCCTTGCACAGCATGTATTTCATGCACTAAACCATATCCCAATCCCTAAGATAGTTAATTTTATTTTTCACTTTGACTCTTAAAGACAATGGTTATTTTAAAATTCTTATTAGTTCCTTTCTAAATGTGTCTTTACAAGCTTTCAGGCAGGTATTTGCCTCCAAGAAATGTAGTTATTTTAAATGTTTTTTTAAACGAAGTCATGTTAGTCATATTTTCCACACTCTGTTATTCACAAGTTAACCATGGTGAAATCCAGTGAAGGCTGATTCATTGAATGCATCATAGGATTGTGTTAATTTACAGAATTTACAAATAAGTGGTACTTATGACATACCAGGCACATACTTCCTTTCTAGAGCAAACAAACTTCATCAACCAGCTACTTCCAGATTTTGATCTTCAAATTCTGTGCTGTGATGTAATTTATTTCTCCATCTGTACAATGGCAATGCTGAGAACATTGTTGTTGGATTATGACTTAAAGCTTTCTTAATTTGCTAGATATGATCAAACTGTTCTGTGAAGAGTCCTCGATTGATGTTTGGGATAATATTTTATTATGAGATATTTTTACCAACAATTTATACAAATAAGAAAATATCATTATTTAAAACCATATCCCATTATATTTTGGCTTAGTGACAAAATATCTGTACTTGATAGAATAAAAAGAAAGTATTTTATTTTATGATTAATGTTTTATTTATAGAAAACTCAGACAGAGGCACACATTTATATTGACCTTGAAATGTGGGGAGAGGAAGGTCAAGAATTGCTTATTCTTAGTGTCCTAGAGAATTCCAAGCCAGCTTAGGCTACAGGAGACTCTAAAAAAAAAAAAAAAAAAAAAAAAAAAAAAAAAAAAAAAAAAAAAAAAAAAAAAAAAAAAAAAAAAAAAAAAAAAAAAAAAAAAAAAAAAAAAAAAAAAAAAAAAAAAAACAACAAAAAAAACAAAAACAAAAAAAAAACACACTTCACCATTAACATCACCACCCAAAACAAAAACCAAGAATTAAGAGGCAGTGCAGAATAAATTGAATCTACTTCAACAAAGGCATTCATCACCTCACGTAAGGTAATCTCTCTCAGGTAGGGGATTCACAAAAACTGATGGAAACCATCAACTGAGCTTTGAAATCAGGACAATCTACACAACATACACATCTTCTGAACTATGTGGCAGTCACAGGAAGAATCAAAACTTGTTCAAGGGAAAGAGTTTTACTAAGTGAGAATGATCCTGGCCTTTGTGAGCTTGTAGGCATGTCAATCTGAGGCTAACACAAATGGTAAGAGTACCTCCCCTACAACATTTCCAGAGCATGATCTTTGTGTAATATACCCGTTGCTATGTAAAATGTTTGACAACCCTAATTAAGCTGAGAATATTGCATTTAATATATTGAAAACACAACAATCAACTATATTCAATAAATGGGAATTCTTAGTCATTACTTACCTAAGGAAAAAGGTAGCAAAAATATACATAAACATTATTATTAACATAAAAATCTTTTTATTAATATTTATTCTTATATTGTTAATACTTATCCTTGTGATCTTTTTCTCAAAGTTATGTGTACATATGGCTGACTATTATGTTTAGATTGCTGTCATTGTTTAATAAAAAAGGAGCTTTAAGTGTGTTATGTCAAATTCTTTGAGAACCAAATAAATTCCAATCACCTTCATGTTGCAATTTGTATATTGGTACCATTTCTATTATCAAATCTTTTTTTCCTTTCATTGAAAATAGACTTTTCCTCACATAATTTTTTGTTATTACTGTTCCCTTAACTATACACTACAGCTCCTCTCTACCTCCCCTCTCATCTGAAACTACCTCTTACTGTCTCTCACTAGAAAATAAACAGGTTTTAGGGGAATGTGATTTGATGTGGTATGATATGTCATATTATAATATGATACCAAAATATAATATGATAAAGTAAAAATAACACATCATAATTGGGCTAAATAAACAGAAGTAAAAGAACCAAAGAGAAGGCACAAGAAATAGAGACACATACTTTCAAACACTCAAGAATCAAATAAAAATGATGGAAGCCATAATATAAACCCAATGATTTATACTTAATGGACCTGTATATAATAATATAATATATAATAAATATCTATTGTGCATATGTGTCTATAAATGTTATGTATGTATGTACACACACACACACACACACACACATATGTATATATATGGATACATTGTTTTGTAAAAATGAAGTGCCCTGTCACAACATCATGAGACAAGAAACCTTCAAAGATGCCTTGTCTTCATTTTCTGTTGCATCCTACCACTAAAAGAAATTTGTTTCCCTGATGAGACTCCCATGGAGGAAAATAAATTTATATTCTCAAGTGGTTTTTATTCCAAGGTCTCGTACTCTCTGCATAATGGCTGGTGGTGGGTTTCTGTATTTGCTTACATCTGCTGAAGGAATATGGTTCTCTGATGGTGGCTGAACAAGGAATAATATGTGTGTTTAGCTGAATGTCCTTGGGAGTCATTTTATGCTACATTTGTATTTGTTTGTTTGTTGTTTATTGTTATTGATTTAGAATAACAATAGTATTTGGTTTCACTCTAGGTCCTGAGATTATCCAATCTCAGGTGATTGGTCACCCAAGAGGTGTGAGATGTGGGTTCCATCTCTTAGAGTGGTTCTTACATCAGGTCAGTTATTTTACCTAGGAGGGATATCTTTGTAGTACTTGTGACAGGTTAGTGTTTAAATTTCTCCTTTGGTAGAATTCAGATAATCTTCTTGTACTAAGAGACTAACACATAGGGTTGAAAAATCTATGTATGCACTAGCTCAACTATTCCATGTCCAATGAGTTATATAGGGGTTTTCTTCAGCAATTTGATATTGCTGTCACTTTGATGGGAGAAACCTATAGTCTTGGTGACAGGCTGAGCTGTTTGGAGGGTACCATGGGACCCTGATTGCCAACAAGTCAATTAGATGTAACCAAATTCTAGTACTGGAAATTTCATTTTATAAAGAGAGAACACCAGTTGGGACTCTGTTTCCCATTATGCTTCAATTTCATTTAAATTGCTTTCTTATATGTATGTATTTCAGGAAGCTTATACTGTAGTAGATTTCCATAGTACCCATCAACTGGTCCTTGATTTTGCTGTCTCTCTCAGTATCCACTCCCTCATCATCCTCCCCTTCTCCATTTAGCCTTCTGTTATTCAACACTCCATAATATATCCATAACTACCTATTTTATTTACTTTCTTAGGAACATATATCTGTCATCTCAGTCCAGTCTCTTTCTATATTCTTTTTTTAAATACATATTTCTAGTTTAAACTTTATTTACTTTATTTATAAGAGTACACTGTAGTTATCTTCAGACACACCAGATGAGGTCATCAGATCCTGTTACAGATACTTATGAGACACCAAGTGGTTGCAGGGAATTGAACTCAGGGCCTCTGGAAGAGGAATCAGTGCTCTTACCTGCTGAACCATCTGGCCAGCCCTTCTATATTCCTAACTTCTATGGTTCTATGCATTATAGCATAGTTATCATTGCCTTAACACCTAGCAACAATACCCTGTTTTTCCTGGGTTGGGATACCTCACTCAAGATGATTTTTTCTTTTAGTTTCATTGATTTACCTACAAACTTTATGAAGTTGTTTTATAACAGTTGATCAATACTCCATTGTATAAATGGACCACATTTTCTTCATCCATTTCTCCTTCAAGAGACATACAGGTTGTGTCTAATTTGTGGCTATAGTAAACAGTGCATCAACAAACATGGCTGAGCAAATATCTAGGAGGTAGAATGTAGTGTCCTTCTGTTATGATTGTTGCAGCTGGATCTTGAAGTAGAGTGAGCCCCAACCTCCTAAGTAATTGCCACACTGTTTTCCACAGTAGCTGTATAAGTTTTGTACTCCTGTCAACAATGGATCCATATTTTCACCTGCATGAAATCTCATTTGTTTCCTGGATCTTAGACAATCTGGTGGTTTAAAATGAAACCTCAAAGTAAGGATCTTGAACATTTATGTTTTTCTCAGTCATCTGGACTTCCGTTTCTGAGAAATTTGTGCTTATACCTGCATCCTATTTTTTTTGTTTGTTTGTTTTTTTATATTGAATTTTTAAGTTTTTCATAGTATTTAAATATTATCTCGTTATTGGATGTGTAGTTGGTAAAAAGCATTTTCTAATTCTATGGCTTGCTTCTTTGTCTGAATGACAGTGTCCCTTAATGTGTAGAAGCTTATCAGTTTCAGGAGGTCCCATGCATTAATTGTTTGTCTTCATGCCTGCACTATTGTGGCTCTGTTCAAAAAGTCTTTTTAATGCCAATGAATTCAAGGCTATCCAAACAGGTTGAGTGTACTTTGATGTACTTGTTCTCTTTGTAGTTTAATTTGTGCAGGTGTTAAGTAAGAATCTATTTGGATTCTTCTACATGTAGCTATCTGGTTTGACCATCACCATGTACTAAAGATATATTTCCTCCAGAGTGTGCTTCTGGCTTTGTTATCAAAATCAGGTATATGTAGGATGTAGACCTATCTGGGCCTTTAATTTGATTCCATTTGCAACACACTAAATTCCATTGAAAAGCACATGGACCTCAGTTTTTAATTTTATTCAAAATTCTTGGAGTTAATGCTAGTCATATTTAAATTTTTCTTTAACAATTGGCAGTTTTTGTTGAATAACAATTGAGTTTTATGTAATATTATTTGGATCCCTTTACCTTTATCTATCTGTATCTCTCTCTGTATTTACTTGCATATATATATATATATATATATATATATATATATATATATATGTGTGTGTGTGTGTGTGTGTGTGTGTGTGTGTGTGTGTGTGTGTGTGTGAGTGTGTGGAGTGTGTGTGTGTGTGTATACAAGTGAATAATGACATATCCTACTATTCAAGTATATATATGCATATATATGAGTGTATGTGTGTGTATATATATATATATATACATATGTGTGTGTATATATACATTTATATGTAACAAAAATACCATCTATATTCATATATAGATATGCAATATATTGGACATAGATAGACACATATATCTATACTGGTTCCTTCATGCATATACTTGTATTTAACCTCTATGCATATGTATATATCATAGTATAGATTCATTCATATATATGTATATATTTGTGTATATGTCTTTCTGTTTGTACATGTGAGCATCTTTATATATACTATGTCTTCAGTATAAATGTTTTTTAACTTGTAGTATAAATGCCCCATTTTTCTTTGAATATTCTGAGTTATTTATTTTACCCATAAGCTTTAAGGTCAATTTATTAACATCCATTGAGAAATACCTGCTGGAAATGTTACAGTTTAAAGAACTGGTTAAATACAGACACTAGTAAAAGAAAAAGAGAGATATCTAAATGTGCTTTTTTTTTTTTCACTTAATAAGGATGATTTATTTTCAATTCTCCTTGCAGATGGTTTTGTATTTTTATAAAACTATTCTCAAGAAGCATGACATTTTGAAAATTTTATTATTTTTTTTATTTTATTCCTATTATTGTTACTGGTACTAATGTTATGCATTTATATATTGATTTGATCGCGATCTATAATTAGCTCTGAGAGTTTTGTGCAAAGCTAGGATTTTTTTTTCAGATAATCATTTTTCAGTGAATCATGGCAATTTTAGAGCATGTTTTCCTATATTAAGATCAGACTGTGTTGTAGTTCATTCAAGCGTTACAGGTCATGCTACATGAACTGCCCTTCTGATAGAGAGTGATAGCTGCAGTAAGTAATGTGACTTTATTTTCTACTTTCTTTGTGTGCTACATTTCTTACTGTTTTATAGTGACTGATTAGACCAATTCAAATATGATGACCACATTTTAGTCCACATATTAAATACTTTCTGAGATTCCTAAAGGTCTTGCTATATCATTTTAACCAAATTTCTTTATTTAGGGCTAGAGTGATGGCTCAGACATTTTTATCTCTTACTGATCTTACAGAGAACTCAGATATGTTTCCAAATATCTACATGGTAACTTATAAATACTTGTTCTATATCTAATTCAAAGTGATCCAATGCCCTTCTTTGAGTTTCCTGGATTCCTGCATGCATATACTGCATGTACATACACTTCAGCATGTACATATACCACTTAAAATTTTTTATTTGGTTAAGAGAATTACCAACTTTTCTTTCCTTTTCTAACTTTTTGCATAAAGTTGAAATATTAATATTAATTTTGTTTTAATATTAAACTTCTTTTAAATTTCCTAAGCTAACATTATGCTCTCACTTTTAATCTATAGTAAAACAGTTACAAAAACAATGGTAAACCTCCTTGTATTAAACACACACAGACACACACACACTCACACATGAACGTGCATGTGTGTGAGTGTATTGATTTCACTGTGTGGCTTAATAGATTCCACCAAATATTTTTAATATGTTGTCTGTATTGCTTTATTAGACAATGAACACTTAAGTTTCTTACCATTCTTGCTTCCTGTGAACAGTCCTGCAGTGAACATGGAAATACAAATGTCTTTGTTTTGAAGTGATTTCATTTTCTTTAGATATTTACCCATTGTTCCAGTTTCTGAGTTGGTTGGTAATTCTGGTTATTTAGTTCTGATGGCTCTCCATGTTATTTTCAATACTGGAGACAATAATGTATGTCCCAATCAATGGTACACGTTGTTCCCTTTTGTCAACAAAAACTTTAGTATATTTGGTAATTGTCATTCACAACATATTATTGAGTTATTGCATTAGGGTTTTGGTCTTTCTGCCCTGCTGGTTAATGATCATGAGCACTTTACCCATATACTTGTTGCTTCTCTAAGTTGTCATAAGCTTCATGATTATCATTATTGTTTTTATTATCATTATTCATAATTTGCTTTGTGATCTTTTAGTTCTTTCTTTATCACAGACATCAATATTTTGTCAAGCACAGATTTTGAATATGTTCTTTCCAATTCCATTGCTGGTAATCCACCCTGTTGCCTACTTCCTTTGCTGTGTACAAATGTAACCTCTCAGTGCATTATTAATATCATGGCCTGTGATTTTTGTATTCTTTCAAATTCCTTGCCTAGACCATTGCCTGAATTTATTAAGTGTTAACACTTATAACATTTAAGTAGCAATTGCCACAAAGTAGACACTGTCGTTATTCATAATTCTTAAATATCCCTCATACTCTTTCATGACTACTGGTTCTTACATTTTTCCACTCTTCCTTAGAAGACCATTGACCTATATTTAATATTACTGAAAATGGAACCATTTTTCCTAGAACTTTACAAGGATTCAGTAGTCTTTTACTCCTATGGTTTCCTCCACTAAATCTAATTCTGTCAGTTTCTATCTATCAGTTTCTTTCAAGATTATTATAGGCAAGTCTTCCTTGGTTGTTTGAAATTCCTTTACATATGCCAGTAAAGTATATTCCTAGAATTATGATTTTAATTGTTTTCTTTCACTCTATGATTATGATTTTTATTATTGTACCAGGAGAGTTGTTTAACGATTTATCTCTTTCTAGATTAGGCTTTGGGGTATCTCATCTAAGAGATCTTTACCTAACCCAAGATCACATGCTTTCCTTTGGAAATTTTATATTAAAGTTTTATATTATTTGTATGATTAAATTTAATCCTTACATATGGTGCAAAGGACAAGATGATATTAATTTCGCTTATGAAATTATTAAACTACCTTTTGTTGAAAGGTAATAAACTGACTTTTCCTGGTACAAAAACATTCATATACTAGAATCTGAGAAAATCCTTTTTTGTGCTGAATTTGCATCATCACAACTGATGCTACAGTATCTCTTGTATTTACCACAATACACAAATCAAGGAGAATTCTCAATAAAACTGTGCTTCTGACTGGAAACTTCATGATGGGGTTTGTGTGGAAGAAAAGTCAAATAATCACAGATGTCCTATTGAAATGGTTCATTCTTAGTTCAAAGGACCAATGTTATATCGTTATTGAGAATAAAATACAAAAGAGTTGTATCATTCCCATTTCAAATTAATGCAAACTGCTTTGTCATAGTACATTTATTTTATTGTAATGTTTTTATTCTTTACTTTCATTTTATATTTTATCAAATTTACCAGAATTCAATTAGATTGAATTTTTTTTCTTAGTCATCAACATCTGTACCTTGAAGAATCACACTCAGTCTGCAGGCAAGAATATTAGAAACATGTGTCCTGAGATGCTAAAACAACTGCCCCAAATCACAGAGCTAGTTATGAACAAAATAAAGACTTAAGTCCATGTGATTTATTCATTACAGTCAATACTCTTTCTCCAGGTACTTTCATAATGTAATAAAAGCATGTTTGCTGGCTATTAATCCAAGTAAAGTTATAAAAAGAAAATGCTAAAGATGTTAGCAAAGCAAGACTTTCTGAATACTGGGGAGGTTTTAAATTGAATTAAATCAATGTGTCTCCCTATGTGTTTGTTTTAACAGTTATGAATTTGGATGTATACGTGACTCTGTGTATGAGAGAGAGTGCACATGCATTTGTGTGCATGCACATGCACATGTGTGCACAGGAACAAGATACAGTGCACATGTGAAGTTTGGAGAAAAACATTTGAATGCCATTTATTTCCTACCATCTAGGTTCCTAAAACTGAGCACAGTTTTTTTTTCATGTTTGGAAGCAAGAACATTTACTTTCTAAAGTATCTCACTTGTCCATAAGCACATGTAATATATGTTTCCTATATTCATTTTGAAAATTAAGGATTAAGTGCTAATTATTTAGAGTTTTTATTTATCCAAAGCCTAAGTTGGCATGTGTTAAGAAAGATATCTTGTCAAATTATCAAAAAAGTAACTCAAAATATATTTTTCTAGAAAGAAACTATTTATTCAAAGTATTCAAAGGACTCAGATCTATTAGCTGTCTTCAGATCTTCCTTATGTGTTTTATAATTCACAATAATATTAGTAGCAATATTTGCTCAGTGGATGCCATTATGCAGTTATTGTGCACAGAGCTTTTTACAGGACACCATGAGGCAATCCAAATAGCAAAGTCTCTGTCTCTAAGGAATTTACATCTCAAAAGAAACAGGGGAAACAATTTCACAACAGCTAGATTGCAATATGCACTATTGGGGAATGAGCAACTCAGTAATAGGTCATTGTGGATGAAAATTAATAATAGATTCATAATGAGTTAGGGATTTCTCCAGGGTTTCAAATTCCTGTAGTACACTCTCTATGTCTTACCAAATAACTAATGATAGAATCAAAGCCTGGGCAGAAGGAAGGCAGTCAATGCAAGCTCCTCTGAGAACCTAGACATGGGCAACATCCTCCCCTACATATGCTCACAACAAATTAATTACATAAAAATATTAAAACAACCACCTCAATTTATTGATTTTCCTCAGAAGGCCTGATATCAGGGATATGTTGATAGGTAACATGGACTTTTTAAGAATGTATCTGTATTTTTTATCATATAGTAAAGACTGACATTAAGACAGGAAGAGAATACAACTCAAATGCTGCAATAATAAATTATCTAATATCAAACACATTTATGGTCACTTTAGGGTTAATTATATAGATTAAAAGTATGTCTCATAAAATTCATACTGCTTTTTAATCTGAGAAATAGCTTATTAAAGAGCAATAAAAGTAATGTTGCTGAATGAAGAACTTTGGACAAATCTCTAATCTATAAACTTGAAATCACTTTATTCAACTTCATTAAAATTAATGGATAGCTTAGGATTTGCTTCCACGGTGTTAAAACACATCATGTTGGAATCACTGCTGAGATAGAGGAGGGGAGCCAAGAGATAAACATTGTAATCCACAGTAAAATCTCAGTAAGCAAATATCTAGTTTATGAGGCTACGTAAGGATTTCCAGTTAACATTCAGAAGTCCTGGTCTATGATGTTGTCTTCCTCTACAAAAGATTGATAAGAGGAGCCAAGGCCAAGTGGGCCTCTTGACCTCAGACAGCCTATTATTTGATGAAGATACTCTTAACTGCCTTTTGGAGAACATAGGTTTTTCCTTTATAAAAAAAAAAAAAAAAAAAAAAAAAAACAAAGAAGAGAAGTGTTATCTAAAAGTTGCTTTGTCAGCATGGAGTCAGAAGATAGGCAAATAGAGCAAACCAAAAAAGTGTGAAAGAAATGAAAACATCTCTAAGCTCTTTATAAGCTTTCTGGCCACATGGAAAACTTTGTATGTGAGGAGAAACATAATTCCTTTCAACTCTGTGCTGACATTAAGTATCCCATACTTATTTCTGAGGGGTTAAACCTTTTTAACAAATATTTTATAGCTGAAAAATATTTAATTGTATGTAAAATGTGTCCCATAAAGGCTAATATAGACATATTTAAATAAACAACAATCTCTCCATTTTTGCATTGAATTATAACTATATGAATTTTTGAAACTTTATGTGGGCCTCGTGTTTAAAAGAAAGCTTTAGTTCTATTGAAGACAGAAGTCCTATATCACTGTAGCAAGAGTATTTTAGATTGAAATAAAACTTGATTAGAAGTGATCTTGTATCTTAGATGGCATGAGAAATTTACCAAATAAATATTATTAAGTTCAATTTCCCCTGTCTACTAAAAAGAGATGATGATAATACCTCCATAACTTGTACTTGACCTTAAAATAATAATGTATGAGTTGGTTCACTAAAGGTCCCACAGTGCTACTATGATCGTTAAAAGACCATCCACATAAAACATAATGTCCCAAATTCACCCCAAATATCATATTCTCAACTATTTAAATAATAAAAATATATTCAGAGTATGGTTAACTACTGAACTTTTTCAAAAAGAATCTTCTCTTACAGCCCAAACTGTTCTATCCATAGCCAAGAATCTACAAAGAGATGCTCTGGCATTTCCAATCTGTATCAGGCCAGAGCCAATAGCAATTGCCAATCAATGCTAAGAAGTGGGAAGAAAATAGAAGCAGGCAATAAATTCCCTAAATCATCTGTCCAGGTGGAAAATGGAGATTCACTTACAAAATTTATATATATATATATATATATATACATATATATATATATATATATATATATATATCCAACATGCATATTCTTATAATACATCTTAATTAATGCTTAAAGACATATCTGTGTTATTAGACATACCCCATCAAGTCATAAACCTTTCTCTTCCATATGACTATTCCCTTCCCCATGTGGTCCCTTAATCTACCATCCTCCGTGAAACCAACAACCCGCCCACTTAATGCCTCTCTTCTCGTTCCGGGCCCATCTCACTTGGGGGTAGACTTGGCTCCATTGAGTCCCATCTTCAACTCACTCCTCCATCTTTACATTGTCCATCACCTAAAGCTCTGCTCTTCTGCTCTTTTTTTTTTTTTTGAGCTTAATTTTGAAATATAGGACAATTTACCTTCTGTAAGTGGCTCTAGTTTTATCTTTCAAGGCCAGACAAGTTTCCATGCCCCACTGCCGTCTTTCTGACTAATGGACTTTATATTCTTCATGATGAGGTTTAAGTTCTAAAGAGCTTGGTAAGTCTAACACCGAACTATGTCCCCATCCATTATAAATGACTTAAAAAATACTGTGAACTTATGATAGATTCCTGTTGTTCCCGAATGAAATGTGTTGTTTAACATCAAAAGTCAGCAGATCCACTTTGCTCAGTTTCTCATTATCTGACTCCTGTCTGAACCACCCATTCCTGACCCATCAACAAGAATCTCTGTATCTCCCCTTCAGTGGAAATAGACCCACCACTTCTTCCCACCACTTCTCTGCTCTCTACATCCCTAAACTTTTCTTCCCACTCATTTCTTCATATGAAACTGTTTTGTCTTTTCTGATCTTAAATGTAGCAAAGAGAAAGCTAAGGTTTAGAGGAAAAGACTATAAATAATAAAGTTATTATATTCTTGAAAAAGTTAAATGTCTATAGAACCTTGCTACTTTTGATGAAATAGTAAAATTTTACTACAAGAACAAATTTAATGAATAAACAAGCAGTTCGATAAATCCTGCAAACTTTTCACTTTTGATCAAGGAAAAACTGTCCTCACTCCTCATCAGACTGCCAAAAATATATCTTGCTAAATCTAACGTTTCTGTCAGACAGTAAAACTGGTCATTCTGCATTTCCGTGCAATTTATTTCTAGTTTTTCCTCCACATGCCACAAATTACACTCTTTAAGCTGCTAATTCATAAACACCCCTACAAACAGCGACCACCTTGAAAACACCAGAGTCCTTGACAAATATATGTTCTGCACAAATCTCATCAAAATACAAAAGAAACAAGAGAGGGATATGCTAGTCCCCATGGAAACAAATATGGGATTTAGAAGGGCCAATGAAACCTTCAGTTTTCATTTGGGAAACACATAACCTCATTTGGTTTTAGCAGAACTTTTTGATGATACAAACAATTCAAAGAAATCCAGAAATGGAGTTTATTTCCCAAGTTCACACCATCAGTAAGATACAGGGCTGGACTTAAGCCAATTAATTACCACTTCTAACAGTTTATGTTATGTTTTATCTTGAAGAAAAATAAAAGTGTATTTTTACATGATCTTCAGGCATTTGTGATTTTTAAAAAAATTTTTTCCCATGCTATCTTAGGAAAACACAATGCTTAGTAATATTTAATAGAGTTTATCAACATATATGCTATTTTTTCAATTCAAAATATTATGCATAAACAATTTTGTTGAAGTAACATTTTTTTCTGATTTGTAAAAATAGTAAAATTTGGAGAAATAATGTTCTAAGTCACTATGTATTTCTTCTGTAGATAAAGAATATGATTTAAGGAATCTACTTATTTAACTGATAAATGTACCATTATAAAATATTCTAAAACTTATAAGTCAAAAAAGGTAATCACAATCTCAAAGGAGTTATACCTACTAGATACAAAATGTGACCTGACCTTTTTATGAGATATATTTATACATAACAAAAAATGACAGATCTACTTGCACAAACTAATAGGATCAAAGAGCTATAAAAATATAGAGAAAAATGGTGTTTGCTAAACCATAATTTGCAGAATGGTTACCCAATTGAGATTTACCAGCAGATTTTGAGCAGCATAGAACTTGATTTGTACCATTTATGATGAATTAATGTCAGTTATCAGAAATTTAAAGTAAAACGCCCAAGGACATAGTTTTTTCTTTAGTTTTGAAAAATTTAAAGAAATGGGGGAAAAACAAAGAAGAAAGTGAGATTCGTTTATTCTAAACTGGTAGATGACAGCTGGACATTGCTGAAAAAAATCATCTGAACACCCCCCCCAAAAAAAAAAAAAAAAAAAAAAAAACAAACCTGTAGCCTCTTCATGGAACCTGAAATATCACACTGTTAAGAATGAGCACTCTCCTCTTGCCAGGTGTCTTCATCAGAGTGACATTGTCTTTAAGCCCTGCATGACAATACCTGAGGCACAGCCTTGATGCCCAGGGAAGACAGGGCAACCTGGTAGTCCAACTACTTCCTTAAGATCATCCAACTTTTTGATGATTCCCCAAAATGCTTCATTGTGGGAGCAAACAATGTGGACTCCAAGCAGATGCAGCAGATCAGCAAGTCCTTCTGAGGGAAGGCTGTGGTGCAGATGGTCAAGAATACTATGATGCACAAGGCCATCAGGGGACACCTGGAGAACAACCCAGCTCTGGAGAAACTGCTGCCTCACATCGGAGTAAAGTGGGCATCGTGTTCAACAAGGAGGACCTCACTGAGATTACGGACATGCTGCTGGTCAATAAGGTGCCAGCTGCTGCTCGAGCTGGTGTCATAACCCCATGTGAGGTCACTGTGCCTGCTCAGAACACTGGTCTGGTACCTGAGAAGACCTCTTTCTTCAAAGCTTTAGGCATCACCACTAAAATCTCCAGAGGCACCACTGTAATTCTGAGTGATGTGCAGCTGATAAAAAAATGGGAACAAAGTAGAAATCAATGAAGCCACACCGCTGAACATGTTGAATGTTAAACATCTCCTGCTTCTTTGGGCTAATCATCCAGCAGGTGTTTGACAGAGGCAGCATTTACAACCCTGAAGTGCTGGACATCACCGAGCAGACCTTACACTCTTGCTTCCTAAGGGGAGTCCACAGTGTGGCCAGGGTCTGTCTGCTGATAGGGTACCCAACACTTGCCTCAGTGCAGCACTCCATTATCAATGGGTACAAGTGGGGCCTGGCTTTGTCTGTGGAGATTGAGTACACCTTCCCACTTGCTAAAAAGGCCTTACTGGCTGATCTCTCTGCATTTGTGGCTCCTGTCCCTGTGGGATGGGTGGTGGTAGGGGTCGGTGTGGAGGGGTAAACAGGAAATAGGTTATCATGGAATGGGGATGATGGAGGGGGTAACTGGGAAGTGGGATATCACTGGAGATGTAACGAATGGAATGATTAATAGTTATAATAATAATGATGATGATGATAAAATAATATATAAAAAAGAATGATCCTTAAATGGATTTCTCAACTTAAATACAATCTTTGAATAGAAGGTTTAGCATACATTAATTTGTTTCTCCTAGGGAGACGCCAACCACATAACAGGGGGCACAAAGTATCAATTAAAGGAAAGAGCAATATGGTGTTTAGAAATAAGAAGAGAACTGTGACATGGTTTAAGCATTGACTCTTGTCAGCTCAAATCTGCATCCACCAACCCACTGAAACTCCGAGAAGACTGCAACACCAAAGTCAAGATAACATACATCAGGAATGCCCACAGAGCAGAAAATAGTGTGGTTTTCCAAAGAATTTACTTTTTTGATGGAAAAGTAAACACACGTACTGATTTAGGACAGATATTTTTGATACAAAAAAGCTGACAGGCAAGAGTGCTATTCCATTTTCCAGTATGGAGTTAAGTAGGAGCATGATGCTTTATTGTAGGGAAGAATGGGATTATGGTAGACTGTGTGAGCTCCCATTTCACAAGCTTTCTTTGAATATATGAGCATGATGAGCTTTTGAAGCCAAAAAGAAATGACTGATTTTGCTTCAAAGAAGTAAGATGTTGCTGTAAGCATAGATAAAAAACCATTTCAGAAGTAGTTTGCATTTTTTTCACAGTATAAGTGATTTTTGAACATATAGGGATAAGCTACCATTGTCTCTTTTAATCAAATTCCATTCATAAAACAGCATAGTTTCAGGGATATGGTGTATCTTATAAAATTGAAACAGGATTTAATTTGATAATTTCAAGTGGATAAGGAATAATTTTAGAACATACAAGTAATTGATTATGATCAATGCAATATGTTTTGACCTCAACAATAAAAGAACCTCTGGTGGAATCACCATGCCTGACCTCCAGCTGTACTACAGAGCAATTGTGACAAAAAAAAAAAAAAAAAAAAAAAAAAAAAAAAAAAAAAAAAAAAAAAAAAAAAAAAAAAAAAAAAAAAAAAAAAAAAAAAAAAAAAAAGAAACCTGCATGGTACTGGTATAACAACAGACAGGTAGACCAATGGAATAGAATTGAAGACTCAGAAATGAACCCACATACCTTTGGTCACCTTATCTTTGACAAGGGAGCTAAAACTATCCAGTGGAAAAAAGACAGCATTTTCAATAAATGGTGCTGGCATAACTGGTGGTCAACATGTAGAAGAATGCGAATTGATCCATTCCTATCTCCTTGTACAAACCTCAAGTCTAAGTGGATCAAAGACCTCCACATTAAACTAGAGACACTGAAATTCATAGGGGAGAAAGAGGGGGAAACCCTTGAAGATATGGGCACAGGGGTAAAATTCCTAAACAGAACACCAATGGCCTTTGCTGTAAGATCACAAATCGACAAATGGGACCTGATAAAATTGCAAAGCTTCTGTAAAGCAAGAATACTGTCAATAAGACAAAAAGGTCACCAACTGATTGGGAAAGAATTTTTACAAATCCTAAATCTGATAGGAGGCTAATATCCAATATTTACAAAGAGCTCAAGAAACTGAACTCCAGAAATTCAAATAACCCCATTAAAAATGGGGTACAGAGCTAAACAAAGAATTCTCAACTGAAGAATGCCAAAGGGCTGAGAAGCACCTTAAAAAATGTTTGAAATCCTTAATCATCAGAGAAATGCAAATCAAAACAAACCTGAGATTCCACCTCACACCAGTCAGAATGGCTAAGATCAAAAATTCAGGTGACAGCAGATACTGGTGAGGATGTGGAGAAAGAGGAACATTCCTTCATTGCTGGTAGGATTGCAAGCTGGTACAACAACTCTGGAAATCAGTCTGGTGGTTTCTCAGAAAACTGGACATAGTACTACCAAAATATCCAGCAATACCTCTACTGAGCTTATACCCAGAAGATATTCCAACCAGTAACTATACACATGCTCCACTATGTTCATAGCAGCCTTATTTATAATAGCCAGAAACTGGAAAGAACCCAGATGTCCCTCAACAGAGGAATGGATACAGAAAATGTGGTACATTTACACAATGAGGTACTACTCAGCTATTAAAAACAATGAATTTATGAAATTCTTGGGCAAACGGATGTATCTGGAGGATATCATCCTGAGTGAGGTAACCCAATCACAAAAGAAGTCACTTAATATGCACAAACTGATAGGAGGATATTAGCCCAGAAACCTAGAATACCCAAGATACAATTTCCAAAACACAAGAAAATCAAGAAAGACCAAAGCGTGGATACTTCATTACTCCCTATAATAGGGATTAAAATATACATGGAAGGAGGTGCAGAGACAAAGTTTGGAGCTAAAATGAAAGGATAGACCATCCAGAGAGTGCCCCACCAGGGTGGTCCATCACATAATCAGCCACCAAATGCAGACACTACTGCATATGCCAGCAGGATATTGCTGAAAGGACCCTGATATAGCTGTCTCCTGTGAGGCTTTGACAGTCCCTGACAAATACAAAAGTGGATGCTCACAATCATCTAAAATAGGGCAGAACACAGGGTCCCCAGTGTAGGAGCTAGAGAGAGTACCTACGAGCTGTAGGAATCTGCAACCCTATGGATGGAACAACAATATGAACTAATCAGAACCCCCAGAGCTCATGTCTCTAGCTGCATATGTATTAGAAGATGGCCTAGTTGGCCGTTATTGGGGAGGAAAGTCCCTTGGTCTAACAATGTTTATATACCCCAGTACAGGGGAATGGCAGGGCCAAGAAGTGGGAGTAGGTGGGTAGGAGAACAGGGTAGGGGGAGGGTTTAGGGGACTTATGGGATAACACTTGAAATGTAAATGAAGAAATTCTCTAATAATTAATTAATTAATTAAAAAGAATATGTTTTGAGTATAGATATAATAAGTGAAGAAAAAAGCAAATAGTTGAAGCTGAAGACAACTGTAAGTTGATAGGCTTCTTTAACAGTATTTTTCGCTTATGTTCCCTATAACTTTAACTTGGTCATTCACAGCTTGATGCAATCAAACTTCTAGTGTTATTTTAAGGCCCTTCATTCCTAATACTCGATGATTGGCCTTTTTATTGTTATTATAGACTCTGAGGCCAGGGAGGGCAGAGACTGATATTTTAGGAAAAATGGATGCTGTCAGGAGGAAGTCCAGCATTTTCCCTATTAAGCAAACTTGATACTTGAAGAATTGTTACCCAGGAGGCATATCATTATGACTCATATAGCATAGGAAAAGATTATTGGCTATTAAATTTATATTCTTAAATCACTATGTGTATTTATAAAAACCTTACTATGAAGGTCAGAGAGATGGCTTGGTAGATAAAGGCACTGGGTTCTAAGCCAAAGACATCAGCTGGATTCACAGGATTAACATGGTAGAAGGAGAGAACCAACATTTGAATATTGTCCTTTGGTTTTCAAACCTGTACCATAGCGCACACACACATGTACACACACACACACACACACACACACACACACACACACACACACACAAATCAACAAATGTAATAAAAATTAAAGCCATTAAATAATTAATACACAAAATTCCCTCCATTTAAAGAGATAAGATTCAATGGAATCTTTATTATATATATATATATATTTGGCAAAATTATTCATTAGAGTTTATTTTTCTTATTAAATTATTTTATTTATTTACATTCCAAAGGTTGTCCCCCTTCCCAGTCCCCCTGCCCCAGATCTTCACCCTTCTACCTCTGAGCGGGTGTTCTTCCACGCAACCAACCACCTCCACCTAATTTTTACAGCCAGAAGCTACAAATAACTCAGATGTCCCTCGATCAAAGAATGGGTACAGATATTGTGTTTCACTTACACAAGTGAATACTATTCATCTATTAAAATAAAGGACATCATGAATTTGTCAGGCAAATGGAAGGAACTATAAAATACCATTCTGAGTGAGGTAACCCAGACCTAAAACAGCATGAATGCTATGTACTCACTGATAAGTAGATACTAGCCCAAAAGTTCAGAATACTTGTGATACACCTCACAGACCAAAGGAAGCTTAACAAGAAGGAAGACCCAAGTGTGAATACCTGAAAATGATTTAGAAGGGGAACAAAATAATCATGGGAGGCAGAAGGAGGGAGGAAACTGGGTGGGAGAGGAAAGCAGGAGGGGAAAAGGAGAGTTTACTATTATTTTAAAAAGTCAGCATAAAAGACAAATAATAGGAGAAATTCAGAATGTGTTTAAGCTCTTTTTTATCCATGTGTTTTTATTACTGTGTCACCTGCTAAAAACTGGATAGACTGTTTAGATAGAGAAAAAGTAGCTTGATACTCAGAGAAAGAGAAAAAGTGCAGGTAGTTTCTAATCTCATTTATCTTATTTTTTTCTTGCTGTTTTGTCAAATTATTTGACGTGATTTTAGCTAAAAAGGAAAGATAGCACACAACAACACACTGTGAAGAAATAATCAAAGCTATAATACAGCTGGAACAAAATAATCAAAGCTACGATACAGCTGGAACAAAAGTAAAACATATTCTTTACCAGGAGCAAGGAGCAGGCTGAGAAATAGGGAAGACCACGAACGCAGATAATTATTATGCTTGCTTTATTAAATGAGAAACCTAAGGCAGTGTTGAATAGTAACAGAATGGAGCTTGAAGACATTTCAGAAGCCTGGAGAACACTGTTACAAGGATGGGATTGACATGTGTCTAGAAGACTAAGCATTTTTCTAAAATAAGCCGTATTTATTATCTCAGGAAAATGATACCAAATGTAAGAAAACTTTTGCATACATAATAACATCGATGCTAAGGCATATTTTAATGATGAAAATTTCTGTGTCTGGAGATGATGAAGAAGCAAATTGCAATAATATTAGGAGAAAATCCATTCTTTTTTTTCCAATTTTTATTAGATATTTTCTTCATTTACATATCAAATGCTATCCTAAAAGTCCCCTATATCCTCCCAGGCTTTATGTTCTTTTTTTTTTTTTTGTCTTTTTTTTTTCTCTTTATTAGATATTTTCTTCATTTACATTTCACTTGTTATGCAGAAATTTTCCCTTACCCTCCCGCGTCCCCGCCATGCTCCCCTACCCACCCCCTCCCACATAATGGCCCTAGAATTCCCCTGTACTGGGGCATATAGAGTCTGTATGACCAAGGGGCCTCTCCTCCCAATGATGGCCAACTAGGCCATCTTCTTCCATATATGCAGCTAGAGACATGAGCGCAGGGGGAACTAGTTAGTTCATGTTATTCTTCCACCTAGAGGGTTGAAGACCCCTTCTGCTCCTTGGGTACTTTCTCTAGCTCCTACCTTG
>LR753499.1:0-53993 GCA_902729485.2 Mus minutoides | reverse complement strand
TTTTTTTTTTTTTTTTTTTTTTTTTTTTTTTTTTTTTTTTTTTTTTTTTTTTTTTTTTTTTTTTTTTTTTTTTTTTTTTTTTTTTTTTTTTTTTTTTTTTTTTTTTTTTTTTTTTTTTTTTTTTTTTTTTTTTTTTTTTTTTTTTTTTTTTTTTTTTTTTTTTTTTTTTTGCATAAAATTATTTGGTTGCTACTTCAGAACTAATTTTCTACTGTTAGGAACTGGTGGTATTAGGAAACCCCTGTGAGAGAGTTGTTAGGCCTCCCCAATGGGGTTCTACAAACAGTTAGAGTAATACTGCTTTAGAAACACAATAGGGTACAAACACAACCAGAAAATAAGGTATTGATTAAATAAAAATGATGCAGGATACAAGACTAACACAAGATTAAACCAGTCAAAATCTAAGAGAATATCGGGGAGTCAATCCTCACATCACCCCACTCCCTATTGAAAACTATCAGTTGTGGATAGTTGTTAGTGGGGAAGAAATATTGTTATTTATTATTATTATTATTATTATTATTATTATTATTATTATTATTATTATACCATCATCATAATAATATTTAGAATGCTGTTCTGCTAGGTTTCCCATACTACAAATATTGGTCCCACTCCCCACACCATGCCTATTTTGGGAGTACTATCTGAACATAGTGTATTATTTAAAAATAAATAAATAAAAACTCAAGAAATAGAAATGGGATATTTGGGGAAGGACATGAGAAAATTGTAGATGGAATTGGGGTGATCATTTTTCATTGTATATATGTATGCACCTCTCAAAGCAAGAGTAAAAATAACATATATGAACCAGACATGGAAATTTAATAAAAAAAAAAAAATCGTCTCAATTACATGACAAAAGTAAACAGATTTATACTACAAACTGTTCTAACATGAGGAAGGAGGATTTATTGCCAGAACATCTAAAAACTTCTTCCTTTGTATGTTCAAAGGAAAGATGAGAGTCATATGTGATGTTAATTATTCTCAAAGAAACATAGCTTGAGAACTAACAGAATTCTCATCAAGGAACCTTTTGACTGAGAAGCAATAGAAAAAATGTTCAAAGTGTAGGTAATCAGGGAAACACAAATCAAAATGACTCTGAGATTCCCTCTTACACCCATCAGTGTGGCTGAGATAAAAAACTCAAGAAACAGTCGTGCTGGCAAGGATGTGGTGAAAAGAAGCTCTCCCCCATTGTCCGTGGCTGTGCAAACTTGTACAATCACTCTGGAAATCAATTTGGTAGTTTCTCAGAAAATTGGGATTAGTCCTATATCAATACTAAACATAACACTCCTGGGCATATCCCCAAAACATGTTCCACCATTTCACAAGGACACTTGCTCAACATAACTCATAATAGATTTATAAGTAAAAGCCAGAAACTGGAAACAACCTAGATGTTCCTCTACTGAAGAATAGATAAAGCAAGTGGGGTTTATTTCATAATGAAACATTATTCAATTATTAAAAACACAGATATCATGGATTACGTAGGTAAATTGATGGACCTAGAAAGTATCATCCTAAGGAAGTAATCCAGACCCAAAAGTACACACATGGTATGTACTCACAAGTGTATATTAGCCATAAAGTACAAGTTAACCACGCTATAATCTACAGACCCAAAGAAGACAAATGACAAGGAGGAACAAAGGGGGGATTGTTGAATCTTTCTCAGAAGGAGAAATAGATATCAGCAGTGGATAGAGGGAGGGAACTGGGTAGGAGAGAGGATGGGGCATGTAGTGGATCAGGTGTAAGGAGAGCAGGGGAGAGAAAATGCAAGTCGGCTGTGGGTAGGGGCAGTCTTTAGGTTATGCCAGAGATCTTGGATGGAGAAACTTCGGAGTCTATGAGGGTGACTCCTAGCAGTGGGGGATATGGAGCCTAAAGTGGCCACCTCCTCTAGCCAGGAACGACTCCCAGTGGAGGAATGAGGACATAACTCCACCCACAAACCTCTGGCCTAAAATGTGTTCTTATGATTTACTCTTAAAGATATGTGTTTGACTGGACTCAGCTTTAGAAGTAGAAGCTCTTAGAGAGGACAGCATACACCTCTTGGCAATCTATTCCTGGCTTTTTTCTCTTTGACTTCTATATTAGTTAGGGTTCTCTAGAGTCACAGAACTTAAGGAGTAAAGGAATTTATTGATGACTTACAGTCTGCAGTCCAATTCCCAACAATAGTTCAGTAGTAGCTGTGAATGGAAGTCCAAGGATCTAGCAGTTACTCAGTCCCACACGGTGAACAGACGAAGGAGCAAGTGCCAGAGAGGGAAGAAGGTCACAGGAATATATCAGAGGTCGTCTTCCACATTGGGTCTAATTTCCACACACGGTAGTGTGGAAATTAGGATCCTCTAGAACTCGAGCCCCTAGAGACAGAATTAGAGTGTGGAAATTAGGATCTATTAGAACTCGAGCCTCTTGAGAGACAGAATTAGAAGACCTTTCCATAGCCGGTATGCTAGGTATGCTATCAAGACCTCCATACCAAGGTCCAGATCAGAGACTTCTATATCCAAGCCTCCAGGTTAGGGTCACTGGTGAGCCTTCCAATTCTGGATTGTAGCTCATTCCAAATATAGTCAAGTTGACAACCAGGAATAGCCACTACAGCTTCTTTGTTCCCTTAGCTAAAATTTTAACATATTCTGGAGCTTCTCCTTTGTTTCCTCAGAATTTTATTTCTTCAGAACAACGTCAGTTTATGTTGAAGGACTCGTGTAAACAAGAGACTGAATCTTGTATATTTAGGTCCTGGCTTTCACCTTCTTTATTTAAAGGCTTTTTTTTTTTTTTTTTTTTGAATTGTGGGCAGCATCTTTATAGAGATCAAACGGTTTTCAGATTTGTCAAGCTCTCTAAGGCTCCAACAAACAAGGCACAGGAGTATCTATCAGTCCAGGAATACATTTTCTCCTCGTTTTTAATATTAACCAAGTTGAGAACACTCAGGTGAGCATCCACAATATATTCACAAACATATGTGTGCTTCCTTTCTCCAGTTCTCCTTGGCCTTCATGAGAATGGCCCTTACTCAATAGCAGACACATTGCCATGGGTTTCCAGGAAAACTTTGTCATTTCCACCATTGATGCAACCCACCTATCTTTCTGTTCTTCACCGGAGTATCAGCAGCTACTTCTTTGCTTGTGTGCTTCTCATAGAACTTTCAAAGCCTACATTTGTCATTCTCTTCAATGATATTCCGACAGCTGCTGCCTTAGAATGAGACATTCAGTTTCATCCTGACATAGGCGATCATCTAGGAGGCACGATGGAAGAGAGCAGTAAGTTCTACAAAATAATTTCTCATTATTTATAAGGTTCTACAAGCAAATACCATTGCTGAACATAAACATGTTAATTATCTCCCTTCTTTCCCCTTTGCCTAGGGAGATAATCATACCAATATTTTTTGAAAACTCCCTTATATAATAAACACATCTTTTTGTTTACTTTACTTCTCAACATGAAACACGCACCTGCATATCCTTAAAAGATATCTCCTGCATCAGTTGCTACATTTGCAAGGATACTTTGTATCAAAGACTAGTGCCAGATGGAAAGTGTCAACAACAGGTTGAAGTCAATTGTGGAAAATAAAGGGGACAAAAATTTGTAGTAGTTTTATGATCCCATATAGCCAAAATATTCCCAGAGCTATTCCTGAGTTTCTAAGATGTCAGGGCCTCAATAAATTTTATGCAGACTATATGTCTGACTCTTTTGTATTCTTTCTTATTTCCCTTTTAAAATTTTCTTTCCTTCTTCCCTAAGGTTACAGACAGGGATGGTCTCTTCATGATTTGGATCAAGGTTGCTGCTGATGGATCTGTCTAAGGAACCACCCTGGGCAGAATGGGGTTTCAGCTTAATGTGCATATTTTTCCTTCCCAGAATTCTCTATCCTAGTACATCTTCTAAATGCTACCATAAAGCTTGTCTGGGTATGCCTAGAAAGAAAAGCATAATTGTTCCTTTTTCATTCCCCTGTCTTTTTCCTTTGGATGCTAACCATAGTGTAGGTGTGATCTTGGTGCAGTAGGAATACTTATTCTTATTCTAAAGATCCCCTGCCCACCATGTGGCTGCCTGCTGTGTGACTAATCTCCATGCTGGCATATCTTCTCCATTTCTCCATTCTTTTGTACCTTGTTGCTATTTCCTAAATTTCTAATAAAATTCCTTCATTAAAAGGTCAAAGATGAGAGACAAATTTCCTCAATTTCATATGTTTTCTCCCCCATGACTCAGCCAAATTTCTGATGACTCTTGTTTTCTGCCTTTCAATTCTTTAATTGGTGGAGAGAATGAAGCTACTCCTTCACTCACTTAATCCTTCTACTTTCTCTTTCTTTCTTGAGATATGTTACTTCTACATAGCCCAAGAAGTCTTGACCTTCTGACCATTCTTCCTCATTCTCCTGAGAGCTGGATATCTGCCAAATTCTTAGCTCATGTATTAAACTTATGTTTTTTAAATATTTCCAGAAATTCAATTTGATGTTTTTTACAAAGTATATGAATCTTGATGTTCGTGTTTGTTTCTTGAAGAAATCATCTTCACTGTACTCTAACAAGTTCAACATTCCCACTTAGAAATATGAGATAGTAAATATTTAAGTTTATTAAGGGTTAGCATCACCTTAACAGACATCCAAATGGTGGAACAAGTCTAATGTGGTGAAGAAGGCCTAATTTTGTAAAGAAGGACTGGCGCCATTGTCTTGGAATCAATCAGAGTATGCACACAACCCTTCAGAAGCCAAGTCATAGAGTAAAGCAATTCAGTAATGAAAGACACATATAATTGCCTCCCCACACACCACACACACACTCACTCAGAATTTTCCATTCTTCTATTATTTACTCCTATTACGCCAGGCTTGGTGGTGCACGCCTTTAATCCCAGCACTCGGGAGGCAGAGGCAGGCGGATTTCTGAGTTCGAGGCCAGCCTGGTGTACAGAGTGAGTTCCAGGACAGCCAGGGCTACACAGAAAAACCCTGTCTCGAAAAACCAAAAAAAAAAAAAAAAAAAAAAAAAAAAAATACTCCTATTACACATTAATGTATGTGGTAGTATGTATTCTTAAGCTAAATAATATATATAGGATTCAGAAATATTTATGGGGCTTAATAGTTTCAAAAGCTACATTAGGAAAAGAATCATGCAATTTTCACTAAAATGGGCTTTAAATCATATTAGTTCATTATACAATTGAATGATATTTATGGAGGATAGTGTTTTGTGCTTGGTGGAGGCTTAGAAACAATTTGTTCAAGTTTCCAAGAATTTCCTTCTACACTAAGAATTATAGCATCCAATAAATAACACTCTGTATTCAAAATCAGTGTTCTAAATTGTTTGCAAAATGATAAAACGAAAATATACAAAAAACAAAATACCATGTTGATTACCCACAGAAATGATTTTGTGAGACAAGAAATGACCTTCCTGATAACAAATTACATGATTCCTGAACATTTTCTTAGCTGTACTTTCATCATAGAAAATGTTGTCAATCTTCTCAATGTTTACTTTGTTTATAAAACTATAACATTTAAAGATATGACAGTACACACCAAAGTGGAGCTTTCTCAGATAAAGGGTAGGGAAAAAAGACTGGGTGTGGACTGCTTTTTTTCCCAAGCTAAATAATAAAATAACCCTTTCTTCCTTGCTGAGGAGAAGCCAAGGGTGTTAAAAGAAAATCAGACTTCTGTATATGGAAGAAAATGTCATGTGAAGCTCATAAGCAACGGCCTACTATTAGGAGTGTTCTGAGGCACTCTGGGAGTATTTGTTAGACTATACTGGGGTGAGGTTACCAGCACAGCTGTAGATCCTTTCTATGTCTTCTCTCAGCATATTATTTAACAAATATTTGTGGACACAGAACCAGCAGGAAGCAACTCTAAGCCCAGAGCAGCTGAGCTAACTACAATCACCAAGTACAACCACCCCTCTTGGGATTTGCCAGATTCGAGAGAGCAGCTGCTGTGCTATTCTAATACAGGGGAAGAACATGAGTTCAAGGGAAAATCAAAGTTTTCTCTTTTTTTTTTTTTTTTTTTTTTTCTAATTCCTCAGGGAGGACTCAAAGCTAACATCTTCCACAACTTGAAGAGGAAGGAAAATTGAGTCTGTCAAGTGTATTAAAAAATAGTGGATCTGTGACGTTCTTAAAAACACTTTACTGATATTTGAAATATTTGTCATATTCCATGTAAACTTTTAACCTGAGCACCATGTCTTTTTTGGCACAAACTATTTTTCCTGTTTTTCCTTAGTAACTGTAGTAAGCAAATTTTCATTTTTCTTATAACCTCAAAAATCTATGAATTCTAGGCTTGTAGATTGTGATCATGTGTCCCTGGGGACAGATATTTCCTATGTTTATACCACTATTATGCTGTTCTTTCTGCTTTCACAGGAAGTCATATAAACATCATTAAGTCTATTTTATGAAATACTATCTTTATAAATGCAGGATTTATTTGAATAGGCTCCTATGCCTATTTGATCATCTTTTTTTGTGTGTAAGCACAGTGTCATTTGAAAGTGGATTTTGTCCTACAGTGGAATCGACATACAGTATAAAGTTTAAGCAAAATGATAGAGACATCTCCCTTTAGAAATGGATACAAGATGCTCAGAAACCTGCAGAGACCCTCCCTAGTTATTTTTGTTGTTGTTTCTAACTTCTAAAACCTATAGGAGTCATGTTAAATATGTACTTCTTCAGCCATGCCTTAAATTATGCAAAATCTCAAATAAGAGAGAAAGGTCATACATAAAACATGCAAAAATTACTGTGATGATTTCAGCCAAGATGTCTATGAATAAAAACAATGCTGGTGTGAGGGTCATCTGCATAAGCCAAGCAAGATATACACATGAATTAAGAAATATACAGGTATTTTCTTAGATTAATCCTATTTCAAGCCATCTCCAAGCTACTATCTTTTAAAGGATTAGTCTAGAAAATGTTTCTGACCCCAGAAAGCCCAATGAAGGGGCAGAATCCTAAAAAATGACTAAAGCTAAAATATTCACTGTTGGTTGCATTACAGAGGAATAACTTTAAGAAGACATATTTTATTTGGTAGATAATAATAAAATATAGTATAGATAATAATTACAAATTTCTATTTTGATCACAGTGGGTCCTCAGTTTATAAACTTTAATTATTTTATGTTTATTATTCCTATACAAATTTTTGTAAATAAAAATAAAAAATAATATAAAATCCTGCTGCTAGCCATGCTTTGGAAGAGGGAAATAAAATACTATTTTATCTAACACATGCTATTATTAGTTTTCTGATTGATTTTTGATAAAATAACAATAGCAGCAAAGTTAAGAAGAAGCCTTTGTTATAAGAATAACATAAAACTAGCCTATCAGAAAGACCACACTGGAAAATTGCCACCTCCACCCCCACCCCCAAAAAGAGTTAAAGTGAATAAAATTAGGAGAGTCTCATTCATTTTAATATTGAAACTATATTTGAGGGGCAAGATTTCTCAGTACATTTCTGGAACAGATTTATGAGGGTCCTGAATTATATTAAACAGATAGATCATATTCTGGTGGCTTGAAATAGTCTAGGTTGAGAAGGTATCAATGTGTAAATTATCAGTGCTACTAGTAAGTGACTTGATTTTCCTTGAAAGGAGTTAATTACTAAATATTTCCTCACACAAAAACTGTGAATGCCCTGTTCTAAAACTTACCTACAATGTGTACTAAGAGATATAATCTCTATAACATAAAAAGGATATTAAAAAGTTAACATCTGTTTTGTTTGCCAAAAAGGGGGGCTCTTCGTTTCCTCTTCTACACTGGAGCTAGAATTATCCCAATACACATGAGGGGTAACTACCAGGTGCAGGAATGCAATTCTAAAGTGTGGAAAAGTGTTAGGAGTGAATAGGCTGCGACTGCACAGAATGCATGTCTGCCACTGGGAGCACAAAGAACACATGGAGATCTTGCAGGAATTGACTTACAGTCTTCATTTTGTAGTGAAGGAAAGTGAGGAAGAAATACATCTGGAGAAGAAACTATTTGACTTTGCTGCTAAAATTCAATAGTTCCTAACGCTGTGGATCTGGACCTGGATTTTATCACACATAAAAATAAAAGATCTTTTATTAAAAAAATAAAGTATGAAGCTGTTACGTTTAAAAAAAAAAACAAGAGCCTTGAAACAAATATGGCAGTACTAACCCTTAAGACAAGCTACTTCTAATGACAAGACATAGGAATAAAGAAAACTATTTTCTTTCATAAAAGAAATCAAGAAAATAAGAAAAGACGGTGTACCCTAGACAGATTCTATGACTCATTAGATAATGACTAAGAAGTAAAAATTTTATCCTTTTAATATCAAAAGAATTGCTACATGGAAGTGATAGGCAGACTAGAGAAATAACAAACATATCTGGTAAAATATAAGGCTAGGAAAAGAGAACCTTTCAGTTCCCTTTTAAGACATACTCACAGGATCAAATCCATTGATCTGTTCAAATTCATTTAATAAATCATCTACTATAACAAGAACAACAAACAACTTCAAGGGATGCCTGTATTTCCAATTAAGCTAGAACAGATCCATTCAAAGTGCCTTGGAACATAGTACATAAACTATTATTGGAGTAAGAATCTATCCCTAGCATACTTTATTAGACAATTAACATTCATGTCATAGTTTAATGAGACTCTTATTTTTAACAGCATTAAATAAAAGGTGAAAGAATTTAGCAAAGAAAGGACAGAACAAGCAGAGCTAGTCATTCTAAATCTCTTCACTGGGAGGTTACTGCTTTTCACATTTTAATTTTATATGTCTGTTTTGTATGAACTACACATACATTTTGTTCTTCATGTAAGAATTTAAGTGTATACAGTTTTAAAAGGTAACTGAGTCCATAGTTCATACAAAGGAAGGCTCTTTTGACCTGTACAGTTTGCTGGGTTTTGATACATGTTTGCCATGTGCCACAGAGATAACCCTTTCCAGTCACTAACTCCCCTGTGTCCCCTCCCCCCGTTTTTCCTTTAAAAAAATGTTTTACCATCGACTAATAATTTTTCTTGCTTTTAATTTATTATTCCATTTTTTTATATCTCAAATGTTATCCTACTTCCCAGTTACCCTTCCCCCTCCCCCTTCTCACATCTGCCCTCCCTTTGCCTGTATGAGAGTACTCCCCCACCCACTCACACTCTCCCACCCCACAGCTTAACTCCTTACTCAGGGTCATCAAACCTCCCCAGGACCAGAGGTCTTCCCTCCCACTGCGGTCAGGAAAGGTCATCCTCTGCTACATATGTATGTGGAGCCATGGGTCCCTCCAGGTACACACCTTGGTTGGTGGTCTAGAATCTGGGAGAACTGGGTGGTCAGGCCAGCCTATGTTGTTCTTCTAATGGGGTTGCAATCCCCCTCTGCTCCTCCAGTCCTTCCACCAGCTCCCCCACCAGGTTCCCTGAGCTCAGTCTGATGGTTGGCTCACACACATCTGCATTGGTCAGTTGCTGGCAGGACTTCCCAAGGAACAGCCACACAAGGTTCCTGTCATCAAGTGCCTCTTGACCATGGCAACAATGTTGGATTTGGTGTCTGCAGACATGGTGTATTCCCAGGTGCGGCAGTTTCCCGGTTGGCCCTTTCTTCAGTCTCTGTTCTAGTTTTTGTCCCTGTTCTTCCTTTGGACAGGAACATTTCTAGATTAAAAACTTTGATATTGGTAGGTGTTTTCACCCTTCAACCAGTGGCCATCAATTTTATTTATTCCTCACTTCTTTTCCCACGCTCTAATTGAAAAACTGTAGAGTTTGAAATGTCTGGAATTTGCTTTTGTGACTTGGTTTGTGTAGTACATGTCTCTTTTACTTGGAAATGCAAGTTAAAGGCTCCCTTATATGTTTCAATGATTTGTACTTGTTTCCTTTTATTAATGAATTATATTCCATTAATAATATGATACTACAGGGTTTTTAACCCACTTACTTATTGAGAGACTATCATTGCTGCTTCTGGATTTGGGGAATTATGAACAAAGCTACTATTGATATTTATGTCTTTATTTTGTTGTGGATACACATTTTTTAATTCATTGGAGGAAACCTGTGTACTGAGCTGTGGATGTATATGATCAGATTAAATATAACTTTGCAAGAAATTGTTTGTTTCCTCAAACAAATATTATGCTCATATCCTGAACAGCCCTGATTTACCTCTTTGCCAACAATGGAAGCTGTTCTCACAGGTGCCTAATGGTATTTAAATGTTGTTTGAATAAAAAATTACTTAATGAATTATGATGTGGAGTATACCTGTATACTTATTGCCAACCAAGTTTACTCTTTGAAATATGTCGATTCAGATTTCTACTTATTGCTCATTTTAAAATGTATTCACTGTATTGAATTTATTCAAGTGTCATTTTTTTTTTTATTTTGGAGGGAAGTGAAATGCCAGACGTGTCTTTTACAACTATCCCAGGCCCACTGAGGGTCTTCTTTTTAATTCTTTAAAGATTATCTGTCATACGATTTTCTATTTTTTAATGAAGTCCAGCTTTTCATTGTTCTCACTCACAATCAGATCTTTGAGTCTTGTATCTTAAAATCATTATCATACTCAAGATCTTCTCAAGTATATCATATCAACAGTCTGAGCCTTTGCATTTTACACAAAGGCCTGTGGTCTATTTGACTGACTAATTCATTATAAATTCTTACCCCTAGTTTTATATTTGTGTATGTGGCAACACATCATATTTGTCTTTCTTTTTTATTTCTTCCCATCCTAAGATAGCAATTTTTCTAGACAGACTTCTCCATTAAATTGTATTTTTTACTTTGTAAAAGATAAATTGAATCTTTTCATGTGGCCGTTTATTCTGTGCTATTCTTAAAATTACTCTGATTTCACTAATAGTGCCTGTCTTTATTAATATGCTTTTATGAAAAGGCAGGCACTAAGGCAATGCCACTCTCTTGACATTTATTTTTAGTATTTAATGTTGACTGTTGTGGGTCTCTGCCTTTCTAAGTAAAAGCAAAATCAGTTTGTTGATATGATCAAAATGAATGCTGAGATTTTGATTAACACTGCGTTGATTTACATTTACAAATGTAGTTCTGAATAACTAATATTTGAACAGTATTGAGTCTGTTAGTGAACATGAAATTCTCCTCCAAGATCTTCAGATTCTTGGTTCAAAGTGTGTCCCTGTTTGCTTAGCATGCAATCAATGCATGCGTTTTACCCTAAGCACCACTTCTCCTGCATTACACAAATTTGTTGAGTTGAATTTTCATTTTATTTATAGTCTGTAATGGATATTCTTGTTTGTCAGTGTCTCTACATCTGCAAAGAACTAAAACCCAATCCACCAGGTATAGCTCTAAAGGATTTTTTTCTTGATAGAATTACTTGAGATATGAAGAGCCACCTTAAATCAGGGCTATATCATCTTGTGGCAGTCTATGTGACATGCATGTTTGGTCTATGCCTGCTTGCCCTCACTCTTACTTCATTGGCATTAGAGCCTATTTCTTGACGATTCTGATACATGTTAAAGACCAGCTGAGAAATCCAGCCCCATGGACTTAACAGCTAACAGATTGTTGGACTTTCCAGTAGAATACAGACATTGCTAGAGCAGCCAGTAAATCATTCTAGCAAGTCCCCATGGCATACACTCATTCTATCAGCTCTGTAACTCTGAAAAAAACTGATTAATACAAAATCCAAAGAGCTTTCTGTTGTTGCTGTTGTTGTTTTGTTTCTCTTGATTCTTCATGGAACCATGTGTTGTTTACATCTTTGGTGCTTTATTTCTACTGTTTCTTGTTTAATAAAAGTTAACATTTATCTACAAAACTATTAAATTATTGGGCAAAATATGCAAAACTATTGGGGGCTTTATAAAGAATGTGCAACTGAAAGAAAATCTCAAAACAAGACAAGGTGAAATTTTTATTTTAAATGTTTTATTTTGACATATGGGAATAATAAATTAATAAAGTTATAATAGATAGATAGATAGATAGATAGATAGATAGATAGATAGATAGATAGATAAATTGTTCGTCTACTCTCCCCTCTAAGAATATTTTCACTTGGATCCCAAACCATATAGTTTTCATACACACTTCACAAAATCTGAAAATTGCATGAGTTGTAAACTTTTGACATTAATCAAAGCAATAAATGTATTTTTAAAAATACAACTTAAAGAATATACATAGATCAAATGTAACTTATAATCTGATTGAAGAATTGTAAACAGCAGGCTATCAAATTAGAGCATCTATTATTGAAATTCATTCTGTCCCTCCTCCTCTTCCTTGCCCTCTTCTACCTATTTCTCTTCTTCCTCACCCACATCTCTCAATATATAAGTCCATGCTCTACACAGGCACTCACATGATTACTAATCTACCAACAGGGTCACTCAAATTGAACTTTCAGAACCCTAAGCCAAAATAAATCTCTTTTCACACTGTATATGGACTTTTACATTGTACATGTATTTTTTTACTATAACATGAAATGGACTAATACAATATGTTAAACATAATGTCAAATTTACCTTTAAAGTCTTCAGAAACAACAATAAATAATCTAATGCCTGCTTGTGAGATCACCCTATAAATATTTATCTATAATGAAATTAAAGGTAGTTATATTAAAACCATTTGTAATTTATTTCTTTTAACTTATTCATTTTACAATCTGCTCACTGCCACCTTCCTGATCACCACCTCCCACAATTCTTACCCCTTTCCTATCTTGCTACCCCATCCTTTACCTACATTTCTTATAGACAGGATACATTTTAGGTTGAAAGTTTTGTGGGTGGGTTGATGTCTCTATCGCTCCATTACTCCACTGGGTTTCCTGCCTAGCTACAGGAGGTAGCCTCTTCAGGTTCCTTATCTCCAGTGTAGTTAGTCACAGCTAGTGTCACCCTCATTGATGCTTATATGCCTCCTTTATCCCAGGTCTCTATCTTTTCCTGGAGATGACACTACCTCCTCACCTCAGTCAGTTGCAGGTTTCCTTTCATTTTCTGATCTATCTAACTATCTCACCTGTCATTTTTATTAAAAGTTTTCTAATTTTGAGGTGGCCAGGAATGCTCTCATTTCTCTACTATCAGGTCAGTTTCCCAAGGAACCAGGGTATAAATGTAAAATCTTCATGGGAGGCCGAGATTTGAAACAACCATCAAGAATCTGTGGAGTTATTTTGACCATATGTAACACTCACCAACTATATGGTAATGATTGATCCAAATAAAATCGACCCAGGGGCTATGGGTTTGTCACATAGACCACTGTAGAGGAAATCGGTGCAACAGTTATAAATGCAAGACCACACAAGGAGGATGCAAAAGTTGTAGAAGCAAAGAGCTGTGTCAAAAGAAGATTCTCAAAGACCAATTGCCCACTTAACTGTGGTATGAAGAGAGAGAGGGGGGAGAAGGAGAGGGGGAGAGAGGGAGGGGGAGGGGAAAGGAAGGAGGAGGGAGAGGGAGAGATCTTCGCTGGTGGTTACCAATGACACTGAAGAACAGCATCTGCAACATTATTTTGAAATGTATAGACAAAATGTTGTTATTAAAATTATGACTGACAGAAACAATGAACAAGAAGGTTTTGTCTTTCTCACCTTTGATGACTATGACTCCATGAATAACACGGTTATACCATACTATAAAGGGCAAAGCAGGAAAACCGCCCAAAGAAGCAGGAGATGGTTGGTTCTTCCTCCTTCTGAAAGAACTCTAAGTGGTTCCAGAAATATTGGTGGTGGTTTTGTCAATAATAACAATTTTGATTGAGAAAGAAATACCAGCGGTTTTGGTGACTTTGGATGCAGTCATAGAGGTGGAGGGTATGGGGGCAGAGAGAAGGGATATGATGAACCTGATAGTGAAAGAAGGAGATTTGGAGGTGGTACAAGGTACAGTGATTTTGCCAATTACAATAATCAGTCTTCTAATTATGTACCATTAAAGTGAGCACACTTTGGAGACAAAAGCTCCATCCCTTGTAATGGTAAAGGCCAGTGCTTTTTTAAACCGAGAAAGTAAGTCAGCTGTGAAGATTTTAACACCAGTAGCATCACAGTGGTAGTGGCTGGAGTTTCTAATTAGTGCCAGAAAACAAAGATCAGTAGGAGAGGAGAACCAAAGAGTGACAGGGAAACTACAGGTTGCAACAGACTGGTACACTCACACAAGAGCCGTGATTTCAGGGCCTCGTAGCTACAAAGAGGACATGTTTTAAACAATATCATGCATATGGACATAAAACCTCTAAGACTGTGCTTGTGACTAATTGTATCACAGATTGTTTTAGTTTCTGTTATGTTGAAATCATAAAGTATACAAACAAAGAAATTTTTTTGTTTGTTTTTCGAGACAGGGTTTCTCTGTATAGCCCTGGCTATCCTGGAACTCACTTTGTAGACCAGGCTGGCCTCGAACACAGAAATCTGCCTGCTTCTGCCTCCCGAGTGCTGGGATTAAAGGCATGTGCCACCATGCCCGGCACAAAAAATTTTTTTTCAATTTTTTTATTAGATGTTTTCTTAATTTACATTTCAAATGCTATCCCGAAAGTTCCCTCCTCCCTCCCACCGCCCTGTTCCCCTGCCCACCCACTCCCACTTCTTGACCCTGGCGTTCCCCTGTATTGGGGCATATAAAGATTGCAATACCAAGGGGCCTCTCCTCCCAATGATGGCCGACTAGGCAATCTTCTGCTACATATGGAGCTAGAGACACGAGTTCTGGGATTCTGGTTAGTTCATATTGTTGTTCCTCTTCTAGGGTTGCAGACCCCTTCAGCTCCTGGGTTTTATCTCTAGCTTCTCCAATGTGGGCCCCATGCTCCATCTTACAGATGACTGAGAGCATCCACTTCTGTACGAGACAGCTATATCAGGGTCCCTTCAGTAAACACTTGCTGTCCTATGCAATAGTGTCTGAGTTTAGTGACTGATTATGGGATGGATCCCCCAGTGGGTTAGTCTCTGTTAATGTAGAAAAATTTGACCCATGCTGGTGACTGCTAAAATATAACAGTTAATCATAATGCTCAATAGATATGTCCATTTTTTGAAAATAAACAAATAGGATTTACCATACATGTATTATGTAATATGGAAATTATAAATAATGGTGAGTTAAGGAGAAGACTGACACAATTGTACATTGTAACACTGTTAAATTGTCACAAACGTACATGAATACACAGATTAACACAGCACACAGAATCATACATACTTAAATATTTTAAAAGCTGCCTTTTGTTTTATGTATATGTATATGCCTGTGTGTCTGTGCACCTTCATAACAAAAGCCACAGACACTGGATGCGCCTGGACACTGATTTTTAGGTAGCTGTGAGTCAACTGAGATTGAGGCTGGAGACAGAACTCCAGTCCTCTGCAAAGGCAGCATGGACTCCTAACTGTAGGGCAACCTTTCTAGCCTTAAGTTTTAAAATAGATTTTTGTCAATGACTTGATAATTTCACTCAATGTGTTTGGATCATGCTCGCAGTTATAGAAATTCAGTAATGATGTTGATGGTCAGTCACACATCATCACACACTTTGATTTTAATATTGCACACCTATAATGGATGATAGAGTAACAATATCTTCTCACACTGGATGAGAAATATGAATTAAGTTAGTTTTTCTCAACAAATATATTTATTCACATGTGATCACATACAATACCCATTTAATATGTGTAAATAAATAGTATGCATATTTCAGCACATATGTGAATATATGATGCATAGGCATTTGGATATATAGAAACATAATATGAAATAGTCATATATAAATGCTATCTATACATGTATATAACTTTCCAGGATTGATCATGATTTTCAAAGAAAACAAACACATGTCTGTGAATGAAACTGGTAATATTTGCACAACGTTGCTGTCACAAATAATGATCGTCTATATTCAGTGAAACATAAGATGGTCAAGACATATTTTATTAACAAGTCTTAATATAGTCAATTTGTTTTAGATGGAAATGTATACAAGAACATGCATTAAAAATGTGGGATATAATCCTAAGATAACACCGAAGGCAATGTCATATTAAGATGTAGGTCATCCAGTAGTGGATGAAAATGAATCTTTTTTTTTTCATTGGATTCATGTATATATTATTATTTGGCCACAGGTTACAAATTTAATTTTCAATGAAAACACAACATTGAAACATGAAAATAGCACAGAAACACCCTACGCAGGCATTTCCTCATAACCAGAAACTTACTCCAATGAGTGATAGTATTATAATTTTCAGCAATATTAATTCATTCCATTATAAAACCAATCTTAAAAGTGATAATGAGAAACCAGTACTTATACATTTCACTTTGAGGGGAAGCAAAGAACATAAAGTTAAGTCATTAATCAAAGTCAAACAGCTGGTGATAGGCAAATAAAAGAAATTAATCCAAGCCAAATATATAGATGCTAATTTAATCATCTGGCAAGCTCCGGGTATATGTGAGACTGCCAATAAATGTTTGTTTGTTTGTTTGTTTGTTTGTTCTTTCTTTATTTCATGATTAGATTGATCCAGGCATCAATGTCAATCTAGAACAGGAAATCTATCAGCACATCACAATTCTATCCAATTCCACGTATTAACTGCTTACTCAAGAGCACAAAGGGTAAGGCAGTTAATTACTCTAAAAGATGAAAGAATTTATTCAGTGGTCAAGAGGTATTACATTGCTAAGACAAGCAATGTGTTATATTAGCAATAAAAGTAGATATAAAGTTTTGATAAATCATACATTTAGCTTGCATCTACATGGCAAAATTCAAGGTCACTAAAGCAGAATTCAATCTTATTTATATGCCTCTGACAGAACTGCTTGAAATGACGAATGGTAATTCACATAAATAATCTACGGTAACTAGGTACTGGTAATCATCTGACATTGACAAAAGAACCATTTTTCCTTTCAAAAAATTTTATATGACTCATACTGCAACATAAAATGACATTGATGCAATTTCTTTTCTATTGAACTATGAGGCAAATGTAAATGAAATTTATATTTTCAAAAGATTCAGAGCCATTATTTTGTTTTAAACTCAGTAAAATTACATTTTTGAACATTGAAATAATTATATAAGACATAAACATTTTTTAAAAATGTACAGAATACCAGTCATCAATTCTGTTATTCTAACATTTTGTTGGCTTTTGCCAAGTAAACCACAGAGACCAGATTACTGTGAAAAACTAGCTCCATGTGTTAAATTGGCCTCAATAAAAGAAAAAAAAAGTAAATAAAATCTTACATTTAAATATTTTAATTTAACAATAGTGCCAAACTTGTCATTGACAAAAAGCAAATCTAATGACCTTATTATGCCTTTATAAGAGACATTTAAAGATAATAAAAAATTTTCAGGTTAATAATTCTGCATAAGAAAGGTCAAATGCCAGAAACTTTGTATATAATACTTTCTAGAAACATCTACATATTATATCAAAACACAGTCAATAAAGGCAGCCCAAAAATTTACAAGGTGCCCAGGTTCAACAGACCTAAAATCAATGAAGTCTTTGGGATCAATGTACCCTTTTCATGAATACAGTCTGTTAGCTAATCAGGGTTTAAATGATTTTGCCTGCTGGAGTGGAAATGCCTCTCTGCTTTGAATGTGATATTTGGATCAAGCCTTTATTCATTAACATGCCAGACACATTAGAATAGCCTATCGATCCCACAAGCAGTGAAACACATTCACAAATGCTTGCAACACGTACTTATTAAAAATTGTTATTTTGATAAAGTCAGGGATCTCTAAGTATTTAGATAACAGGTAAGGAAATATATTTGCAGGAAATGTCCTTGTATGCTGGAGAAAAATTTCGATGCCAGACTTCATGTGCCTTTCATAAAACCGCTAGCCTTTTGGCTTGTAAATTAGATGATGTTAGTTATATATTATTAATTTTTGAATATTTAACGTTATGCATTATTTACCATATATCCCCAATTCGTCCTTCTATCCCCTCACAATTCCATCTCTTTCTCTCCAGCCCCTCCCAGGTTCCTGCCTTTTGTATTCTTTAAATAACCCACCAAATCCAATATGTGCTGCATATATACTTACGGCTATAGGATAATATCCTGGAACATAGTTGACCTAGTCAAGACTACACCCCTAAAGAGATTAACTTTCCCTTTTATCACGCCATTACTTTTAAATAGCTTCAGCTATGAGTGGGGGCTCATGAGTAATACCTCCCCCGCATTATCCATACTAGACTGCTAACTGACTTGATCTTGTGCTTGTCTGTAACAGGCAACTATGGCCACTTTGACTTTGCATATACATTAAGTCCTATCATGTCCAGAAAATACTGTTCTAGTAGGTCTTCCCTGACTTATGCCTCTTACAATATTTCTACATACACTTATGCCAGGATGACTTCCAAGTCTTGGTGGTAGTGATGCAGACATCCCATTTTTGGCTAAACACTCCACTGACACTTATTCTGTATGCTTTGTTCAATATTAAGTTTCTGAATTAACTAACAGTTTACTACACAAAGAAATTTTGCTCTATTCTATGGGTAGAGAGATTACAAAGAGGGAACAGCTTGATACTATATCTATTTAGCAAATAAACCGTAGAAAGGTTTTTGTTAAAACTGTGATATCCCGTGGTGAGAGTTACATCACCATGCAAGAGTTATGTTATGTGAAGCTAGCCTTAAATCCAACCAGAAAACAGTTGGTTAACCCCATAACATTTGTGTCACTGTTGAACGCACAGACGTAACTTGCCAGGCTGTAACCAGTGTCGCAGCTGGGTAAGGCTAAGTAAGGTTATGTTTTTCCCAAGAGCCTGGAGGGTGCACTCTGGAAGTATGAAATTTACCCACCAGGGAGGCAGATGCTTAGTCAGAATGGACTTGAGTTTTCCATGTTCTTTGACCAATTGATATGGTGGCTTCAGCAATATAGTTTTACCAGCAAGTTAAAAAGTTGTGTCTGGCAGCCAAGAGCTTTGACAACAGCATGTATTGGTTTTGGGATCTCTAGAACATGCTTGCTAAATAAATCAAAATATTCCACACCTGGCACTGGACTTTGAATCTGGCAACTTATGGCCTCTGTGCAAAGCATTTTCTCTGGGTATAGAGATATCAACGAAATTCTTTTATGTGAATAAGAAAAGTTTTAAATGAATATCAAATTTATGAATATTTGTATTATATTCAAAATCAATACACAATATAAGTATGAATATATGTATATGTTCATATATGAAAATACATAATATAAAATTATTCTAAACAATATTATCTAATTTTTAAGGCATTTATTCCAAAATTAACTTTTAGCATAAAACACCAATAAAATAAGGAAAATATATAAGTATTCATGTTGCCATTTGTCAATAATAATGCTTTTCAAAATAATATATTTATACTTCCCATTTTTAAGAGTATATATTAAACCTGATTCATATATGATATATACTTTTAAACTCAGACACTATGGCATAGGACAGCTAGTGCCTACTTAAGGGACCCTGATATAGCTGTCTCGTACAGAAGTGGATGCTCATAATCATCTATAAGAGGGAACACAGGGCCCACAATGGAGAAGCTAGAGATAGAACCCAAGGAGCTGAAGGGGTCTGCAACCCTAGAAGAGGATCAACAATATGAACTAACCAGAACCCCCAGAACTCGTGTCTCTAGCTCCATATGTAGCAGAAGATGGCCTAGTCGGCCATTATTGGGAAGAGAGGGCCCTTGGTATTGCAATCTTTATATGCCCCAATACAGGGAAACGCCAGGGCCAAGAAGTGGGAGTGGGTAGACAGGGGAGCAGGGAGGGGGAAAGGGGAGGGGACTTTTGGAATAGCATTTGAAATGTAAATTAAGAAAATATCTAATAAAAAATTGGAAAAAAAAGAAAGTATATAATTAGCAGTGCTATATACACTTTCTTATGAGGAAAATTTCTCCATGTTTTTCATATTTTTAGAATATTAAGGTTTTGTGTCTTAGAGCTTATTTATTTCTTTTTCTACTGCCAAACAAGTTTTAATTATTCACTAATCAAATTTACTGTCTTCATACTATTTATTAGGCCTACCTACTTATTCAGTTATTTCTTTAAAATAAATTCCTGATGCTGAATTTATAGTCAAAGTGCAGACTCATCCCAACATTTAGGAGTGCATGGATGTGAGTTTGTTCTTGTACAGCCCCATAATAAATTATATTTTAAATTAAAGCTTAGCATGAATAGACTAAATGTTAAATGTTCATTATTCATTAAAGAATAATCTGATGGGCATTATATTTAATAGCTATTCTCACTCTACTCTGCATGAGATGGTCGCTTATAGGAATGTTCACATTCCCTTTATGATGTAAGTTTTTCTATGGAAAATAATTAGACATTTTAAATTGTCTTGGCCACTATTAACTAATTAGTTTTTCCAATCAATGTATTAGTTAAGCGATATTATAAGGACTGTCTAATGTTGAATCTTTGTTAATGAAATAGTAATGTTGATGTCCTGGGGCCATGTCCTATTGATCTTTTAATGCAAATGATCGGAGCAAAGACTGGCCTCTTATGAATAAAGACTTTAGTCTTGATCCTTAGATAGGCTTTCACAAAAGAGAATAATGAATAGTACAGCTGGAGCAAAGAGTTGAATTGGAATTGGTTATCAGATCATGATGGATCAATACCTAATAAATACTCCAAGTGACTGGAGCTCAACCAAGCTTCAGACTGTAGAAAACATAATCAGAGCCTTGCATCATCTTAAAACAAACCAAAACAAAGAAAATAAAGTAAACTCACATAATTGGTGACATCTTTGGCTCCAACATTTTCCCAATATACCAAGTCAAATAATTTGCAACAAATATATCATGATAGTTTTCAAATTCTCATTATGTTTTTGATATAAATGCAGATAGACAGACAGACAGATAGATAGATAGATAGATAGATAGATAGATAGATAGATAGATAGATAGATAGATAGTAGATAGATAGATAGATAGATAGATAGATAGAAATATAAAAAGTAATCTGGAAATAAGTTTTTCCATACTTTTGCATACATGTCAAGGACAGAAGTTTCTCACATAAAAAAAGTACCTAAGTTTGTTCTTTTTGTATTTATTAGTCATTGTTTGGTGAAATGTTTCAGAACACTAACAGAATGAATAGTTTGTTCTGCTCTGTCCTTTGCTAAATATCTCTACAGATTTCTTGCAGTACTGAAAATACATTCCCTAAAAACTGACTAAAGACAAAACAAAATGTTGCTGAGACAGAATGTTCTTTGCCAATTTGGTGTGCGAGTCATAGGAGCAGGTGGCTGATTCCAAGATCCTTACATCTGAGTGATGAAGTGCAGGACTGAGGTAGAAAGTAAACAGGGGAACGGGAAGGAGTTGGTCCTGGAGAGCCAAAAGACAGGACGTACTAAATGAAGACAAAGCCTCTTACACAAGTGAATTTGAAGCCATCAACTGATGTCCTTTGCCGGTGCTGGTCACAAGAGAACAAAAAAAATCATTTATCCAGATTAGCATAACGTTTGAAGTTTTATTGTGAGGAACTGAAAACCAGAGAGACTCATCGTTTCTCCACAGCCTCCCTGAGAGCTAAATGACAAATGGGAAAAATCTAGCAGTAGAAGAGGAAAGATCATGGGGTGGACATGTCAGTAATGGTTCAGAGAAGGCAAGATATTAAGGACTATTCCTCACATAAGAATACACTACGCGGACAGCCCATTAAAATATATTTTATGTAAATAAGTCCCTGTAAAAACATTTTAAAGGTGTTGAAGTTGTATTAATGGAATAATGTATGCTAATTATTTTGATCACGCTTATTGGCACCCAGTATGGATCTCTATAAAATGAAAGTCCTGTTAGAATCTCTTATTTTATTCAATAGGAGTAGCTATAACCTCAGACATAGTTTAATTATTTTAATACTTCTGGAGAGTTATCAGGAATTCCAGTTTGATCTGTGGTTGCATAAACATTGAGTCTCTAAATTAATTTCATTCATATGGATTCATTTGTTCAAGAGTAGCAAGAAGGAGCAAGCACTCACTTATGAACTGTTGAATAACAAATGAAGTAGCATAGCATAGGTTTTTTGTAATCTTTGTTGTAACTGGACTGCAAGCTTCTTACAAAAAATTAGTTTAAAATAATTAACATAGAGAGAGACCTAGTTTAACATTTTTCAGGGATCTAGAAGTTGAAAGCTCTATTACATCTTACATGCACTGGTCTTGTTATTTGTCATTGAACATATGGCAATAAGACTCACCCCCTTAAAATGTAAGTAAAACCAATTAATTACCTTTATTTTGTATCAGCTCAATTGAGATAATGTGTAAAAAGTGACTTGTGTGTAAAATGTCACAGCCATAGGTCCAGGGACAGAAAAAACTATGCTTACCACCTTCATGACCTTTAGCACCATCAATATCACTTTTACATTTGCCAGCCACTGGTCATTTTGGCCTGTGAGCGGGTAGGCTGGTACCAAGCAATGTTCTGAATCTATGATTTCACTCTAGATGTAAACTGCCAAGTCACGTTGTTACCATTTTATAAATCCAGTCATAAGGCATAGAATTCTTGAAAAAGAGACAACAGACTGCTAAATGGCTAAAGCAATTGTCAGAGTTTCATACTGTTCCCTATGTATGTTCTTCTTCAACTCACCGGAGCAACAAAAAGGATCTGTGTTATTCAGGTAAGGGTAACACAATCAAATAACAAGAGCTAAAGGACAAAACCAACACTTATTTTCTCTTAGTTCTGAGAATGTAAGCAGGCTGAGGAGAATGGTAGGGTCACGAGGCTTCAAAGTATGAAATGATTTTATTTTCAGTTTAATTTATAGCAAAATCTATAATCATCCCTACACAAATAGTAGGCTTCATTATAGGGAGAAACCATTGATCATAGAGTTTTGTAGATTCAATAGTGAATGAAGGAAACCTGCTTTGTGTGTGTTTCGTGCAAGTGACATTGTGATAAGCCCTTAGATCCAGGAGAGGGGTAGACAATGTTTTTGCTGACTTTGGGAGAACCAGTATGAACAAGCATAAGAATCAAAGCACAAGACAGATTACTCCTCCTCACACTAAATTGAAGGCAAAGATCAGCCTCTATGTTCTTATACACCTGGGATTATCTGTAGGTACCTGCCTTCACATGAAACCACTTGGGAAACAACCATGGTTTCATTGTTTTATGAACGAAGGAGAATGCCTGCCATTGCCAAGCAGCTAATACTCCGTGGTGCCTGGTGTTAGAAGTGATTCAGTGGGAAAGAATGAGTCAGACAAAACATGGAAAAGCAGGAAAAAGAAATAAAGTCAGTTAGCTATTCTCTCCAGAGTAGAACTTTTGAAAAGGAAGAGGGAGGATATGAAACTCTCCATTTATTTATTTCTTTGTTATATAGTTACTTCTCTTAGGTGTTTTATTTGAGACAGAACACTCTGTTCTCAGGAGTGCAAGTGGTCAATCCAACCAAGATCTTACATGGTTTTAAAAGTAAAATCTGAGTCAAACCTATACAACAAAGCACAGATAGAAAGAACCAACTTTGTTCTGAATAGTGCAGGTTTATTCTTAGCAACACATTTCAAAGAAATAAACCCCAATGCAGCCCCTCCACTGGTTTGAATATGTGAGAATATATTTCACAACCTAACTCAGTTATTTTTAAACATTTAAGTGTTTTTTTTTATAGTGAGAGTTAACTGACTAGCATATCTTTATCAAAAGTAAACAGTTGTTTTTTTTTCTATACTTATTTTAAAGCTATGTGTACATGGATACACTGTTGAAATATACTACCAAAGAATAATAAACAAAAGGTGTTCTATTTCAGCATTTTTAGGAGTGCCAAACCCAGAATATGCCTTTTATCAAAATGTACAGGGAATAATATTACAAAGATTGAAAACTAAATCATCACCATTTTCACCAAGTATGTGCACAAAAATCAAGCCGAAAATTCTATAACTCATTTGATAAGGCAAAATCAGAAGAACAGAAACAAAATTCCATCTATATAGATAGAGAAATTTGTCAGGCAGTGGTGGTCCACTCCTTTAATCTCAGCCATCAGGAGGCATGTCAGCCTGGTTTACAGAGGGAGTTCGAGCAGGTAGTGGAGGTGGGGGCACCGAGAGAGAGAGAGAGAGAAAGAGAGAGAAAGAGAGAGAAAGAGAGAGAGTAAGCAAGCAGATCAGTCCACCCAATAACTTGAAAATTAAGTCTAACAGAATATATAAAAGGAAATATACATAAGTAGTAAGATTTACTCTAGCAATGTAAAGTTAATTCGTCGTCTACAATAACTGCAGAACTTTTATTAGAGGAAACCTTGGTGAGTAGGATGAGTCACAGGGAGAGGTCCTTTGCATTCAGCCTGGCAGGTTCTTCTGTTCTTTCTCTCTGCTTCAAGAATCTATGCCATCTAAAAGTAAGGTCCTTTTCCTTGAATTGGCTTTAGTTAGGTGTTGTGGGTTTTGTTTGTTTGTTTGTTTGTTTCATCTGGTTTTTTTTTATTAGATATTTTCTTCATTTAACTTTCACATGTTATCCCAAAAGTCCCCTAAACCCTTTCCCATCACCTGCCCTGCTCCCCTACCCACCCAGTCCCACATATTAACCCTGGCGTTCCCCTGTACTGGGGCATATAAAGTCTGAATGACCAAGGGGCGTCTCTTCCCAATGATGGCCATCTATGCCATCTTCTATATATGCAGCTAGAGACATGAGCTCTGGGGGTACTAGTTAGTTCATGTTATTCTTCCACCTATAGGGTTGAAGACCCCTTCGGCTCCTTGAGTACTTTCTCTAGCTCCTTCCTTCGGAACCCTGTGTTCCATCTAGCTGACTGTGAGCATCCACTTCTGTGTTTGCCAGGCACTGGTATAGCCTCCCATGAGACAGGTGTTGTGTTTTATAAAAAGAAAAAGAAGGCAGGAATATGTTTGGTGGAGGCGCGGTATGCTGTTGGTGGAAGGGTTGCCTCTGCAGGACCATGTTGAGATATCCCTTCCCCCTGAGGTAACAGCCACAGGACGGTATTATATAGACTACAGTTAATTCAGGGCATGGGGAGGGGAGTTGAGGGAAAGACAAAGAGAGAGAGAGAGAGGAGAGAGAGAGAGGTGTAGAAGTCTAGAGGCCGGCCATGAACCCATGGAGAGACAGGAAAGGGGAATGGGGAGAGAGGGAAGAGGGTAAGGGAGCAAGAGCAAGAGGATAAGAGAGGGAGGGAGGGGGACAAGCAGTCCCTTATATAGTGGGTCAGGAACACCTGGCTGTTGCCAGGTAACTGTATCAAGGAGCCTAAATGAGATGCCAACAGTAGGTATTTGGGTTAAAGCCCTGGGAAGATTAGCTAAAAAGCATACATATATGGACATGTTACAATGAAACCCTTTCTTAGTAAAGGAACTAAAATAAACAACATCTTTTAAGAGAGCATACGAAGTGAGGTTTTATGGAATCTAGAAGGAATTGACTCAGTGCAGTGTGGTAATGGGGAATGAAGGAATACAGAGCTGGAGAATAGCTATTTCAGATATTCAGTTAATTTATAAAAAAGGTTCACCCTCTTTAGAATTAAAATATTTTTCTAAAATGATGCTGATATACTGCACAAGTACAGGAAAAGAAAAGGAAAAATTCACAAATTTTTAAAACAGGAAAAAAACAAATTCAAAGAAGAAAATAAAGCAACATGTTGTTACTTTTTACCATATGAATGTATTTTTAAAAAATGAACTCAAATATGCAAATCTCAATTAATAACATAGCCAAACTGTGAAAAATCATGGAAGACAAAAGGAAATTATATCTGTTTGTGGGTCCCTTGCTGGGTCCCTGTTTACTATGCGGAGGCTTTTTAGCTTGATTTAAACCCACTTGTCCCATTCTTACTCAAAATTTTCTAGTCATGTTGTCTCTGTATTTTCTTCTGGTAGATTTATGTATTTAGATCTTTCATTTTCAGTTACATTGTAACTATGATGACATCTTAGTCATAGTAAAGCAAGCCTGTACGACAGTAACAAAAGTCCTTCGAGACATCATAATCCTGGGCTTTAGAACACACTATCAACATGTACCAGCCTGGGGAGCACAACACAGTCATAGTAACTAACACAGAGAACGATGGGAAAAGATAGCAACCAAGATGTCAAGCCATGCAGGGATGATCAACTGGCTTTCAAAAGGGGCACCAAAAAACATACATTGGAGAAAATTCTTACATAAGTAAAACGGAGAAAACACGATAGATTGATGATAAATGAATGGATAAATTGGTAATAGATAGATACATAATAGATGAGTAGATAGAGGACATAGATACATAAATAAAAGATAGATGATAGACATGTAGATACATAGATATGTAGGTTCATAGATGATAGATGATGATATATAGGTAAATAGATATAGAGAAGTAGAAATTTCTCTTCTGTAAAGATTACTACAATTATTGGCATGCATTCTGATGCTCACATTTACACACATACATAAGCATGCTCATGTTTTATGATTCAGCTCCATCATTTTTTAATAACGAAAGCCTAAGAAGGAAACTAAGGCCTGAGAAAGCATATGCATGTGTATGCTATCTTTATATAAGCACAGTCACAGAAGTTGACTTTTGTGAAGTTAGGAGACAACAGTGAGACTCAGTGAAAGAAATGTGCCAGATTTGAAAGATTAAATTGTCTAATGATAATGATAGTAGCATTATTTTAAGTAGTAATATGGGATTGTTGAAGTAAATTGAAACTTACTGTGGGGAGAAAGACTAAGGACAGAGTAAAAATTACAGTGGAAGGAAAGAAAGTGGTTAGGAGAGAGATACAGGATATGGTACAAGTCCCTCAAGTGGTGAGGGCCTGTAGTATGGCACAGGAAGAGGGAGTAACAGTGAATACTAATATGACTGGAATGCCTGCCTATGATAGTACCCCTGCTCAGTTCTTTGCATATATTGTAGTCTTAGAACAATCATCTGAAGATACCTGGGCTTACAAAGAAGTTTTACAGCTTTCTTAGAGAAACACATATAATAGTTGTTGGTAGGTTGCCTGCCTAACAACAATGGTTGATTCACAAACCCACAGGCAATGGTCAGCATTGATGAGAGTAAAGGTGTTTTTAAAAATAATAACAAGCCAGGCATGGTGGCGCACGCCTTTAATCCCAGCACTTGGGAGGCAGAGGCAGGTGGATTTCTGAGTTCGAGGCCAGCCTGGTCTACAAAGTGAGTTCCAGGACAGCCAGGGCAATACAGAGAAACCCTGTCTTGAAAAACAAAACAAGACAAAACAAATAACAAAAGGACATAAAATTGGTAGAGTTGGATGAAGGTAGCTAAAAGATGGGCAGGATCAAAAGGCAATGTCCAGAGGTATGAATTTTCAAAGAATAAACAAAAATAATATTTTAAAAAGACACACATCCTGGCAGTTGAGATTACTAGGTAAAGGTGACTGCTGCCAAGCTTCATGGCTTGAATTTTATATCCCTTGGGTCTATCTCGTAGAAAGAGATAACTAACTCCTACAAGTTGTCATTTCACTTCCCTGATTATATTGTGACACACACATGCACGTACACACACACACACACACACACACACACAAATACACACAGATAAACAAATGTAACAAAAAAAAATAAAAAGCATAAGTCCAGGAAGTATACAAAAAGGGATTGGAATTAAATTTTGTTTATGAATTTATTTCTACTCCAGTGCTAATGAAGACATATAAGCATGTAGCCAGAGAGACTGACAGAACTTTGCAATGAATGAACTCTAAATATGGTAAGAGTAGAGATAGACAACTATCCAAAGGGATAAAGAAGAGAAAATAGGTCAAATTCTAAGGTTTTAAAAGTATGGGTTTGAGAATTTTTCTCCTTAAATTAGGAGACATTGTGGAGTAGGGATAATTCTTAGAAGAAGGAGAGAAAATTAGAAAACTTTGGGATATTAAAATGAAAAGAAATATACATTATTCAAGTGAAAATATTCTGTGTGTAGTTGCACACAGTTGGAGTTATGATGCTAGATTTGATGAGAACCTCTATACATGGTATGACTCATGTGTGTCTCCCTGGAAGGGAGGGGATTAGTCTTTCCCTTTACCACTGTGCTCTAAGTATCTACTGCATTGTATTATATCACCTGCAGGTTGTTTTTACAGCATTGCTAATTTCTTTAAATAATTTGATCTTTGTAAATATTTATGGATATGGATATGTGCTTTGCGAATGCAACCTATTTAGTACTTTTAGCTGAAATGCTTCCCTACTTCACAAATAAAATCTAAAGTGGTATTTAAGCAGGAGAAAAAACAAAACAAGAACTAAATCAATAAATAAGAACAGACATACAGCAAAGAGTTGCCAACTTCTGTAACCCAAGCATAGATAAATACCTTTTCCAAACCAAACACGTTTATTACGAAAATTGCATGTGGGTTATATATTTTCCTTGCCTATTCTGAAACCATTAGGTAAATCTTTGCACCAGTTGAGAAAAATTGTTAATAAAAAATTTGCTTCTTAAGTTTTTATTGACATCACATAATTTCTTAATGTGTCATATTAACACTAAATGGTTTCCTTAAATAACACTATAGAACAAGTGTTAATTAGGTTGAATGTTTCTTACTGTTTTCCTTTTAATAATGTTGAGCATTGTAAAACCCTTCTGTATGTTTTCAACTTTCTTCTTTGAGAATTGTATCTACTACATAAAAAACATCTGTTTCCATTGGTGCTAAATTTATGTATTACAGCATTCAGACATTAGAAGAATCTAGGTCACGGTGGGAAGATTAATAACGCCCAAGGGAAAAAATAGGTAATTTCCCATCATGCCATATTTCTAAAGTGTTTTCAGGAACATCAGGATGCCAATCTTCTTCCCTCTACTTCATGTCTCATATCCCTACGGGAGAACCAATTACCTAAAGAGTCACCTGGAAGTTTTCCAGAATTTCTTCAAGTGACTCTATCCCTGGTTGTGGTTCAGCTAATTGAGGGTCTCATGTTCTCTAATTTCCCATGACAACACTGAAAACACATTTGTATTTCTTTATTTGGGTCATTCTCTTTATAAAAACAAAATAATCTTTATTCCAACAAAATTACCCCTCCCCTCACACCAAGCCTTTACAAAAAGGAAAATGTGCCAACATTGTCATATCCACAAGTTACTCAAGGAAAAAAAAATTCTAAGAGACTTATGCTTTGAAATAAAACCTTCACTTTTATGTCTGAAAGCTTGCTTGCGGTTTTGATCTAGAGTACAAATTTTTCTTTCCTATTTAAATTGACCTTCTCAAGCTGACATTCTACAATGATCTATTCCATTATGTAGAAATATTTCTACTGACCTTAACATGATGAAAAATCAACATGGTGATGTTTTTCTTCTGGCTTAAATATTATGTGTCTGTCAACTATTCTACATTATTGGCAGATCACTCCCTTGCATGCCATTAGACCATAAAGAATTAAATTTCATCTTTTTAGATTTGCATATGAAATGATTAAATCACATCTTCAATGAACCCAAGAGTGAACAGGCAAAAAATGTCCTGTTTTGGTTTGCTTTGTTATTTTGTTTGTGGTAGTAGAAGGTTTTAATTATGTGTTTATTTGGTTAGTCGGTAGGTTTTTCTTTGTTTCCTTGACATGAGCTCCAGCTGGACTTGAACTTATAAACTTCATAATTCTTTGTTCCACAAGGCTAGAACTGCAGGCACAAACCAACACATCTGTCTTTGTATTTTTTGTTTTGTTTTGTTTTGTTTTGTGGGATTTTTGTTTTTGTATTTAAGGTCAGTAAGTTTACAGCATATAAAAGGTCAAGTGATATTTTTAACCAAGTTTATGTCATTAGGGACTTTTTTTCTTGTTTTCTTTCATTTGTTTTCTTCTGTGTGTATATGTTAAAAATTTTGATGGTATCTAGAATTATTCATAAATGCAGATCTTTTTGTAAATGATTTTCACTAAGGCATCTGTACTGGCTAGGTTTATGTCAACTTGACACAGCTGGGGTTATCACAGAGAAAGGAGCTTCAGTTGCGGAAATGCCTCCATGAGATCTAGCTGTGAGGCATTTTCTCAATTAGTGATCAAGGGGGAAAGGCCCCTCGTGGGTGGGACCATCTCTGGGCTGGTAGTCTTGGGTTCTATAAGAGAGAAGGCTGAGCAAGCCAGGGGAAGCAAGCCAGTAAGGAACGTCCCTCCATGGCTTCTGCATCAGCTCCTGCCTTCTGACCTGCTTAAGTTCCAGTCCTGACTTCCTTGGTGATGAACAGCAGTATGGAAGTGTAAGCCAAATAAACCCTTTCCTCCCCATCTTGCTTCTTGGTCATGATGTTTGTGCAGGAATAGAAACCCTGACTAAGACAGCATCTCAAAGTCTAAAGTCAAGTACTAGTAGGGTTTGTGACCTGACTGCTTGCCACTGATACATATGGATATTTTAATCACAATTCCATCAACAAGCATATGAGAAACTTTGAATCCTGTTAGTTATGAGTGCAAAAATCACTTCACAATAATAAGCCAGTTCTTACTTACTCAAATTCTATACTACCCAAATTTAACCTACTACCCAAATTTAACTTACTTCCTCAATTCTCCACAGCCAGGTGGAGAAACAAAGAAAGGATAGTGTTGTAGCATGACAAATGTTAGAAAAACACAGAGAAAATAATTGTAGCTAATAATAGAGAGTTCTGACTTCGAGATACGTTATGAAATAAAATACAAACATTTCTTCAAGTAATCTGTAAGAAAGATAGGAATGTACTAAAAGAGTATAGACAGGAAGAAGAAATAGATGAAGTCACAGAACTAATTGAGGGGAAAGAATGCAATAAATATACTCACCTATAAAGCTATTGTCACAATATGCCTTACACAATGTTTTATAAGGTCATTAGTGCCATATTCAATATCCAGATTTACTTTGTGAATGCAGCCAGATTTTCTTGAAATCCTAAAGCTTCTCTTACTTAGTCTTCTGAAATGGCTCATCTTTCACCATTTCTATACTACCCAAATTTAACCTCCCACAATCCATTATTGTCTGCTTTGAAGTGATCTTCCATATTCTCATCTCTTCCATTTTGAGACTGAATGCATCCTGCTATTAAGGCTACCTCTAAAGAACATACTGTTGATCATCCTATTCTCCAGACCAAAAGATTGAAGCAGATTATCATCACCCTGTTTACTCTCCCAGCATAAATCTCCCCTTTCTTACCTTCAGCTGTTTATAAACACCAGGAAATGATTTCACTATTCCTGCACTTCATGTGTGGTGTGATTACTGTCTCTATCTACATTCTCGATCTTCACTGGACAAGTTCCTCCAGCAAGCAGTTACCTTGTCAATATAGGGCTGAGAATCTTGTTGAACTCATGTAACATCATCAAATTCTTCCTCCCTATCTCAAATCTCTTTGTTATTCTACTATTGTACTTTTTCTTAAACACCATAAGTCAAATAGACAGCACCAGCAACTCTTTCATGGTGACTTTTCCTTGTTTGGGTTCTTGTTTATGATCTAAATCTGGTTAGAAGGATGAAAAGAAGGGGTCACACCACTATTTACTTAGCACAGGAGTGCAATTATACTGGTTGGCTGGCTCTTCCTGTTTCTCTGCTAGTAGAACTGCTGACCTTCAGTTTCTTTAGAAAGACCTGGCAGGTGAAACTACCCCAGCTCATTTGAATTCCCATGCCCTTTTCTCTGACCCTGTAATGAGTCACTTCAGTAGAGCACTGAGAGCCTTGTCAAAAATACTCAACAAGGAAATTTATAGATCACCATCACAGCAATTGATTGTGCCTAGTAGATTCTCATTCTCTCTCTCTCTCTCTCTCTCTCTCTCTCTCTCTCTCTCTCTCTCTCTCTCTCTCCCTTTCCCTCCCCTTCTTTGTGTCTCTCTTTCCTCATTCCTCTTCTACATTTTCTCTTTCATGTTTCCTAGTGTTTTTTTTCAAGGCTACAGAGCCTTGTCACATGTTCCTCTAGCCTGTTGCAAATGAAAGAGGGCCTAAAATAATCTCACCACTGGGCATGAACACATAACTTTACAAATCATTTACTGTAGTTTATTCACTGATAACAGTATAAAAAGATAAACATCCATTTCTGTTCTTTGGACTAATAGTCCTGACTTCAACTCAGCAGGTCAAAACTCTGGGGACTCCATCTCATCTTTAAGTCTTCCTTAGTTAAGAGCAAATGAATATATCCCTGTTCCAATAAGTCCTCACTTTTTACTCTTTTAGCATCAAATTTCTTGTCTTAATTAAAAACATTCTTATTGAAGGACGTAATATTTTATATAGAACAGAAGACACAGAGGTGTAAATATATAATGACAATTGTCTTTCTTTTATACACGAGTTTTGGAGTAACTTACGTACTTTAAGTTTGTCCTGTGTTTCAGTGAATGAAGGATCAGTCATCATTTCCTATTTGAGTTGAATAAGAATTTTCATTAGCAGACTGGAATCTCCTATAGAGAATGCAATGATTTGTAATATATCTAAAAAGACCAGGAAAAGACATGACACATATCAAGAAGAAAGTAGGTATTAAATAAATAACAGATGCTTTCCTGGAACTGGTCTAATAGAAAGTGCCCTGCCAAATCTCTCGCTACTCATTGCTCTAATATATACACTTTTCCAGATTCCAAAGCAAAACCGCTCTAGTATTACCACATGGCCCTACATACTGCATTTCAATAATTCCACAGTACAAATAAAATGTGCTCACTTTTCCAAATAGAATAGTCATATTCTTATATCAGAAATATTGCCTTAAGATTTTTTCTATTCATAGTATAGTCAGAACCTTGGATTGATCTATTCAACCTTGTATAATAAATTATATTTAATTTTCCATTATTTTCATAAGTCACATTAATTAATAGATACTGAAATATGGCTGGATATGAATATATATATATATATATATATATATATATATATATATATATATATAAAACTGGAAAGGGACCAACTATTACTGTGCTATTGTAAACTTCTTTTCTGCAAATGTCCAAAAAGATACAGCTGATAATTATATCTATTTCTACTACTATATCCACTGTATATTTTATATGCTTTCAGGCAATTGGCTCTTTATTTTCTGAGTAAGTGGAGAAAAATGTATTTTAATTTTATAACAATTGGAAAACATAACCAAAACCCACAACTGGATACAGTGTAGAGTTCAGCACATTATTGGGATCATAACCCAAGGGAAATATCTATAACATAGTGCCTGCATTTAAGGATTAAGGAAACATTGTGGAACAAGTGATAGAAAGACTATAAGAGACCAAATACCAGGAAATCTGATGTGACACAGTCTCTCCTGGAAATGGCTGTACAGAAAATAGACAATAACAATGTCAATAATAATTGTCATGCTAAAATAGAAAGAGGAAAATTTCATGGAGTTCCATTCTTAGACAAAGAATGATAGGCAACAGGAGCTTGCTGGGAGGAGAATTCGTCTCCCTGGGGATAACCCTGCCTTACTGGTTATCCAGTGCAAAAGCTCTGAAGCCATAAACTCACAAACAATAAAAGCAGACTCAGCTGGTTCTATTTATATATCTATAGAGTCATCTCCCCAGTCTATTTCTAAAGCTTTACAATAAGCATTGAGTAAAGTCACAGAAAAAAGAAATAGAAAACAAGTGGTTACTCCAATACAGCTGCCAAACACTCTTACAACTATCACTCCAGATTCCCAGACCCATGTCTGTCTCTGTAGAAAATGATAATGTAAATGCTGTGCTTTTGAGAACTTTTTCTTTACCTTATTGCAGAAAAACAAAACTTATTATTATTATTATTATTATTATTATAATACGTAAGTACACTGTAGCTGTCTTCAGACACTCCAGAAGAGGGAGTCAGATCGGATGGTTGTGAGCCACCATGTGGTTGCTGGGATTTGAACTTATCACCTTCGGAAGAGCAGTCGGGTACTCTTACCCGCTGAGCCATCTCACCAGCCCCAAAACAAAACTTTTAATTTGCATACAATCTGACTTGCCATTTCCTCTTAAAGTATTTTATTTCCTCTCAGGTGTGTGTCTGATGATAGAATGCATATTTGTTTATAATGATTATAAAATACATATCATGAACACTAATATAATTTTCTTTCTTCTGTGTTACATTGAATTCTTTGGTAGGAAACTATGATTTGTTCTATTTTCCTTTGCCTTCTATGAGAAAGAATAAGAAAATATCTACTTATGAATAATATCAATAGAAAAAATTAGAGGAAAAATCTATATGTTGAATAAGAATTAATTCTAAGGAGAAGCCATTGTCCTTTTGAAACAAAATGTTTCAAAATAACTGACATTTTCCCAAGTTCCTAATTATCCTATCCCATGTGTGGTGCTCCATGGGAGTTCTGTATAAGTCCCTGCTCTCAGCAGGTGGGGCACTCCAAAGAGCCTATCAGGAATATTCTTGAGGACAGAAGTCCTGTGTTCATAAATCTTTCTTGATACTGTATTCTGCTCATCACGAGGCTTTGCATAAATTCAAATAAAATACAAGCTTGGAGAAATGCAGGAAAAGATTGTTTGCAACAAAAAGGGAATCTTTCTGAGGATTATAGAGAGAGGTTCCTCTGCAGACAGAACCATCTGCTGATCATTCACACGGGACACCAATATTTCAAATGTGAGGCCCATTTACATAATTTTCTCTCAAATCTTGTCATTAATCTTCCAGACTTATCCTTCCAAATCCCTGATCATCTGGCCCCAAACTTGCTATAGCTCATAAATTTAAATGAAGACACACCCTGCTCATCACTTTTCCCAATCAAAGTGTAAAACTCATCTTCCCAGCTCAAAGTTTTGACTTCTCCAGGGACTTCTTTTCTGTGCTGTCATTTGAGGACAACTTAATGGTCTTCCCAGAATGTTCTCTTCCTGAGTATTGCTGAGTTATTATCCATATATAAATATTGGTAGGGTTTAAGTTTGTCATCCCCTGTCACAGACCCGGGAAATGTTCAGAAACTGGGTCAGAAAGGAAGAGGAGGCAGTGCCCACTGACATGTGGACAGACAAAGGCTAGCTGACCTTCCATTTTGAGATTTTTCTCATTGAAACCACTTACTTGGCAACTGTATCTTTATAATGGAGGCTCAAGATGCACAACAGTCCAGTGTCCAACAATGAACTTAGAATACCTAATAAGTAATAGCAATAGCAATTCTTTCAGAATAATACAGTATTTACTGAAGAACACTGTTTTGTTCACCCTAATCAGCCATTCATACAACCTGAACTCTACCAATCTGTAAGAACTCAGAGTGAAAATTATTTCTTCAACAGCCTGAATACACTGCAGAACCAATATTTCTTCAGTGGCTTAATTAAAGGCTGGTAGCCTAGCTGGGCAGTGGTGGCACAAATCTTTTTTTTTTTTTTCCAACTTTTATTAGATATTTTCTTCATTTACATTTCAAGTGTTATCCAGACAGTTCCCTATACCCTCCCACCTCCCGGCTCTGCTCTCCTACCCACCCGCTCCCACTTCTTGGCCCTGGCATTCCCCTGTACTGGGGCATATAAAGTCTGCATGACCAAGGGGCCTCTCCTCCCAGCGATGGCCAGCCAGGCCATCCTCTTCTATATATGCAGCTAGAGACATGAGCTCAGGGGGTACTAGTTAGTTCATGGTTATTCTTCCACCTATAGGGTTAAAGACCCCTTCAGCTCCTTGGGTACTTTCTCTAGCTCCTTCTTCCTTGGAAACCCTGTGTTCCATCTACTAGCTGACTGTGAGCTTCCACCTCCATGTTTNTTATAAACAGCTTTAGTGCAGTAGCTGGATATAGAATTAACTCAAACAAATTGATGGCCTTTCTCTATACAAAGGATGAACTGGCTGAGAAAGAGATCAGGGAAACATCACCCTTCACAATAGTCACTAACAATATAAAATATCTTGGTGTGACTCTTATGAAGGAAGTGAAAGATTTGTATGACAAGAACTTCAAGTCACTGAAGAAAGAAATTGAGGAAGATCTCAGAAGATGGAAGGATCTCCCATGCTCATGGATTGGCAGAATCAATATAGTAAAAATGGCTATTGTGCCAAAAGCTATCTACAGATTCAATGCAATCCCCATCAAAATTCCAACTCAATTCTTCAAGGATCTAGAAAAGACAATTGGCACAAATCTTTAATCCCAACACTTGTGAGGCAGAGGCAGGTGGATTTCTGATTTTGAGGCCAGCCTGGTCTACAGAGTGAGTTCCAGGACAGCCAGGGGTACACAGAGAAACCCTATGTTGAAAAGAAAAAAAAAAAAGGTTGGCAGCCTATTTATAAAAGTATGTTTAGATTTTCATTATATATATATATATATATATATATATACATATATATATATATATATATATATATAGTCCCATATAGAATCTTTTTACTTTGAAAATAACATCTCAGTATGATCCAGTGTATTCTTGGAAAATTGTCCTCTGAGGGCTCTGAATTTCCTCCAGCATGTGTGCATCTTATCAAAGTGTCTAAATAGCTGCTATTTCATCTTTCTTAGATCGTGGTCACATATGTCATCAATGAAAGGGCTTTGTGAGATACTCCAGGAGCTGTTGAAATGATGAGCTTCTCTTTGAATGAAATTATGGCTTCGGTGAAGACAAATGACACATATCTCAAGTAAGGCATTGAAAGTATAGTATTTGCCCAGCCAAGGGAAATAAATTCCATCTAGTGTTCTCAACTTACGGAAATAGAAAGTTATCTAAATCAATAACTATATATCAAGCACCAAAATAACACATTAGTGCCTATTTGTTTCTTTAGCACATATATTATTAAAAGCATTAGATGTAAAGTAATACCATTCTCTAAGACAGAATCTATCTTTGACTTCCAAAGTAAGCAGATGGCTTGAATTGAGAGGGATCAGTCAAAATTCCTGTTTCTCTTTAAGTCACTCCTCAACTTTATTAGCTTAAACTCGTTAGGATTCCATGAATAATTGAAGAGTTAAAAAATGCAGTATTTAAATTATTAGGAATGACTCAGTCTCCATTATTCAAAATTAGACAAGCAATTAAATTAGAATCATTTTCTACCATACAATTATTATGGTGAACAATCATATGTTTTTTGGAAGGCCAATATGAAAACTGGAAAGAAATTTTATATTTGATATTTATGATACTTCAGACATCTTTCTCAGATGGACTTAGCTATGTACTTATTAAAAATGTTGAGTATCACAGAATCCAAGAACACATTAATATAATCATCCATCATGACCAAGTAGGCTTCATCCCAGGGATGCAGGGATGGTTTAATATACGGAAATCCATCAATGTAATCCACTATATAAACAAACTCAAAGACAAAAATCATAAGATCATCTCCTTAGATGCTGAGAAAGCATTTGACAAAACCAAACAACCATTCATTATAAAAGTCATGGAAAGATCAGAAATTCAAGGCCCATACCTAAACATAATAAAAGCAATATAGAGCAACAAGTAGACAACATCACAGTAAATGGAGACAAGCTAGAAACAAGTCCATTAAAATCAGGGACTAGACAAGGCTGCCCACATTCTCCCAACCTATTCAATATAGTACTTGAAGTCCTAGACAGAGCAATTTGACAATAAAAGGAGATCAAGGAGATACAAATTGGAAAGGAAGTAGTCACAATAGCACTGTTTACAGATGATATGATAGTGTATATATGTGACCCTAAAAATTCCACCAGAGAACCCCTAAACCTAATAAACAGCTTCAGCCCAGTAGCTGGATATAAAATTAACTCAAACAAATCAGTGGCCTTTCTCTACAAAAAGGATAAACAGGATGACTCTAAGGAAGTGAAAGATCTGTATGACAAGAACTTCAAGTCTCTAAAGAAAGAAACTGAGGAACTCAGAAGATGGAAAGATCTCCCATGTTCATGGATTGGCAGGATTAATATAGTAAAAATGGCTATCCTGCCGAAAGCAATCTACAGATTCAATGCAATCCCCATCAAAATTCCAACTCAATTCTTCACTGAGTTAGAAAGGGCAATTTGCAAATTCATCTGGAATAACAAAAAACCTAGGATAGCTACAACTATTCTCAACAATAAAACCTCTGGGGGAATCACCATGCCTTACTTCAAGCTGTAATACAAAGCAATTGTGATAAAAACGGCATGGTACTGGTACAGCAAAAGACAGGTAGATCAATGGAATAGAATTGAAGACCCAGAAATGAACCCACACACCTATGGTGACTTGACAAGGGAGCTAAAACCATCCAGAGGAAAAAAAGACAGCATTTTTAACAAATGGTGCTGGCACAACTGGTGGTTATCATGTAGAAAAATGAGAATTGATCCATTGAACAAAGCTCAAGTCTAAATGGATCAAAGAACTCCACATGAAACCAGAGACACTGAAATTTATAGAGGAAAGAGTAGGGAAAACCCTCGAAGATATGGGCACTGGGGAAAAATTCCTAAACATAACAGCAATGACCTGTGCTGTAAGAATAAGAATCAACAAATGGGACGTCATAAAATTGCAAAGCATCTGTAAGGCAAAAGATAATGTCAATAATACAAAAAGGCCACCAAGACATTGGGAAAATTTTTTTTACAAATCCTAAATCTGATAAGGGCCTAATATCAAATATATACAAAGAGCTCAAAAAGCTCAATTCCAGAAATTCAAATATCCCCATTTAAACTGCAGCACAGAGCTAAACAAAGAATTTTCAACTGAGGAATACCAAAGGTCTGAGAAGCACTTGAAAAAATGTTCAACATCCTTAATCATCAGGGAAATGCAAATCAAAACAACCTTGAGATTCCACCTCACACATGTCAGAATGGCTAAGATCAAAATTTCAGATGAAAGCAGATGCTGGCAAGGATGTGGAGAAAGAGGAACACTCCTCCATTGCTGGTGAGACGCAACCTGGTACAACCACCCTGAAAATCAGTCTGAAGGTTCCTCAGAACACTGGACTTAGTACTACCAATTGATCCAGTAATACCTCTCCTGGGCATATACCCAGAAGATGTTCCAACTGGTAATAAGGACACATACTCCACTATGTTCATAGCAACCTTATTTATAATAGCCAGAAGCTGGAAAGAACCCAGATGTCCCTCAACAGAGGAATGGATACAGAAAATGTGGTACATTTACACAATGGGGTACTACTCAGCTATTAAAAACAGTGAATTTATAAAATTCTTGGGCAAATGGATGTATCTGGAGGATATCATCCTGAGTGAGGCAACCCAATCACAAAAGAAGTCACTTGATATGCACTCACTGATTAGTGGATATTAGCCCAGAAATTTAGAACACCCAAGATACAATTTCCAAAACACAAGAAAATCAAGAAGAAAGTCCAATGCGTGGCTACTTCATTCCTCCCTAGAATGGGGAACAAAATACCCATGGAAGGAGTTGCAGAGACAAAGTTTGGAGTTGAGACAGAAAAAAGGACCATCCATAGAGTGCCCCACCTGGGGATCCATCCAGTAATCATGCACCAAACCCAGACACTACTGCATATGCCAGAAAGATTTTGCTGAAAGGACTCTGATGTAGCTATCTCAAGTGAGGCTATGCCAGTGCCTGGCAAATACAGAAGTGGATGCTCACAGTCATCTATTGGATGGAACACAGGGTCCCTCATGTAGGAGCTAGAGAAAGTACCCAAGAGCCAAAGTGGTCTGCAACTCTATAGGTGGAACAACAATATGAACTAACCAGTACCCCCAGAGCTTGTGTCTCTAGCTGCATATGTAGCAGAAGATGGCCAAGTCGGCCATCATTGGGAAGAGAGGCCCCTTGGTGTACCAAACTTTATATGCCCCAGTACAGGGGAATGCCAGGGCTAAGAAGTGGGAGTGAGTGGGTAGAGGAGCAGGGCAGGGAGAGGGCATAGGGGACTTTTGGGATAGCATTTGAAATGTAAATGATGAAAATATCTAATAAAAAATGTTGAGTACCTAAATTTATTTGCATCTGCCAAAATGAATACATAATAAAATAAGAAATGTGCAGGTCATCTCAGACATTTGTTGTACTTTCAATTTATTTCCCTTTGGCAATCAAGTAAGCACTTAATGAAAAATTTCTCATTTATTTTACTATCAAAGATTCCACAGTAATTTGGATCTCAGAAAAGACTTGCATGGACTTGAATTTTATGGTCACCATACAGTCTCAGCCGACCAGCTTAAGACCCTTGCATTTGTCAAATGTAGGAACAGTGCTTCTGACTATGGAACAGACTGATTAATTCAATGGCCAACTTTTATGATCATCTCATGCCTCACAGAATGACTTACCATGGTGCTAATGGTACTAAAAAGTGGTTTAACATGAGGACATCCTGAAGACCATATCAAAATGTAGATGGATTGGATATAATAAGTGTCACTTAACATTCCTCTCAGCTTTTTTCATTGTATTTTTACTTCTGCATCCTTCTGTAAGGTTTTCTTACCTGTTATCCATCCAAGACAACACTGTTATACATAATGTCCATCAGCGAAAAATTAATAAATAGAACAGCTATCTACCATTTTTGCTAACACACTGAGAATCTTTGGCAAGTTCACCCATGTAAATAAAGACATTAGTAATTATATTTCAAATTTCTCTTTGATGACTCTCTAAGGCGGGTCTATTCAGAAGCACACAGACTGCAGAAGCAGCAGAGCAGCTAGAACATGGTCCTACAGGCCTACATCTGCAGCCAGGAGATAGAGCTGATCCCCAGCCATGTGTACCTTCCCTGCCTCCAGGTAATGCTCTGACCTTGTGTCTCAGGGGAGATCACCATTTTCTTTATGGTGAATCTCTAAGGTGGGTCCACTCAGGAGCACAAGGGCTGCAGAAGCAGCAGAGCAGCTGGAACAGGATCTTATGGGCCTACATCTGCAGCCAGGGGGTGGGGCTGTTCCTCAGCCCTCAGTGCACTGGTCTTGCCAAGAGAGAGCTGGCCTTCTAGGAGTGCTAACAGAGGCTTACTTCACAGGAGGAACAAGTTGCAGCCAGAGACAGCAAGAACATCTAACACCAGAGATTACCAGATGGTGAAAGGCAAACCAAGAATCTTACCAACAGAAACCGAGAATATTTGGCATCTTCAGAACCCAGTACTCCCACCACAGTAAGTCCTCAAACTCCAACACACTGGAAAAGCAAGATTCAGATTTAAAATCATATCTCATGATGCTGGTAGAGGATTTTAAGAAGGACATTAATAACTCCCTTAAAGAAATACAGGAAACACAGCTATAAAGGTAGAAGACCTTAAAGAGGAAACACAAAAATCCTTTAAAGAATTACAGGAAAACACAACCAAAGAGGTGAAGGAATTAAACAAAACCAGCCAGGATATAAAAATAGAAGTAGAAACAATAAAGAAATCACAAACGGAGACAATTCTGGAGACAGAAATCCTAGGAAAGAAATTAGGAGCCATAGATACAAGCATCACCAACAGAGTACAAAAGATAGAAGACAGAATCTCAGATGCAGAAGATTCCATAGAAAACATAGACACAACAATCAAAGATAATGTAAAATGAAAAAAGATCCTAACTCAAAACATCCAGGAAATCCAGGATACAATGAGAAGACCAAACCTAAGGATTATAGGTATAGATGAGAATGAAGATTTTCAACTTAAAGGGCCATTAAATATCTTTAACAAAATTATAGAAGAAAATTTCCCTAACCTAAAGAAAGAGAAACCCATGAACATAAAAGAAGCCTGCAGAACTCCAAATAGATTGGACCAGAAAAGAAATTCTTCCCGACACACAATAATCAGAACCCCAAATGCACTAAACAAAGATAGAATATTAAAAGGAATAAGTTTAAAAGGTCAAGTAACATATAAAGGCAGATCTATGAGAATTACAACAGACTTTTCACCAGAGACTATGAAAGCCAGAAGATCCTGGATAGATGTCATACAGACCCTAAGAGAACATAAATGCCAGCCCAGGCTACTATAGCCAGCAATTCTCTAAATTACCATAGATGGAGAAACCAAAGTATTCCATGACAAAACCAAATTTACACAATATCTTTTCATGAATCCAGCCCTTCAAAGGATAATAAATGGAAAATTCCAACACGAGGAGGGAAACTACATCCTAGCAAAAGCAAGACAAACAACAAACAGGAAGATAGCCACCTGAACAGATTCCCTACTCTAACAACAAAAATAACAATAAGCAACAATTACTTTTCCTTAATATCTCTTAATATCAATGGACTTAATTCACCAATAAAAAGGCATAGACTAACAGACTAGCCACATAACAGGACCCAACATTTTGCTGCACACAGGAAACTCACCTCAGGGACAACAACAGACACTACCTCAGAGTAAAGGCTGGAAAACAATATTTCTAACTAAATGGTCTGAAGAAACAAGCTATAGTAGCCATTCTAATATCGAATAAAACTGAATTCCAACCCAAAGTTATCAAAAAAGATAAGGAGGAGCACTTCATACTCTTCAAAGGTCCTGTGAAGGTTATATGCCCCAGTATAGGGAAATGCCAGGGCCAGGAAGGGGGAGTGGGTGGTTTGGTGAGCAGGGGGAGGAGGAGAGAGGAGGGGATTTTTGGAGGGGAAACTATCAAAGGGGATAACTCTTGAAATGTAAAAAAAAAAAAAAAAAATATATATATATATATATATATATATATATATATATATATTACAAAAAGAAAGTAACTATATTTCTTCTTTAATGATCAAAATTAATTTAAAGTCATATTCACTGCCCACTACTCCTTATTCCATTTTCTAAATGTTATAAGGCTATAAATTTATGCAACCAATCTTTATAATATTATAATACTTTAAATTCTTCAACTTATTAAAAAAATTGTATTGAAAATTGGGAACACAAGATTTTTCTCTTGGTGGGACTACGCATGGAACATATGTATATGGTATTGTGTGTGTGTGTGTGTGTGTGTGTGTGTGTGTGTGTGTGTGTGTATTTGTCTCTCTGTGTTTACAAATGTATAAGCCAGAGTTCTATATCATGTGCCTTCCACAATTGTTCTTTGTTGTATATTTTGTATCAGGTTCTCTCACTGAATCTGGAGATCTGGAGATTTATTTTCTGGTAGACTGTTGAGCTCCAGAAACCCACTTGTCTCTGTCTACCCAGCACTAGAATACGAGTGTGTACTTGTGCGTTCGGGTTTCTGTGTGGGTGCCAGCAAGTCAAACTCAGATCCCTTACCTGGGTAGCAAGCATTTACCTCTGTTTTGGAAATGCATTTCTTTGCATCAATCCTCAGAAGCTATGTGATAGCTGATTTTCCTGCCAAACTCTCTATCTCTAAATTGTAACCATATTACTTTCTCTGATAAAATAGAAAACACAATTCATAATTATGTTATACATGATCTTCCAAGTGTCTGGCACCATAGCCAGTCTCTACTGGAGCCTTGTTTTTCTGAGGACATTGACGGGATATGGAGAGCCAGATAATATAGTAGTTGATTATGTGAGCTCACACATCATGGAATCTATTCTCTTGGACTTGCTGGATCCTTGCTGTTTCAAACTCAGTATGGGTGATAAAATTAATTTCAGGTTCAATGTGAACCTGAGGTAGAATCACATAAAATGGGTAGTGGTTTTGGTCAGAATTCCTAGATGAAGTCAGTGGTGCCCATTCAAAATGTTATTCTGATCTGACAACATGCATTAGCAGGTAGTCTTTACCCCACAATAGTGAAGACCAGTGTAGAGCCACCAGGATGACAAAGTAAAAGAAAAGAATTGGGGAGTGGAGAGATTGCTCAGAAGTTAAGAGCACTTGCTGTTCTCCCACATGTCCTGAGTTCAAATACCAGCAATCACAGGGTGGCTCACAATCATTTGTAATGTGATAGGATGCTCTTCACTGGTGTGTCTGAAGACAACTACAGTGTACTTACATACAATAGATAAATAAATCATTAAAAAAAGAATTGATTCTACAAAAGTTTTTCCCTGGCCTCCATATATGTACCATGAGATGTGGGCTTCCAGGCTGTCTATATATCACATATAAACTCACAATAATAAATAAATGAATTTAAATAAATAAATATACAGATCAAGTAGTTATTAAGATGTTAGAAACTGATTTGTCAATACAGGTAAATCCAGGCCAACATTTTTATTTATACAAAAAAAAGTCATAACTTAGTATCTGCACTAGTGGTTCTCAACCTTCCTAATGCTGCCACCATTTAATATATATAGTTCTTCATGTTGTGATGACTCAAAGGATAGAATTATTTTTTTGCTAATTTATAACTGCAATTTTGCTACAGTTATGAATTGTAATGTAAATATTTGTGCTGTTTCCCTGATGGTCTTAAGCAAACCCTAAGGAAGGTTCATTTAACACTCAAAGGGGGATGCATGGGTTAAAAAGTGATCTGCCCCTTAAGAAATTGCATGAAAGTGGTGGACAACTTTAATCCCAGCACTCAGGAGGCAGAGGGAAGCAGATTTCTGAGTTCGAGGCCCGCCTGGTCTACAAAGTGAGTTCCAGGACAGCCAGGGCTACACAAAGAAACCCTGTCTCAAAAAACAAAACAACAACAACAACAAAAAAGACAATGCATGAAAAAGTGTCTAACAAAGATGCCTGGGATTTGTTTTCTTGAGTGTGATGGTTAGTTTATACATCAATTTTATACCATGAGGATAGCTGTTAAAGAAACACTAGTCTTAATAATTTATATTTATGAACATGATCAACATATAATGATCTGATTTTCAGTAAAGAAGATAAATTTTCCAATGAGTGCCTTCTGAGTGTATAATGAGCAAATAGAAGGGATTTCAGTGTTGAGTTTGTTATAAAGAAACTCTGTTGAGGCCTGTTTTGTGGACAATTATATGGTCAATTTTGGAGAAGGTACCATGAGGTGCTGAGAAAAAGGTATATCCTTTTGTTTTAGGATAAAATGTTCGGTAGATATCTGTAAATCCATTTGTTTCATAGCTTCTGTTACTTAAACTGTGTCTCTGTTTAGTTTCTGTTTCCAGTATAAGTCCATTAATGAGAGTGGGGTGTTGAAGTCTCCCACTATTATTGTGTGAGGTGCAATGTGTGCTTTGAGATTTATTAAGGTATTTTTAATGAATGTGGCTGCCCTTGCATTTGGAGAATAGATATTCAGAATTGAGAGTTCCTCTTGGAAGATTTTACTTTGATAACTATGAAGTGCCCCTCTTTGACTTTTTGATAATTTTGGGTTGAAAGTCAATTTTATTTGATATTAGAATGGCTACTCCAGCTTGTTTCCTAAGACTGTGTGCTTGGAAAATTGTATTCCAGTCTTTCACACTGAGGTAATGTCTGTCTTTTTTTCCTGAGGTGTGTTTCCTGTAAGCAGCAAAATGTTGGGTCCTGTTTGTGTAGCCAGTCTGATAGTCTATGTCTTTTTATTGGAAATGAATCCATTGATATTAAGACATATTAAGGAAAAGTAATTGTTACTTCCTGTCATTTTTGTTGTTAGAGTTGGGATTCTGTTCTTGTGGCTGTCTTCTTTTAGGTTGGTCGAAGGATTATTTCTTGCTTTTTCTAGGGCATAGTTTCAGTCCTTGTATTGGTGCTTTTCCATTATTATCCTTTAAAGGGCTGGATTTGTGGAAAGATATTGTGTGAATTTTATTTTCTCATGGAATACTCTGGTTTCTCCATCTATGGTAATTGTGAGTTTGGCTGGGTATAATAACCTGGACAGGCATTGGGTTCTCTTAGTGTCTGTATAACATCTGTCCAGGATCTTATGGCTTTCATAGTCTCTGATGAGAAGTCTGGAGTACTTCTAATGGGCCTGCCTTTATATGTTACTTGAACTTTTTCCCTTACTGCTTTTAATTTTCTGTCTTTATTTAGTGCATTTGTTGTTCTGATTATTATGTGTCAAGAGGAATTTCTTTTCTGGTCCAGTCTATATGGAGTTCTGTAGGCTTCTTGTATGTTTATGGGCATCCCTTTCTTTAGGTATGGAAAGTTTTCTTCTATAATTTTGTTGAAGATATTTGCTGGCCATGCATCCTATCAGATCACCATAGAATAAGGCTGACCTTCAATAACAACATAAATAACAGAACTCCAACATTCACATGGAAATTGAACAACACTCTACTCAATGATACCTTGGTCAAGGAAGAAATAAAGAAAGAAATTAAAGACTTTCTAGAGTTTAATGAAAATGAAGCCACAACATACCCAAATTTATGGGACACAATTAAAGCATTCCTAAGAGGTAAACTCATAGGGATGAGTTTCTCCAAAAAGAAACTGGAGAGAGCATACACTAGCAGCTTGACTGCACACATAAAAGCTCTAGAACAAATGTAAGCAAATTCAACCAAGAGGGCTAGATGGCAGGAAATAATCAAACTCAGGGGTGAAATCAACCATGTGGAAACAAAAAGAACTATTCAAAGAATCAATCAAACCAGGAGCTGGTTCTTTGAGAAAGTCAAGAAGATAGATAAAACTTAGCCAGATTCACTAGAGGGCACAGGGATGGCATCCTAATTAACCAAATCAGAAATGAAAAAGGAGACATAACAATAGATCCTGAGGAAATCCAAAACACCATCAGATCCTTCTACAAAAGGCTATATTCAAAAAAATTGGAAAATTTGGATGAAATGGACAAATTTCTAGACAGATTCCCAGTACAAAAGTTGAATCAGGATCAGATTAATAACATAAACACTTCTATATCTCCTAAAGAAATAGAAGCAGTCATTAATAGTCTCCCAACCAAAAAAAGCCCATGACCAGATGGGTTTAGTGCAGAGTTCTATCAGACCTTCAAAGAAGACCTAATTCCAGTTCTTCTCAAACTATTCAACAAAATAGAAAGTGAAGGTATGCTACCCAATTCATTCTATGAAGCCACAATTACTCTGATACCTAAACCACATAAAGACACAACAAAGATTGAGAATTTCAGACCAATTTCCCTTATGAATATCGATGCAAAAATATGCAATAAAATTCTCACTAACCGAATCCAAGAACACATCAAAATGATCATCCATCATGACCAGGTAGGCTTCATCCCAGGGATGCAGGGATGGTTTAATATATGGAAATCCATCAACGTAGTCCACTATATAAACAAACTTAAAGATAAAACCCACATCATCATCTCTTTAGATGCTGAGAAAACATTTGAGAAAATCCAACAACCATTCATGATGAAAGTCTTGGAAAGATCAGGAATTCAAGGCCCATACCTAAACATAATAAAAGCAATCTACAGCAAACGAGTAGCCAATATAAAACTGAATGGAGAGAAGCTGGAAACAATTCCACTGAAATCGGACTAGACAAGGTTGCCCACTTTCTCCCTACCTATTCAATATAGTACTTGAAGTCCTAGCCAGAGCAATTCAACAACAAAAGGAGGTCAAGGGGATACAAATTGGAAGGGAAGAAGTCAAAATATCATTATGTGCAGATGACATGATAGTATATATAATTGACCCTAAAAACTCCACCAGAGAACTCCTAAACCTGATAAACAACTTCAGTGAAGTAGCTGGATATAAAATTTACTTTATCAATGGCCTTTCTCTATACAAGGGATAAATGGGCTGAGAAAGAAATTAGAGAAACAACACCCTTCACAATAGTCACAAACAATATAAAATATTATAGTATAACTCTAACTAAGGAAGTGAAAGATGTGTATGATAAGAACTTCAAGTCTCTGAAGAAAGAAATTGAAGATCTCAGAAGATGGAACGATCTCCCATGCTCATGGATTGGCAGGATCAATATAGTAAAAATGGGTATCTTACCTAAAGCAATCTACAGATTCAATGCAATCCCCATCAAAATTCCAACTCAATTCTTCACTGAGTTAGAAAGGGTAATTTGCAAGTTCATCAGGAATAACAAAAAACCTAGGATAGCTAAAACTCTTCTCAACAATAAAAGAACCTCTGTTGGAATAACCATGCCTGACCTCAAGCTGTACTACAGAGCAATTGTAATAAAAACTGCATGGTACTAGTACAGTGACAGACAGGGAGACCAATGGACTAGGATTGAAGACTCAGAAATGAATTCACACACCTATGGTCACCTGATCATTGACAAGGGAGCTAAAACCATCCAGTGGAAAAAGATAGCATTTTCAACAAATGGTGCTGACACAACTGGCGGTTATCATGCAGAAGAATGGTAATTGATCCATTCTTATCTCCTGGTACTAATGTCAAGTCTAAGTGGTTTAAGGTACTCCACATAGAAGCAGAGACACTGAAACTTAGAGAGGAGAAAGTGGGGAAAAGCCTCAAAGATATGGGCACTTGGGAAAAATTCCTGAATAGAACAGCAATGGCTTGTGCTGTAAGATCAAGAATTGACAAATGGGACCCTATAAAGTTACAAAGCTTCTGTAAGGCAAAAGATACTGTCAATAAGACAAAAAGGCCACCAACCGATTGGGAAAGGATCTTTACCAATCCTAAATCAGATAGGGAACTAATATTCAATATATATAAAGAACCCAAGAAGGTAGACACTGGAAAATCAAATAACCCCATTAAAAAAATAGGGCACAGAGCTAAACAAAGACTTCTCAACTGAGAAATACCGAATGGCTGAGAAGCACCTGATAAAATGTTCAACATTCTTAATTATCAGGGAAATGCAAATCAAAACAACCCTGAGATGCCCCCTCACACCAGTCAAAATGGCTAAGATCAAAAATTCAGGTGACATCAGATGCTTGAATGGATGTGGAGAAAGAGGAACATTACTCCATTGTTGGTGGGATTGCAAGCTTGTACAACCACTCTGGAAATCAGCCTGGCAGTTCCTCAGAAAATTGGACATAGTACTACCGGAAGATCCTGCAATACCTCTACTGGGCATATATCCAGAAGATGTTCCAACTGGTAATAAGGACACATGCTCCACTATGTTCATAGCAGCCTTATTTATAATACCCAGAAGCTGGAAGGAACCCAGATGTTCCTCAACAGAGAAATGGATACAGAAAACATGGTACATTTACACAATGGAGTACTATACAGCTATTAAAAACAATGAATTTATGAAATTCCTAGCAAATCAATGGATCTGGAGGGTATCATCCTAAGTGAGGTAATCCAATCACAAAAGAACTCACATAACATGTACTCACTGATAAGTGGATATTAGCCCAGAAACCTAGATTACCCAAGATACAACTGGCTAAACACATGAAACTCAAGAAGAATTAAGATCAAAGTGTGGACACTTCGCCCCTTCCTAGAATTAGTAACAAAGCACACATTGAAGGAGTTACAGAGGTCATGTGTGGAGCTGAAACAAAAGGATGGACCAACCAGTGACTGCTGCAGCTGGGGACCCATCCCATAATCAGCTACCTAATGCAGACACTATTGCATATGCCTGCAAGATATTGCTGAAAGGGCCCTGATATTGCTGTCTCGTTTGAGGCTATGCCAGTGCCTGGCAAACACAGAAGTGGATGCTCACAGTCAACTATTAGATGGAACAGAGGGTTCCCAAGGGAGGAGCTAGAGACAGTACCCAAGGAGCTGAAGGGGTCTCCAACCCTATAGGTGGGAGAACAATATAAACTAAGTAGTACCCCCATAGCTCATGTATCTAGCTGCATATGTAGCAGAAGATGCTCCAATTGGCCATCATTGGGAAGAGAGGCCCCTTGGTCATGCAAACTTTATATGCCCCAGTACAGGGGAATGCCAGGGCCAAGATGTGGGAGTGGGTGGGTAGGGGAGCAGGGCGGGGGATGGGGGAGGGCTTAGGGAACTTTTGGGATAATATTTGAAATGCAAATGAAGAAAATACCTAATAAAAATTGGAAAAAAAGAAAGATACTCTGCATGAGTGTTCACCATAGGACATTTGCTGTGAAATTTTGGACCAATGTTGCAATTTTTATTAATTTATTCTTTCCTCATATACTACATCCTAAGGGCAGGTTCCTCTCCCTCCACCCCTCCTCCTTTCCCACTTTTAGGAGTCCCACAATAAGATAAAGCTACACAAATATAAACAGAGATCTTAGATCAGACCCACACAGGCTCCCTAATTCATTCATTGTCTGTGAACCCCTATGAGTCTAGGTTTGCTGATTCTGTGGTTTCCTTGTGGTGGACTTCAACCCTAAACCTACTCACCTTTTCGTTTTCTAGTTCTCATTTCCTGAATTTCTTAGTTGTACAAGCCAGTTATTTATTATGTTATATGTATACACACACACACACACACACACACACACACACGTGTGTGTGTGTGTGTGTGTGTGTGTGTGTGTGTGTGTGTGTGTGTGTGTGTGTTAGCTCTAGCTGCCATCTCATGATCTCATGTCTCTCCCCTCTGGATTCTAAGTGAGGCATGCATTTATCAACTGAAGCTATCCTTGATTACTCACAGAAATTTAACTGCATTGGAATACAGAAATATCTACTCTTAGTGTTCTGTGATTTTGGAGAGATTAGCAATGGTGGAGAAAGATTGGAAATCATATTTAATGTCAGTTTTCAGAATCTGTAGCACAGATTTGTATTTATTTACAGATTAGCCATCCCTAGCAATTAGCTCTTTCAAATAATAGAATCAAAATTCATTCCATACCAAATCTAGCCATTGTGCTTGTCCTAAATATAAAACTAATAGAACCTAAAATATTTTGATTTCTATGACTTTTGCTTTTTATGTTTAAGGAAAATGGAAAGATGCTCATCATGTTGAGAGTCCTCACAACTTAATAATGAATTTCATCTAAACAAAGGTAACCTATAGGAGTACAGCCCCTGCTCTAAAACACATGACTTGTGAGTTTTTATCAGTACTTTGCTATGTAGCATGCAAAGTCAACATTAGGGTTTGTGCCCAGTGGCACTGTAATTTCTTATGCCATGTTCAATTGCAGTGGGGCAGCATATGTGAAGGAGAGGAGGGAGGAGCACCTAGTCAGGATGCAATGAATGAAAGAAGAAATTTTAAAAACTTAAAAGGGAAAAATAGAAGAAATAATGAAGGAAAGAGAGAAACAGAGAGACAAAGTCACACACACACACACACACACACACACACACACACAGAGAGAGAGAGAGAGAGAGAGAGAGAGAGAGAGAGAGAGAGAGAGAGAGAGAGATTCTCACCTAGCCACAGCCTGTCTGGTCCATGTAAAAAGAAACCTGAACAGGTGGAAAAAAGTGATAGTCCAAACACAGACGTTTACAAACACACACAATCTCAAACGTCACTGTTTCATGGAAAAAAAGATTCAAAAACAAAAATCATGCAATGCATACAGGGTATTCTTTTCTTCGGGTACTTAATTTGTTACCAGTTTATATTTAGAATTTAGAAAACATTCCAAAATCCAAGCCACAGCCTGTGCTCTCTCACTGAATTCAAATAGCCCACTTTTATTGAACATTTTACTAAGCTTAGATAAATCAGAGAGATTATCCCAAAGCATGCAGCTCATTGTAAAAAACACCACAGAGACCCTTAAAAGGATTGTAAAGACTCTCAATCAAACCAGTTCTCACAGAAATGTGTAAAAGGACATAGGACACCGTTAAAAAGCTGAAAGCCGGATCTATTTCCACAGCTGCCATTTAAATCCAGAACTCTGTTACTTAATAATGAAATAATGGCCCTTAGAACTGTCTCTCTTGCCTGCTCCTTTCCTTTCAAGTCTACCTAGAAGTGCTTCATCTCTCTCTTCTCTCCTCCCCTCCTCCCCTCCCTCTTTCTCCCTGCCTCCTGTCCTCATCTCTCTCATGTGTTTTTGATTAAGAGAGAAGCTATACCATGATAGTGTGTGAGTGTGGGCCCTGTGTGGCATGGCCAGAAGACAATAGAGGATATCTCATCTCTACTTTCCATATTGTTCTAGACCTGGTCTCTATTATTGTATAAGTCATACTAGGTTTACTGCAAACAGCAGATTTTCTCATATTTCTACCTCATGTTTTTCGATTAAAGAATGAATGATACATATACATATGACTTTTCCTGGCTTTACACAATGACTACGAGTCTGAACTCCTCTGGGTTTTGAAAAAAAAAAAAACAAAACACTAAAACTGTGCTATCTCTGCAGCCCTAGACTTGTCTTTAAAAGGGTATCATTGCATCATACTCTTTGGATCAAGTGAGGAAGAGCAGAAGAGCTTTATCAAATAGTGTTTGGCTTAAATCTTCATCCTGATACTTAAAATGAAAAATGAATTTTAACTCCCCCACCTTCTTTCTCCCTCCACTCTGTCTGTGAATAGCACTATTGAGCGATCTCTTTCATAGGATGACCCTTACAATGCTCACATACAAAGATTATTTTGAAAAATAAATGCTAACTACTAACTACTCAAATAAATGCTAATTATTCCTGTCCTTACTCTTGTGGCTTCTATCTTACAAACACCTATGCAGTCACACAGTGTGTGCTAGATTACATATTCTCTATGCTAATCTTAAAATACCATATGGAATTTACCCTAAGCAATACAGGAATTGCCATTTCAAGCATTACATCTAAATGCCATGTTTAGCAAAAATTGCTAGCCAACATAATATTCAATCTATCCCTAAAATCTCAAAAGCTAGAAATGATTGCAACATCACAATGCAATTCGATAGCCCTCAAAAATGACTGTCTTTAATGTTATGCTACTTACAGCTTCCTATCTTTTTACTTTTCTTTACAGAATGTGAGACACATTGACATATTCTACAATCAAGAATAGTTCCATGGGTTCACAATCAGGTGTTAGGTCACCAATACATGTAGTTATTCTCTTTTTTATTAGATATTTTCTTTATTTACATTTCAAATGCTATCCCAAAAGTTCCCTATACCCTCCCCCGCCCTGCTCCTCTACATGCTCACTCCCACTTCTTGTCCCTGGCATTCCCCTGTACTAGGGCTCTTTGTATATATTGGATATTAGTCCCCTATCAGATTTAGGATTGGTAAAGATCCTTTCCCAATCTGTTAGTGGCCTTTTTGTCTTACTGACAGTGTCTTTTGCCTTACAGAAGCTTTGCAATTTTATAAGGTTCCATTTGTCAATTCTTGATCTTACAGCACAAGCCATTGCTGTTCTGTTTAGGAATTTTTCCCTGTGCCCATATCTTTGAGGCTTTCCCCACTTTCTCCTATATAAACTTCAGTGTCTCTGGTTCTATGTGGAGATCTTTGATCCACTTAGACTTGAGCTTTCTACAAGGAGATAAGAATGGACCAATTCTTATTCTTCTACATGATAACTGCCAATTGTGCCAGCACCATTTGTTGAAAATGCTGTCTTTTTTCAACTGGATGGTTTTAGCTCTGTTGTCAATGAAATAGAAGCAGTCATCAATAGTCTCCCAACCAAAAAAAAAAAAAAAAAAAAAAAAAAAGCCCAGGACCAGATGGGTTTAGTGCAGAGTTCTAACAGACCTTCAAAGAAGACCTAATTCCAACTCTCCTCAAACTATTCCACTAATTATAAACAGAAGGTACTCTACTCAATTCATTCTATGAAGCCACAGTTACTCTGATACCTAAACCACACAAAGATCCAACAATAAGAGAACTTCAGACCAATTTCTCTCATGAATATTGATGCAAAAATACTCAATAATATCCTTGCAAACCGAATCCAAGAACACATCAAAA